>JAMAGY010000006.1:616625-956339 GCA_023626415.1 Penicillium sp. S1701 | reverse complement strand
TGTGTACGCGTCGCAATGCGATTTGAGGCGGTGTGGCCAGCTCGCTTGGGTGGCCAGCTCGCTTTGGAATTACGTTAGTATCAGGCACCTAATATAATACCTTATTCGCTATCTTCTTCGCTACTTTCTTTATTATTTTCTTGATAACGATTTCCCCATGAGTGGCCCTTACTCATGTCGACCCTATAGGATCAATCCATGCATAAACGCTTTTGAAACACCTGCAAAACCTTACGTTTCCCAACGACCTGAAATTTTTGGCATTCTCGGTGCGGCCATCGTCATTCATAACAACCTCGTTTTACTCATCCAACGCGCTTCCGAAGATGACTACCCCTGTTTATGGGAAGTACCTGGGGGCGTATCCGATGAAGATGAAGATTGTTCAATGTCCCGTTCGTGAACTGCGAGAACAAGTGGGCCTTGATGCATCTGACGTAACCGGCATGATCGGTGAATTTGAATGGACTCAAAGAGAATCGAATAGGAAACCCGTGGACATGGGGAAACAAACTGGAATGTTTTCATGTTTCTCGTCACCATTGATCATGCCAACAGGAATTTGAAAATCAACCTCGATATAGAGGAGCATCAGGTTTACTTGTGTGCAACGGAAGCGGAGATTCAGCATGGCTTTTGTGACAAAACTAAGCTAGAATGGATATCTAGCAACCAGAAATACGCAATCCTTGCAGCATTTGGGATGAGCAGACCAACTAGTTGGTTATGGAAACCAAGAGGCTATGCACAAATATCCGTCCATTTTGTGGTTTTTATTTAAGATGTAGGAGTATGTCTATCAATTGTGTATCCTAAATGTCTGGCTCTTCACTATCTATCCTCTTCGATTTTACTGATTCGCTCAAGGGGTCGATGCCCATGTCCTGGAGCAGAGTACCGATTTGTATTTTATTCAAACTTGTTAATACAGGTGTCGTTCCCACTCTGGTCAAGTTTTATTTTGTGGAAATGTCTTGGCTTCACCCCGGCCAGATATAACTCATCGAGATCCGATACGGAACGGTTCTTCGTTTCAGGAAGCAAGAACCAGCACCCAAGGAATCCAATGAAAGTCGTCCCCCCGAAAATGAAGCCAACTTTACCCCCTAGATTACCAGCATCCGGATTGAACATGTAAGGGAAGACGAATCCGACCAGCCATTGAACAAAACAGAGAACGAAATTAGACAATCCTTGGGTGCGGGATCTCAGCCTCCAGGACGGGATCTCTGCAACGACCGTCCAGGCTACGGTGCCCAGCGTGATTTGAAAGATGAATCCCTGTTAGTCATCATGAGTATAATGGCCAAATAAATATGGGGTCACCTTACCCAGATGAACATGAACGAAATGGTGACGAGAACCGTGATACGCTCGTCTGGAATAGATGCTGCACCAACAATCACGAGGGTGCATGCGCAGGCCAATTGTCCCCAGACAATCAGGGGCCGACGACCTACGATGGTAAGTAATGGCCAGGAGAGAATGTTTGCCACAAACATGCTGCAGTTGTTTAGCATGCTGAGCAGGAATGACATTTTGGAGCCGAATCCAGCTAGCTGGTAATAGTATGACTGGTAGCCTAAAACGAATACCAAGCCAGACAAGTATTGGCAGCCGTAAATGAACATGCATGTTAGAGTCCTTTTGCGATCTTTCGCCGCGAAGGCGGTGGCGTAGGTGATGCCGGATGTTTCTTCATGGGCCTCCCTTTCTTTTCGAGTCGTCTCTTCAATTACAGCTAGGATGGCGTCTCGATCAATAGTGCTATCCTTTCCATGAAGCCTTTGCAAGGAATGCTTTGCCGCATCGATACGGCCCGTGCGAACTAGCCACACGGGAGACTCTGGCCAAACCCAGACGGTCAAGACGACGGTGCATGGGATAATCCACTGGCAGATGAAAGGCACCACATATGCGTTTGCGTCATCTACCGGTCCTAATCTGTACATTATTCCAGTAAATAAGAGAGTGCCAGAGAACTGGATGAAATTGGTCATGGCCGTTAACCATCCGCGCAGTTTCAGAGCGGCTACTTCGGATGCATATAGCGGTCCCAAAACAAGCCAAGCACCTATTGGTATGCCATTGACAGCCTTCCCGGCCGTAAGAATGGGCAGTGATCCGCTGTATGTCGAGACATATTGAATGGCAACACCGAGGATGGATATTGCGCAAAACACTAAGTTTGTGTAGCGGCGACCAATTCTGTCCGCCATCCATCCCGCGACAATGGCGCCCAGGATAGCAGCGAGTTGCGAGACTCCGCCGTAAATACTCTGCCAAGTGGCTGGGATGATGAAGCTTCTTGTTTCTCCTTCACCGTAAGGTTGGCCATAATCTTCTCTGCGCAGCATTAGTGTTATGTCCTTTTCTGCCTAAAGACTGAAGCTTCGCACCGAAATTTCGGAATTGCCAAAAGATTGCCAGCTATCAAGCCATCAATCCCGTAACCGAATACTACAAGCTGACCATAAATAATCCAAAGTGTGCTTCTCCAAAATACTGTCAAGGTACGGAAGAAGCTGAGCTCTTTCTCGAATTCGATTTGCCGGGCGGCGGCGTCGGAGAGTGTAGATTGGTTGGGCACCGACTGTGCTTCAATATGCTCGCTTTCGGGTTTGTTTGCATTGTTGCCGGCGGTATCCATGACAATTGTGACGTTGTTCGCAATGACTGACTGCTGAGGAACATATAATAACCGAGCGACTTCCTTGAGCTGTTTGCCAGACACAATGAGGTTATACGACCTGAATTAACAATGCTTGCTAATCCATCGATCCAGAAGAGTGGCACGGTATATATGATTGGCAGCTAGAATGGCTGCATTCAGATCACATGGCACCCCAAGCCAGATCGCCGGCGCATATGGCTACACAGACGCGGGGTACCACATCCCCGGGACGGAACTGACAAAGTGAGCCATGTCAGCTTGTAGGTCCGTTTTCGATGTGTGGGGAAACGCGGGGTAGGCTTCCCCGGACGACAAGGTGAGATGGTCTCAGGCATATCAACTGGGTATTGGTTCAAGTATCCATGTTACAGACATGTATTTCGTATCAATCATTTGTACAAGAATGGGATCCAAATACCCATCCTTGCCTTATCAGTGCATTGGGGCCGCCTTGGAGGTGGGGTGCGCTCCAGTCTAACGCAATGTATCAGATATTATTGGTCGAATACGATGGCTAGCGCCCTAGATCCTCGGGGGTGGCCATTTGCTGCAAAGAGCTCTAGAGAAAGGCCCAACGAGTCGTCACAACACACCTTACCAAGTGTCAGGGATCGAAGGCGGTGGAAGACTGATAGTGACCTTCCATGCATAGCAGATAACGCATTTATTGGTGACCTCATACAGTCAAAAGTGATCAGGAACTTGTATAGCTTGGCTGTATTGGGTCACCTTGTCGTTATGGTCTAAGACCAGAGCGTCAGATGGGGCCC
This sequence comes from Penicillium sp. S1701, assembly GCA_023626415.1. Taxonomy (NCBI): domain Eukaryota; kingdom Fungi; phylum Ascomycota; class Eurotiomycetes; order Eurotiales; family Aspergillaceae; genus Penicillium; species Penicillium sp. S1701. Next base: position 952,895 of record JAMAGY010000006.1, on the reverse strand, counting down.
ATTCATGCTCCTCTGTAAGTAGACAATGTCTGTATATTGCAATGGTTTCTATATGCAGAGGAAAAGTGGGAAGAACAAAACTTCAGTCATGTCTGCGTGTGAGATGACGAGGGAGTTACAGGAGAGATCCTTCCGTAGGCCTGCGGGCTTTGTGCAGGCATGGTGACGTAAAGCAATGTCGATAAAACTTCTCTCTTTAAATATCGTCAGTCTGTCTAAGTTCTACCAGTATCTCCAGGTCTCGGTATAATTGAAACCTGCAATTTTAGCAGCAGCCATACAACCGGATAAGGGTGTAATAAGGACTATCCTGGCTAGTTTGGCCATTTTACAAAACAAAGATAGGGATAGCAAAATAAGTTAGCGCCGAAGATATAATCAGAGCTATGAAAATACATTGAATCATACAAGCAACGTCTTCCAGGTTCGCAGACTTCGCCACAAGCGTCGTATTCTAGCCCAGCAGATCAACGAAATGTTATCATAGGCGAGATATGCGATGACCCATTTCACCAACAGAAAGAATCACTTCTGCGCCCGATACCTTTCGGCGGAGAATCTTTCCAGATGCACTTTTGGGAATGTTTTCAACAAAAGCAATTCCTCCTCGGAGCCACTTTGGCCTTGAGGTACGTTCACGTAGAAACCTTTGAATGGATAGTGCTAGCTCATTCGAAGGAGAGTAGCCCGTTTTAAGGACTATATAGGCCTTTGGCACTTGACCTGCGTAGTCATCCGCAACACCAATGACTGCGACATCCTCAGTAGCTTCATGTCCTATAATTACAGCCTCGAGTTCAGCGGGTGCCACTCCGACACCCTTGACCTGGGAATCCAGTCATTTCGATGCTCTCAGGGTACGTGGAAGATTAAATATCATACCTTGATCATTTCTTTGATTCTGTCCACGATATGTACAAAGCGATCGCTGTCGACGTAGCCGAAGTCACCCGTGCGCACATATCCGTCGACACTGTATGCATTTTCGGATGCGTCTAGATCATTGAGATAACCCATCATCGTCTGGGGGCCTTTTGCCAAAATCTGGAAGTGGTTTGTAGTCAGTATCTGGATCTGGCTACCGAAATGCATGGCAAAGCCAATGTACGGAAACGTCTTTTCTGAAACGGGGCTTTTCAGTACGAACCTCCCCACAACTCCCTTGGGTAACTTCCTCATTCGTGCCGACTTGTACTATCTTTAAGGTAGCTCCAGGGACCACCATACCGACAGTTTCAGCGTAATCGTAAGTCTGGGAATCTGGAGGCGTGATCGTAAGACAGCTGCAGGTTTCAGTCATCCCCCATGCTTGTCTAATAGCGACTGCAGGAAACTGAGCTTTCAACTTTTGAATTACCCCGGCTCCCAGAGGAGCGGCGCCCGTATTGAATTGGCGAATGCTGCACAAATTGTAGCGCTTGACGCTGGGGTTTGAAACAAGTTGAATAAGCATAGCTAAGGAATTAGTGAGAAGGACTGTGTTCCTATGGTTCATTGGGACTAGGAGACAGCTCACGAGGGACCATCCAAATCTCTTCACATTGGAATTTTACGATCGTCTCCAGCATAGATTCCATACTGAAACGCTGCATGACCACAACCTTCTGATAGTTGACCAAGGGTAGATGTAGAAGATGAACCACACCAGTAACTAGTGGCAAAAAAAGGTCAATATGGAGACTTTGAGTGAAGGAACACATTATTTAATGGTGGACCATACTGTGGTAGAACGGCAAGACTCCAAGGACAATTCGAGGATGGCTTATCCTGTACGAAGCTTTCACTTGACAAAGTTGGGCAATCACATTATGATGAGAAATCATGACCTTGAGGTGAAATAATTAGCATAATTGTTCTATGTGACGGCAGACAGTCTTACAGCTTTTGGAAATCCGGTCGTGCCAGATGTGAAGCATAGCAAGGCACAACATTCTTTGTTCAACTTTCCATCTGGCACAGTCCAGATAGATGTCTCATCGTGATATGTCCCTTTGCAAAGTTCCTGTACACATCTTAAGTTGCGTATTGAGTGATTGGATTCCATCGCAATAGAATGAAAGCATAGTTCAGTGACATCGTGTTTAGAGAGCAGTGAGGCAATGGACGTGTCGTCAACAATGACAACTACTGGTTGAACCTTTTTGAGGGCATAGCTCATCTCTTCTGGCGTGCATTCTGGTGAATTTGGAGAAACAATGGCACCAAGCCGAAGGCTTGCAAAAACAGCCACTGGATACCATATAGAGTTTTTGCAAAAAATGCTAATCACAGACCCGGGCTGAATCTTGAAAACATGATGCAACACCCAAGAGAAATTGATGCTGTACTCCTTGAGTTCCAGAAGAGAAATGTTGTTTTGTGCCGTATCACAGAATACACCAGACATGGACGTTTCAGGTGTGTAATTTTCAGAACTCTCAAATATCCACGACCATATCGTCTCTTTTTGTGAGGCTATGCAAAAAATTCATTTCAGTGTTGTACCACAAAAATCGTTAAATTGAAGACAATAAAAACCTGGCAATCTCAAACTTGGTCCGGCATACGGCATTTTGACTGGATACAACGTATATGGCTGTGGTGAAACTCGAAGCCTGAAAAGGGACAGGGGCTAATATTATTTTCTCAAATTGCTAAAACACACTATCTAATAAAATAGTAATATAACTCTTAAGCTGAGGTTATTTCCGTACACGGAGCGCAATCCTCAAGTGGCCGTCTCTCTTCGAGTCATTCAGTCGACTCAGATCTAGCTGTCCCAGGATTATACAAGAATTCCAGCTTTGTGAGGAATCAAAAAATGGGGCCTGCAGCAAATAGATGTGCGGATAGACCCCAGATGCAGTAACCACAGGCGGCATATCTCTAGCCCCTTTCGCCTACTCGGAATATTCTGACTCGCCTGTCTGACTCTCTAGGTCTCGATGACGCCACCTGCAGAAGTGCGATCACCCCGCATTCTTGTGATTACAGAAATTACAAAGATACATGAAACAGAAGCTATTTCATCAAGTAGCTGTCTCTTTCTGGGAATAAAATAGACACATTCCTACGCGATTCCGCTTTTTGGTACCACTTTTCACACGTTAGCTTCAAGCACACCATCATTATGAGTGAGCCCAGATTGCTCCAAGACCAAGTGACAATAATCACCGGCGCTGGAGGTGGTCTTGGTCGCGAGTATGCGTTATTATTCGCCGAACTTGGGGCGAAGGTTGTGGTAAATGACTATGGTGGATCTCTGGATGGCGAGAAAGGCAGTGTTTCCCGCGCGCAAGATGTTGTCGACGAGATCAGGCGGAACAATGGAAAGGCAATAGCAGATGGGCACGATATCTCTGATCCAGAAGAAGCTGAAAAGCTCGTCCAGGCCGCGCTGGAAGCTTATGGAACCATCCATATTTTGGTGAATAACGCAGGGACTGCCGGGTCTGAAAGTTCTCACGAAAATGTCAACGTCGAATCCTTCACCCGAGTATGGGCCATTGCTTGCCTTGGGACTAGTCTCATGATCAGCAAAGTATATCCAATCATGCAACAACAAGGTTTTGGGCGTATCATCAATACTTCGTCGGATTCAATCACAGGGTTCGGAGCCGGTGGGGATGGAGGATACGCTGCTTCTAAAGGCGCGGTATTTGCGCTGACGAAAGACTTGGGACAATTCAGCCGGCAACATAACATTTTTATTAATGGGGTCCTCCCATCTGCGGCCTCCCGCATGTCAGATCTGTCGCCGTTGGTGAAGCAAATCACCCGAAAGTTTTACAAGGCCTCATCAGTTGCTCCATTTGTTGCTGCGCTTGCCTCCGAGATTTGTCCATGCTCCGGGGAGCTCTTCAGTGTCGGTGCAGGACGGGCAGCTAGAACAACTTTCGCCACGTTCCCCGGTTACTCCAACGCGAAAGATGCAGATGACTATTTGTCCAACTTTAACCAAGTCATGGGAGATCGCGAAGAAGTGTTCATTCCATCGAATTGTTTAGAGCAGATAACGTATAGTATCCGTCATGCTACTGGCCAAGAAGTCGACTTGAGTAATATGGCTAGTGCAGTATCTGAATAACCTTCAGATAACATCCACTTCTAACATCCATGGATGAGACAAACGAATTCATGACTTGGAATTCCGATTGGCAATTCTTCTTTGTAGTATCTGTAGTAGAATTTCGGGAATTACCCAAAAGATCATCTATCGAACTTCTACAATATTATTGAAAGCAGTTGAACAGCGCTGGGTGCTACTAGTACACCTAATCGGTGATAATTAGATCAACCACATTTAAAATTCTTCGTTCTATATTTCGCCGTTCCTCAGTTGTGTTTTTACCACGCTTGCGGTATACTTTGGTCTTTCGTTTTTCTTAAGTCGAGAGAAGCACCAATTATAGTCTCGCTGGAATATATGACTCACTCTTGCGAGTCAACGGCACACTGTATTACTAGTAAGTCGAAATACCTCAATTCTCGAGGGAATATGCATGAAACAAACAATGAGTCAGTTTGTTCACGCATTTGTTGTCGACAAACTTATTCTCTTCCCCAGACAAGACGTGAGTGGCTATTTTGGTGATGCTAAGTTATAAAACTTATATAACTCCTCTAAGTCGCCCAGGTATGTCATCGTGTTTTTCAGTAACTGTGGTTTCAACCTCTTTCTCCCATGCCTCTTCGTCCCGATCCTGAATTCTTGGAGATATTGGATACAATATGTTCCAATATTTCCTCGACCAAGCAGCTTGGTGTACTTGATATCGAGTTGCGTCGAATTGCTACACGAATCAGGTTTTCATGTCTCCCGCCATGCATATACGATACCGCAAATATCCAGGTATTTGAGCATACTGTTCAATTGAAAGATGAGGCAACTATGAACATCTACGAGTTCTGCAGTGATGTCCTTCTTGCATCAGAGAGTCCGAGTGCTGGAATTCTTTTTATTCACGGCGGGGGGATGATAATGGGGAGTGCAATGGACTCGAAGGACATGCTTGCCTGGCAGGTGTCGAAATGCAAAGCCCGCATTTTCTCTGTCGAATATCGTCTCGCACCGGAATTTCCCTACCCACTTCCACTGGAAGATTGCTACGCAGGCCTTGTCTGGCTATATCAAAACTCCGATGAGCTCCATATTAATCCGGAGAGGATTGCAGTCATGGGGGAAAGTGCAGGCGGTGGTCTTGCTGCTGGCGTCTCGTTACTCGCGAGAGATAGGGGGGTGCTACTCCCGCCATTAGCAAAGCAAATACTCATTGAGCCAATGCTGGATGATCGCAATACCACTAAAAGGTCAGATGGGGATTTCTCTGCGACGTGGACGTACGATGACAACTTGGCCGGCTGGGCTGCCTTGTTAGGTGAACGAGTTGGTACAGATGACGTTCCAGCATACGCGGCTCCAAGCAGAGCCACTCACCTGAAAAATCTACCCCCGACATATATAGATGTCGGAGGATTGGACATTTTCTGCGCAGAAGGCATTAGATTTGCTACGGACCTATTATCTGCAGGCACTGAGGTCGAGCTCCATTTATATCCTGGAGTACCTCACGCTTTCACATCTCTTTCTCGCGATGCTAAGGTGGCTTTACAAGCTCGGCAAAACAGGCTGAACGCAATAACAAGTGTTTGAAAGATACATATTGTATTGTAAGAGGTTAACAGCGAATGCTTGGAATTGGTGTGGCTCTCAAGGAGCTAACACCTGCAGAGTAAAATGCTTTGAATCAGCGCTGCATGCACTCGAAGCGTTATGCAGCCCTTCAGCTACTCAATATGACTATAGCCGCCCTAGTCAGAAATGGTATGAAAATCTGTAGAGATCTCACCCGTGTCTAAGTAGTGTCATAGTAGCCTTAGAGTACTGCCACATGTAGTATCAGCGAGAAATTCCTCGATATAGACATGAATATTGTGCCTGTATATTATTCTATGTTCTCATTTAATAATTATAACAAGTTGAAAGTCTCGCGCTCTGTTACTACTACATTATGATCATTAGTATTGGCTTAGATATTTCGTGACCTCTACACGAGTTATTCAGTAAGCGTAGAGCATCTTCAACCTTCCGAACGTTGGAATATTTAAACACCTTCAAGCTCTATCTTTATCTAAACATCATATTCCACCTGTTCGACGGTGGGCACCTTGTTCAACTTGATCTCGAAGAACTGTGCAACCAGCTGCACACAGTCCCAAATGACTTGAACCTCCTCCTTGGGAAGCCCTAAACGCCGAGTACCACGAATATGCCAGTGAGTCTCATTCGGCAGGTTCTGGCTCATGATCCCCGGCAAGACTACTAGCTGAGTATCGACATCATCAAGAACCTGACGATCAGAAAGGAAAAGACCATAAGTAATCTCTTCTGACACCCAAGAGAAGTCCTTGTGCGCATTAAACAGATTCAATGTCCCGCTCGTGTTGCGCGAGTATAATTTCTGCATCCACCCCGCACCGCGGTCGTGGTTGGCCTGATCGCATTGCCATCCCTCACGGGTAAAAGTATAGTCCTTGTCCTCTTCATGCTCGACTTTGCTGATTGAAAGAATTGCTTCAATGGGCTTGCAAACTCCCACGATTGGCACGGATTTAATGAGAGCCTCACGCAGACGCCGGACCAGGGCCTGTCGTGCGGGGGAGGTGGAATAGTCTGGTTGGGAACAAATATACTGATACAGCTGGTCTGCACGCTCCGGATCAGGACTGGCTACCAGGGTTGAGGTAGCGAGGATGTACCATTTATCGCTGCCCAGTGTGGTTGACTGGAATCGCTTCTCGAGCTCGGCGAAGAGCTGCTGGAAGCGGGGCTGCACTTCTGTTGATGCGGGGGCCGACGAATTCATTCTGCGGTGGGAGCTGGGCTGCTGGCGAGACAACGCGGATATCTGGCGGATCAGAGGTGGTCTGGGATGGAAATATTAGAGATAGATACTTCTTTCAGGGAAGCTGTTGACAAAGAGGAGAAGCCGACGGAGATGGAATGGCGAACTAACAGCTGCAGAGTGCAGAATGGACTCCGAGGGCCGGAGTGGGTCGCGGCGACCAGCGTGATTCTATGCAGCATTGAGGTCCGATTAAGGCACCTGGGCCTCAATGCCGGAAATGCGACACCACTAAGGGGTTTGAAGGAAGCGTATATAAGGCTATTTCACGGAAATTGGGTTGAAGATGCAGCGCCTCCAGCCGGAAGCGGTCACGGTGGGCTGGGAAGGGCTCCGCTTGAGCCGCAACCACAGCAACCAACATCAAACAATCCGCCGGGTTTTGGCACTGAGACCATGATTTGAACACTTGTAAGAGGCGATGCTTTTTCGAAATCAGCTTGGAGATGGATAGATGTTTCATTTAATGCACAATTGGTAACAAAAATCTCAGCATTTGCGTAATATCAGTCCCGTGGGGCAGAGTGGAGCTTGAACTATGATGAAGCCGAAGAGAGCGCTATCGGATACTAGAGGTGTATGTATCGTCACCACACTGCCACTGCCTTGATCCTCACCCTCTGATGTAAGGGCCCTGGAGATCGAAAAAGAAGGGTCCAGCACACACACGATCGATTGTCTTCTATGATTCTGGTGGTTCCAACAATTCGACATCTCGCCCCACAAGTATGATCTCAGTGATTCCAGCATGACATCACACCAGATACCTGGGCAAGGTATAAGACCAGGCCTGTCCTGAGTCACTGGCTCGATACTATCATTCTCACAGCCTTCAGTGTCTTTTGCTCAATCTTTCAACTTCAATTCTCAATTTCTTTTTAATCTCCTCATCCTACAATATGTCGGGTATGCACGGTGCCGGTCAGTCCAGCGTTGGCCACGCTGCTTTCTATGAAGCTGGTGACCAGCGTAACGAGCCCATGTCCGTTGCCAACCAGCGCGAGCGCCATAACGAGGGTGTTAAGGGCAGCCATAAGAACCTGGACTCTAAGGACCAGCGTTCCATTGCCAACAAGCTGGCGTCCCAGGAGCAAAAGCCCAACCCTTCTCACCACCACAACAACACCTACGACCAGGAGGCCGAACTCAGCAAGCAGGACCCTACCAAGCCGGTTAGTACTGAAGTGGAATATCTTCCCGGTAGATCAACTCGTATGCTAATTATCTCTTTAGGCCAAGTTGCATGGCAACAAGCCGTCCAAGGGCGCCCAGATCGATGCCGAACTCCAGGCCGAGGATGAACAGCGTCTGCGCGAGAAGGGCGTCAAGAAATAAGTTATTCCATCACGCTGTTGAATAATCATAATACCCCGAATATGGAGATCTAGAGTGGAAGGTTGGGAGACAAACTCTTGTACGATATGAACGAAACTTTTATTCTTAAGCCTTGCCTTGACGGTGAGGAAAACGCAGAAAAAGCATTTCAGTACCAACCCATTGCATCCTAAACAGTTTCTCAAGCGTAATTTTATCGTAAATCGTTCCTTAATTAATGCTCTATGTACAAGTGAGCCTAAATGCCAAGTTCCAGGGGTATGCGGTTATTATACAGTGAGATAACGCTCAATCAAGTTAGTACAGGCGCAGCGCAAGGCTTGCACTGCAATGCGAGGTGGGGGTCGGATCTGGGAAAGAGGCGATAATGCGTGCTCCAAATTAGCAAGGATACACGGACTTTACGAGGAATTTCAATCCAATCAGCCATCTAGGGTGAACTTTGGGTCGTCCTTGTGCGTCTCGGCAAAAACATTGTGCCAGTATTCCTCAACTTTCGCGCAGAGACCGGCCTTACCCTCCCACGACTTAAAAGAACCTTCCAGATGGCAGGTCACCCACTTGATTTCTTCCCAGTAGGCTTTTTCCACGTCGTAGCCAAATCGCTTGATCGTCTCCGGGGGTGCGGTCCACGCCCGCCCATCTGTCCCATCTTGCTTCATGGTAGGTGTTGTCTCCCACCCCATACCAAAAACCCTGTCTCCCGGGTTGAATTTGGGATAGTTGGCATGGATGAAAAAGATATGCGGAGGCGGAGCAACTGCCGGGTCCTTTGTTCGCCACTTGTTTTGCGAAGTGAGGGCAAAGTCTTCGCGTGGGTCTGACTGGGCCATTGCAGATCCGGATAGGCCACCCTCTTTCGGATGTCCGATCGCTTGTACTCTTTCACTGACAGCATAGAAAGAGGCGCCGACTGCTGTTGCCGCTGGCAAGAACGTCTCCTTGTCGCCTTCTCCTGGGCCGCCTTGGCTTAAAAGTCGGAAATAGTGCGATGGACCATAGTAATTATAGTAAGCGGCAAGGAGGAGAGGAACCAGGTGTGTCTTCTTGGAAACCAAGAAGATTCCAGTTTCAGATGATTGGCGTGCTGTCATGGGCGGCGCCTCCTGACGAGAGATTCTGTAATACAACAGAGATGCGGAAGAGGCCCAGAAATCTGGCCAGGTAACTAAGCCACTAGATCGGAAGGGTTCTGAGTCGAGCAGGTCCTCAGGTTTACCCAGTGGGAAGCAGTCCGCATCCATCCAAACGATTTCCTCGAATGAGGAGAAAAGCACGGCAAAGATCTTCAGCTGATAATGCTCGATAGCGCTCTTGCCGAGGACGTCACCCAAGACCAAGCATCGAGCATCGAGCATAGGGAGTACGTCATTACATACGCGCTTCTCATATTCACCAGCATCTTTCATATATAGCTCAACTGGTAATGTTGATCCTGCGCGGCGGAGCATGCGGAGTGAGGAGACAAAAACTGGAAGGTAGTTCGCACCAGCAGTGGACACCAATCCCCGCTTCCCCGGAGTATGGACGGGTTTAAGATCTTTGTCGGGATTCTTGACATCATCTAGAAAAGCAGCATGGGCAAGTTCCATTGATTTGACATCTTCTTCGCTCATGCCCGTTACATCGGGCCGCGGCTGGTCCTTGTTGGGGTCAAAGTGGAGGGCACCAGCATCAGACAAGTTGTCGGGTGAGGGACAATTAGGGTCGTGTTGCTCGATAATGGGTTGCAAAACTTTCCAGAAATCCTTCTGCCGTTCCACCAAGGGTACCTCGAAGGCTGTGCTCGGAACAACAGAGACAGTTGACGAGGCAGTGGTTGGACTCCAATACAGATAGACCGTGCACACGAGGATCAGAGCGAGCATGGCGAGGACCAGGGACCTCGCCCGGCCCGGTCTAAATAGACCCATTGTTATGGTGGGCGAATTGAATCTGGGCCCAGGAGGGGGAGGGGATGGAGGTACGGAGCGATAGTGTGGTGGTGTGGGTGTGGCTTTCGCGCTTTGTCGGGATCGGGCGGTACAGGTACACAAGGACAAGGACAAGGGGGGAAAGGGTTCGAGCGAGTCGATGGCGCACGGGCGCGCCGATCGATGCAGTGGTGAGAGTTTAGACAATTGCGATGAAAAGAGTAATCTCCATAACTACCGGGAGATGGAGTGGATGCGGAGTGGAGGAGAGGAGAAGAAGAGAGGAGGAAGAGAGGAAGAGAGAGGCAACCCTTGGAAGGATCTCCCTTCCCGCGCTTAGCCTCTCATTGACTACCCAAGGTAACATATACCACACTGATCAACACCAGGTTTCATCCCATTTCGACCATTGAGAAAGGGAAGAAAAAGGCAAAGCTGCATCATGCAACACGTTAACCAAATGTGAAACTAGTTACTCCAGTCTAGTGGCTTTCTGCCGGCCTTCTAGTGTCAAACCCCCAAACCCAACCGTTTGAAATGCCCAAAATTGTGGAAATCCCACGATCTCCATAGAACATACACTTTTTGAACCACGAGTGGAGACGCGTCTTTTTTTCCTTTCTGTAGCGCACGCAAGCGAGACCCGTCAGTTCTCTTGAGGTTTGACTAGAGCGCGGATCATCCTCCACCGGGAAGATCCCATATCCACCAGCTGCTCCTCCTCCTCCCTCAGTCGCCGCCCACTTTAAATCTGCCTTTCCCCCGTCTCCCACCACCCACCCCAAATCCGCTCTCGCCTCTCGAAATCATGTCTCATTGAATTCCTTCCCCTCCGTCGTACCCCGCATGGTCTCTGTCTCAGTCTCCTTTGTCTCCGCCGACATCCTCCAGTGAACACGACACTTCGTCGTTCCTGGGGGGAATGACCGACCTGACTCGTGCCCCCCAACAACTCCTTCCACACGCTGCCGCATGGAACTTCTCGACTCGGTCTCACATCTATAGATCATCATGTCTGATGCTGCCGGCCGTTCGGAATCGGCCCGGGAGCCCACGAAAGCAAAATCCCGCAAGACTGACCCGAATGCTCCGATTCGGAAGCGCCGCAAGAGAACAGTGGTGAGCGGTGCCCCCGATGACTGCTTTACCTGTTCAAAACGAGGCGCCCGATGCGATCGACGTCGACCTTATTGCTCCCAGTGCCTCGAGCTCGGTCGCGAATGCTCAGGATACAAGACTACGCTGACATGGGGCGTGGGGGTGGCAAGCCGAGGGAAGCTTCGCGGTCAAAAATTGCCCGTGATGGAATCGGCAGGGGAGGCTGGAGGAAATAACGCAAAGGAACAGCAGCAGCAACAACAACCGCTACCTTCCAGCAGTCAAAGCCAACCGTCGCAACCAATACCTTCCAACCTATCCTCCTCCGTACCCGCTCCGAACCAAATACCTTCACCTAGGACAGCAGCTCCAATAATAGATACTGGGAATATCAAATTGGAGGAACCGGATATTCCACAGATGTCAGCGGCACAAAGTAACTCAAACATGCCGAATATGGCTGATGTCTCGCGGACCATGGCGTGGACGATGGATATGCCAGACCCGCACTCGTGGACCAACCTGACGACCGCGCCGCCACAAATATCGGGTCTGCCCCTACCAAGTCGACCAAGTCCAAGTATATCGGAAGCTTCTATGCACTATGCTCCCACACTTAGCCCAGAGGCTTCGTACACGACACCCGCATGGCCCGTCGCGCGGAACTGGGCTGCCAAAAATCCCACGCCCCCGTTACAGGATGCCGATGAAGAGCTAGAACGAAATGAGCGCGATCAATTTATGTTGTGGAATGCCGGTCATTCGCCCTCATACTCTCAATTGCTTTTGGCCCGGTCCATAGGCCGCACACCTCGACTCCGATATCTAATCAGTTACTATACCGAGGTCATCGCTCCCATGATTGTCGCTTTTGACACGCCCACAAATCCCTTCAAAACCCACATTCTGCGTTTAGCTCTCGAAAGTGAGGCTCTTCAGGAAGCCATTGCGACCTTGGCAACAAGTAATCTTCGCCAACGCCGAGAGAAAAACCATCACTCCACAGAGAGAACTTTGCCAGCTCGCATGTCCGGACTCGCCCACCGCGCTCTCACAGACGAAGCATTTCAGGATAAATATGGCATCTCCATGTCAGAAGGCTATGCAAGAGAGGAGAACTATCACCGTGGAATGGCAGTGAAGGCCTTAAATGCTGACTTGGCCGATCCACGCCGCAGGCTGTCAGACTCAGTACTGGCGACATTGCTCGTTCTCTGTCTGTTCCATGGTTGCGATACCGGTGTCGCCGAGTTCCGAACCCAATTCGCAGGCGTAACAAGGTTGCTGGCTATTCGTATGCGGCATTCTCGTGTCGTGACGGACGACCTCAAATGGTTTATTCGCATGTTCTCATGGTTTGATACTCTGACTGCCACCACCAACGATCGAGATGTTCAGCTCCGCGGTAAATGCTTGGAGATTAGTTCTACGACTGATGGCGAGTGGGGATTAGAGAATTTGGCGGGCTGCGACGGCCGACTATTCAAGCTGATATCTCAGCTCGGTCGACTTAATCTCCTGAGCCAGGACCAAGAGCCTAATCTCTCTCAACCGGCCGACATGAATATGCCGACTACATCTCTTCCTCCTAATATGCTCTTCCCTGGTTGGGATACTGTTGTTCCCACTACCACTGTCCAAGAATCAATGGCAGGTTCCAATTTTGGGTTCTCTATGCCAACACCGCCCCAGAGTAGCGACCAGCCCCGGAAGCCTTCTTCACCTGCATTCTGGACTGAATGGTTCTCACTGCGACAAAGACTCGAGTCCTGGCGATTCGATCCACCAGCAGAGGCCTCGTTCCCATCTCCACCCCCGTCAGCTTCCGATAATATCCCTCCTAATTTCTCTTCCAACTTTACCCCTACCTTTACACCAGCTCCTCCCTCGGGGTCATTCTATGTGGCAACTGAAAACCTCCAGGATGTCTACCAGATATCCGAGTGTTTCCGCCATGCGGCGCTTCTCTATTGTGAGCGTCTAGCGGAGCCTAGTCTACCATCCAGCCACCCACGCATCCAGCATCTCGTCCACCTTGCAATGCACTGTCTCTGTGCTGTTCAGTCCGACGTCTATCTTCTCTGGCCTTTGTTCATAGTTGGATCAGAGTGTATCCGAGAAGACCACCGAGATGCTATTCGCCGTCGCTGCAAAGATATCTCGAAGGACTCTGGCTTCGTGAACAACATCTCTTGTCTGGAGCTGCTCGAGCGTATTTGGGCAGGTCACTCTGAAGAGTCATCCTTCCCAGTCTATCCCTCTGGGCTGGGCCCTCCGCCCCCGCTAGATGGCAGCGGGGCAGCTCCTACCTCCCAAGCTTTCCGCTGGTCTCGCGTCATGCAGGCCAAACGAGGCGACGGGGAGTACATGGTGGCGTAATCTTTACCATCATTTCTCTTCCTTTACATCTATATATCCTTTTTGGAGAATCTTCTACCTGGCAACTTGCCTGTGGCGGCTAGCGTTTCCGTTTGACATCTGTTTTGCTTCTTAATGGGAATTGGGCGGTGTTTTGTTTTGGATTCTGAGCGAGCGGGATTCGTGTACATCTGATCACTTGATACCATGTTGGTACCACGTTGGCTATATCTTCACCGAGGAACGATTCTCCTGTAAATACCTCGGTCCAATCGCCTATACTTTCTGGATACGCTCGTCCAGGTTTCTCTCTGTGAGACTATACTATACCCCAGACAATAGACACAGGCAGCGCCTCCTTTTTCGATCAGTCATCATCAATTTGATTCTTACAGAGTATGTACTTGAAGAAGTCGACATTAGTTAGACGTCTAGATCTACAATTAACAATTAGTATCCCGTCTTCGGGAAGACTAGAGACACTAAGCCACGCCACTTAATCTCCGACATCTAGAAAATGCCAATACCCCTGACCCGACACGGAAAGTATCTTTCCCTCCATGGCGGCCCCTATTCTTCACCTCGGTCCGTTGGCGGCCCGTGAAAAGCAAGCATGCATTCCTTCAGATGTAAGCAAAGAAACTAGGGCTCAGGGCAAGGGCATCCCTTGATCTTCGTGTGATCAGTGCGCGCACATTACGCACATTGCGAAATCATTCGAATGGTAAAAAATGAATAGACAAAAGAGAAAAACAAGATTAACAAAGACGCCAATATGACCTGCCGCCAAGTATCCTGGCTAGTCCAGACCCCGAGAAATCTGCGTTCGCCCGCCTAGAAATCAACCAAGGAAGAAGAAGAAGAAAAGAAAAAAAAACAGTAGACAGGGCTAGACCAATCAGCCGCGCAGTGCAGCATATCTCGCGCATGTTGCTTTTGATATTTTCGATCTGGAGCAAGGGGAAACAGGCATCATTCGTGATTCATCAGATCCGCCGCAGAGCCGCAGCTCATTGGGTGGGTTCGTTTTTCAAGACAACCGAAATGGAGACGGGCCAGTGGGTGGTTTCGATTTAATTTCCTTCGTACTCCGGTATAATTCCTGCCGTGGATCTATTATGGCCACGCGCTTTGCCCCTGAGTGATTTCCTTTGGGATATTCCTTCTCGATCGACTAGCGTCCAGCCACCAATAATCCAACCTCCACAGTAGCATCCAACATCCAACATCCAAAATGTAGGGAGATACAGTATGTACGTTGTACTCCGCTCTGCGTACATGCATACAGATAATTATATCAGCTGCGCACTACAGTAAGCTTACTGAGAAGTACACACCCACCCCGGGGTCACACCAACCACGGCTTCCTGCGAGATGCGCATAATATGTAAGAATCTTACGTCTGTGCACCGCAGCTGTTCCTACAGACTTCGGGAGCTGCACTGCATCCCGGACACCAAGGCCCGTTGGCCCCACTGCCCCTGTGCCGGGCCGCGGTGCGGGCTACGACTGGACCGCCATCATGGGTACTGGGTCCTAGTTCTGGCCCTAAACCCTGTTCCAGAAGCGAAGGCGAACCTCGACGTCAGTTTCGCCCCTCTTCTGTACCCCAGCCTACAGTGAAGGTAATCCTGAGCTGAAGAGGGTCACAGTGGCAAGGGTATTGTTGACCATCACTGGTGGATCATTTCATATGTACAGCTACTCATGTACGGCATATATCTGCTGTAGCTGGAGAGCTGGGAAGTAGGGGTGATGCGGGGTGGCCTGTTTTTTTTGTACCTTCTTATCTCTCTGCTAGCTATTGTTTTTCCTCTATTATTTTCCCAGTCACTTTATAGGGCAAAACCACCAACGCCATGTACGACACTGGAGGATCGGCGGTGCCTTTTAGTGGCGCAGGGTTGTGCTTCGTTTGGCTGCCTACGAAACACTGGAACGGTAAAACTCTGGAACTCTGGAAATAAGGGGTGATAATTCCTCGATTTCGAGGGAACGTTGACTCATCGTTGTTGTGATTCAATCCCTGGAATCAAGGATGAGCCCTGGAATTCCCTGTAAGGACGGTACTGGGGGACTCATCCCTGCGGTCGGTGCGTGAGCTTAACGGCCGTCATTCTAGGTCAGCGGACTTCGAAGGTTTGTTACTTGACGCCCAATAACTATGTTATATGGGAGAGGAGGCTGAAAAAAAGTCATGATTCATCGATGACTGAAAGCCCTCCGTGGGCATACGTACTTTTGTTCTGCGCTGTCCAATGTTGCCCTGCTGGGTTCTGTTGGTCGTTTATCCTAAACCGGGGGCCAATCTCGATCAAAGGAATTTTAGGGCTTCGTAGTCGCACTATACGATTCCCATCCGCCCCACATGGACAATATGAATTCATGTTGGAAATTGATGTTGTGCTTGATGATTGGTATTGACGAGCTGCTCTCGTGTTGAGACATTCTCCCTGCTGCCTGCGCACTGCGCCTTGATAGAATTAGAAACCGGCAACACAGCCGCGCCCGTTTCCTTGCGATAGGCACGCCTGGGATGCCTCGCTAACGAGTTGAAATTCAGCACACTTTAGAAATCGATGATTCCTTACCTCCCACTGGTGCGTTTGAAGGGTGGACATGCAAGTTGCGGTCTGCGAGCCCTTTCTCAACCAAACCCCATTTTCGCCCAAACCGTATGGTTGCTGCCCAGCGACGGCGGCGGTAAAGCCCATGCGTGGTCCGTGGAGTGCCCAACGAGCCGGCTCGAGTCCGTCTTTGTGTGTGTAAATAAGAACTAATTTGAAAGGGTGTATTATATTTGTTTGGGCCTTTGTATCGAGGGTTATATTTTTGATTATTTTGCCATGGCAACATTAGAAGTGGGTTTGTTGGTTTGAAGATGGGTCTGTGGAGATGGAACCGCTGGACGAGACGGGATCGCCCGTGGTGAACTCCGGTTTTGCATCGAACAGCCGCCGGCCAACCATGGAACAGTAGAATACCTTAATGGTGATGGATATGACCTATGATCATACCCTGTACGGACTGTAGATACTGTTCATGTACGTACTAACTATTCATGATTGCTGGTGCACCTGGGTAAGTCCATATTACAAGGGTTTAACCTGATCTGGGGACAAAGTGCTGCCAACTAAAGCAAGCCTGGGTTCATGCAGATGAACTGTACACCCACTACGACTTAAGGGCAAAAGCATGGCATTGCGTTGATTCTGGAAGCCTCGCACATGGCGCTCACCCAACGGAGGCCTGACACGCTACGAGATATGCCGGCTAGTTGGATGCTCCAAATAGCATTCCTCCGAGTGGCTATCCCACCCAGCCAGTGGCAAGATATGCCATCCCACCATCTTGGAACTCTATACGATGGCAAAGATGACTCTTCTCTGAGTCGTTTCGCGTCGTTGGTTGTTTGTGCAGAGTCATCCGGTCTTGCCCAACGAAAGAGCGATGCAGTTGTCCGATGCCCGAGGAGGGGAAAAAAGAGGAGGGGGCGTCAGCAGTGGTTGCATAGTCGAAGAGTAAAGAGGGTCTCCATCTGGGCTAGTTTGAGGGGTAGCAGGGCTACGAGTTGGCGAATGAGTGGGTAGCTGTGATTGGAATGGAGATGGGCTCAGCGGTCACCACAACGAGATAGGGTCTGATGATCCTCGTCCTTGTTTCGAGAATAGGCAGATATAAAGAGCAGAATAGCCAATAGTCCATATAGAGAGCATATATACATGCACCCACCAGTGCATGGGATATGGGTATAATCATAAATCATTCAATGATTCCCTCCTACAGTATAACTGACAATACAGGGTAGGGCACGTAATCCTAATACCCACAAACGCCACCCACCCACCTCGCCAACTCCCACGCTCCACTCCCCTAAAGTACCCAGTTCTCCTCCCTTGGTGAAAATTTCCCATCTCCACCCTGCTTCGGCTGATCAAAACCACGGAGGCCTCTCTCTCGCTCCTCATCTCTCTCTCTCGGGACTCTTTTCTGTTAGGAGAGTCTGTTGGATCCAACCTAGGATCCTAACCAAGCCCTACTCGAGCCTTTCACCGGGTCGATTTCCAGATATATCGTTCAAATGCACTCTCAGTACATTCAACTTCAACCCTCCTCTCTCCGATCGGAAACCGTACCACGGTGACGGTCCTACTCGACCTATTTGTTCTTGGAAACTCTCCCACGGCGTCCATTTGCTCATTGCGATATCCTGTATAATATACTCGGGTTCTTTTTGTTCTGATTTTCTGTTGTTTGTTTCGGTTTATTTTGGAGACCCTTGCAGAGAAACCACGGTTGCGATATCCGACTCGACCACTTCATACCCCCACCACAACCACCACCACCACACGCGCACCTCACAACACCACACCGTGACCAATCTTTGGTCTCTGCTCATGCTCCTTCGATAATGTATCATTATTCCAGCCCACCACCGGGGTGGTCTGCCTACGACTACACCCAGTCCCCGCCAACTTCGCCTTACTACGCTCAATACGCCTCCCAATATGCCAACCCCTACGCTTCACCCCGGGGCACGTCGCGACGACACACCCGCAAGGCCAGCTATACGGCCACGAAAGAACCGGGCTGGTACTCGACATACCCGCAAAGCTATTACGAACCGATGCCCGACTACGGCATTCCGTCGCGCAAGCACGATCATGTAAGTGCTTCCTTTGCGGGCTCGCCCAACCACCGTCGCACCCACACGACCGGTCATCCTGCCGGGGGTGGCTTTGGCCCTGGGTTCGCATTTGGATTCGACTCGCAATCGCAGCAACGACCCATCTTTGTTGATGTGGGCGACGATGCATTCGATGTTCATCTCCCGCGCTACGCCTTCCGCGAAGCTCGCCCTGCTCGCCCAGGCCGCCCCCCGGCCTCGACCTTCAAACATGCTGACCAGACCCGTGAGGGTCCGGCCAAGCCTCGCCGCACCACATCGGCTTCGCACCGCAAACCAAATCCCACTGATTCTCACTTTTACTTCAACCAGGTCCCCAACAACGAAGACTACGAAGCAGCTGCACGTCGCTCACGTCACCGTCGCCAGTCCACTTCAACCCGCACGCCCAAACCCAAGCCCGCGCCTGCCTCTAAGCCGCCACCTGTCGCCACTGAGGAGGACGCCGAAAATGCCGGCATTCCACCCGGCTACTCGATCAAGAACTGGGACCCTACCGAGGCTCCCATCATCCTGCTGGGCAGTGTATTCGACGCCAACTCACTCGGAAAGTGGATCTACGACTGGACGGTTTTCCACCATGGAGCCTCCACGCCTATGGCTGACGTGGCAGGCGACTTGTGGCTGTTGCTGATCAAGTTGGCGGGCAAGGTGAAGCGAGCGGACGAATGTCTCCCGCGTATTCAGCGTATCGAGGCACAGGAGGTTGTGGAGGACTTTTTAGAGAGTGGCGACCGTCTCTGGAACCGTTTCAAGAAGCTGCTCAAGGCATGTGAGCTGTACATGTGGAAGGCTGCCAAGAGGGAAAGTGGTGGCAAAGGTGCGCCCGTGATGGGCCGCAATTCTGGCTGTGAATTCGTCGAATCGATCTTCGGCCGCGACCGTGAGCTGGAGAATACGGAGAAACTGATGAACAGTATTCGGCTCTGGAATATGCGGTTTGACGCCAACTGCGAAGATATCTTGCGCCGTCCTTCGGCCAAATAGACACAACAAACAACCTACAACCTACAGAGATCCCGAGAGATATATGGAGATATCCGAGGAGCGACCCGACAGAGATATCATTTTTTATACACCCACCTTTCTTTTGTTCCTTTCCTATGTTCTTTCCTTTGTTGACTGCTCTTTTTTTCTTCGCGTTTCTTTTTCCTTACTGGGAGCATTTGACATTTCTGTTAAATCGCATTTACAGCGCGTTGGGTTTGGCTTCGGCTGGCTTTTACTCGTTCCTCCTCTGCTCTGTTTTTGCTCTCATCCCACGGGAAGAGCCCCCAAAAGAATCCATGGTTTCGGCGCCTCTATTTCTCTGCTGCGTTTCCTTTTTTGGGGCGGCGTCATTTATTTTTGATTGATTCCCGGCGCTTCTCTGCTTTCGCCTTTTGTGAATTCTGATTCTTGTCGTCGATGTGCGTGTCATTCTGCTTTGATGATACCATCCTGCGATTCCATGCTGTTTTTGATTTGCCTTTTTTTTTCTACTCTTTGTTTCTGGTTTGTTCGTTCTTTCCTGCTATTTGGTTGTGATCGACAAACTCGCTGGTCGTTCGATCGCTATGGCGATAACTATTGCTATTGCTATATATTATTCTGCCCTAGGGATGTTGGGTCCGAGGAGGAACCGGGTTGTATATAGAACAACGACCCCAACATCTGATAGACCTCAAAAACACTCGTTACGTTATTTTTCCAGCACTGGGCCGGTTCTTCGCCTTCCATGTAGTGGGATCACACTATTTCCACGTAGTCGTCTCCGTTCCCCGCTTGTGCCCCCAAAGTAGCAGTGATGTGATCAGCTTCCGGCGGCAAGCGCTGTAAATCCGCTGCACGGTGCATCGGCCCTGCGGCGTGGCTCTTTCCGGCTGCATTCTAGAATATACTTTGGGGGCGACAGGCTAGAGAAAGCAGGTACCAATGACGGCAATGGCTGATGTCACCCGTCGTGCAGGCCCCAGGGACGTGCAGGAGCTGCGGGTGATGACGGTTGTCACTGGTTCGTCGGCTGTAGGGTCCCAGCCAAGGCGTGGGTGGGATTGTGCGAGGTGGTGGGCTGCAGCGGGTCGTGGCGATCCTATTGGAAGGGGTGGGATGTCGTGTCGGGCTGTGGAGAACTTGGTGCGGGGAGAAGAGGGGTTCCAACTGCGACTCTTGGGATTCTATCGGTGATGATAGGTTGGTGGAAGGGGGGATGCGAGGTTATCTCGTAGGTACCACATGGATGATAACTTGGTGGGAAGGTGAAATGTCGCACAGGGACAAAGTACCCCGGCCTGGTGAGTTGTTGGATGCATCTTTGTGTTGGCTCTTCCATACTTGATTCCTCCAACCGTTGGGAATTTTTTTTCTTCTTTGCCAATCAGATAAATGTGACACGGCGACTTCTGACTGGTTCGATGGAGAGTTTACATCTGGGCTGCGGGCTGAAGCCGTGTCCTCCCTCCTCTATGATGTAGATTAGTCTCATACAGTATATGACATGTAGTAGTATGATATCATCATCTCCCTTCATCTCTTTCCAAGCCTATTCTCCCAACCACGCTTTAATCAAGACTACTGTGTATATGAGCTGCATCGGATCCGTAAGGTGGAGTCGTGCAAGCAACCAACTAAACCTTAAGCCGCTAGTATCTTGGCCCTCCCTGGTTTACCCCGGAGTTTCCCTAGGCGCGTTATATACAACTCCTGTCTCTGAGTCTGAGCTGTAGTAATATGCAATATGCAATACCCTCATGTTGACAAGTTGCCGGTTGAGGCGAACCACGTCAAGGAAGCAGTCACGGGACTGTCGATCCAAACAAGGTTTTTGGCACCCGCGCGGGTTGACATCACTGCCATCGTGTCCCATCTGGGTTGCCCAACATCGCGATATCTCAGATCATAGAATCTAGAGGGTATCAGTGTCTATTATCAACCCATTTTCCTTATGAGCCGTGGCCGATCTTAGTCCGGGTGATATTACGATCTGCCGGTCTACCGGCCGCGCGGCAAGGTCCAGCGCTGAATATTCGAGCAAATACCCCACCGAGATTAAGAGCCGAAATTTTTGGTCCTTGGATATTTTTAACACTTCTACTTCCTTCAAAATCGTCTGCTCTTGAACTCCCACTGACGACCGACGGTGCATGGACTGGTCGAACGAACCATGCAGAATGGACCTACGACGCGCCAGACCGACGATCGAGATTCTCGGCCGTCTCTATGGGACCGGTTCACCAGTCACTTTCATATGAGGCCCCCTGAGGATGACGAGCCTCAATCATGGTGGATTGCCTCCACGGCCATCCCGCTGGTGGCCGCTGCGGCGGGGCCACTGGCGAACGTCATGTCGATTGTTGCTTTGGTGATGCCTTGGCGAAGTCATGTTATCTCCGAAAAGGACGGACCAGCAGGGAACTGGGTCCAAGTTGGTTTTGATGATCCTCACTGGTAGGATTAGACTTGAGATCAATATGTTGAGTGAACAGTCCTGGCTCACCACCTCTCTAGGATCACGGCGTTGAATGCCACGTCGCTAGTTTGCGGAATCGTGGGCAATGTTTTCTTGCTTCTGAACTTTACACAGACAGTTCGTTATATCATCGCTTTGCCTGTGACGATATTCTTATGGTTTTTAGCTACTGGGATGGTGAGTATGCTGGGTCCTTGCTTCGAGTCGTCCTTTCTTATTCTTACTTAAACCTCCCATAGTTGTGCGGGCTCACTGCAGCTCTTTCGATATACAGTCCTCCAATAGGTCCAGATGATGTATATTCCCAAGCCTTTTGGAGTGCTGTCATCGCAGCGATTCTATACTTTATTCTGAGCTTCATTTTGATGATTAATATGCTGGGCTACTTTCTGGGACGCTACCCTCAACATTTCTCTCTCACAGACGACCAGCGCACCCTTATCCTGCAAATGACCGCATTTGTGGTCTGGCTTCTGATTGGTGCAGCCATATTCCAAAGAGTATTGGAAATCAACTTCGCCGACGCACTATACTTCTGCGATATCACGGTTCTCACGCTAGGATTTGGTGATGTGGTTGCCCAGACATCTGTTGGTAGGGGCTTGATATGGCCGTATGCGGTGTTTGGTATTATTATGCTGGGTCTTGTGGTTGGAAGTATCCATCGATTTGCTCGAGAGGTCCACTACGACAACGTGGTTCGCAAGCATATCGAGCAAAGACGACAGTCGACCTTCGAGCGTTCCGTCACGATCGACCAGCTCAACGGGACTGGAGAAGACCCATCCGGGCAAGGAAAAGGCAAACTTCTAGCTGCACTTACTCGTCAGCAGACCCATATCTCATTACATCGGAAACACCATCATCAACCGATACGCAGCACCATTCACGCTCTAGCGGCCGGTCACCGACCTCGACTGCTTGTGATGCGGGAAGAAAAGGATAGATTTGATGCCATGCGTGCGATCCAGTATGACACCATGCGCTTCCGCCGGTGGAATGATTTGTTCATCAGCGTTATAGCCTTTGCGCTGGTTTGGACATGCGGAGCCGTTGTCTTCTGGAAACTTGAAAAGATGACGTATTTCGAGAGTCTACATTTCTGCTTCTGCTCACTTCTCACGATCGGCTACGGTGATTTCACTCCCCAGTCGAACGCGGGCCGACCGTTCTTCGTGATGTGGTCACTCATCGCAATTCCAACCATGACGATGCTCATCTCACAAATGAGCGACACGGTCGTTGCAGCCTTCAAAAGATCCACGGAAAAGTTCAGCGACTACTTCGTGATGCCCCGCTCTGGGGCATATCGGTCCTTCCTTGGTCATTTCCCCTTCATCATGAATTTCATTCGGAATCGTCAAGAGAAGAAGCGACTGAAGCGAGGATTTCCTGTTGGAGCAGATGCGGTTACCTACCATAACGAAGACCGGCCATCAACAGCGCAGACTCAAGAAGATACTGAGGCGATGCCCATTGACAGCACTAATCCATCTCAAGATCACCCACAGCCAACAATCGAGGAACTCGCCCGCGAATCGAATCCCTCGCCATTCGAACTGGCGCAACAACTGGCCTTTGCAATTCGTCGCACCACGCATCATGTACGGGAAGGAAAGCGAAAACGATATTCGTACGAGGAGTGGGTTGAGTATACTCGTTTAATCCAGTTCACAGACCCTCGGTCTCGGCCCTCTTCATCCGGGAGTCAACAACCACATCGTGGTTCATCCGTTGAAGAGGATGAATACGGTGTTATCAACTGGGACTGGATTGGCGAGAGCAGTCCTATGTTGGCCCAGCAGACGGAACCAGAGTGGGTTCTAGATCGGTTGTGTGAAAGCTTGGTTCGGTATGTGTCGACCCAGGAACAAGCTCGGGCCGAGTCGCAGGGGCGAGGAGGAGATATGGTTGAGGAGCCTACATTAAGAAAGGAGAAGGATCTTGGGATTGAGGAGACCTAGGGAAAGCTTTTCTAATACTTGTCTTGGAAGATTATGACTGCATTCAAAGTTTGATGTCGATGCCTGGTATATACCCTTTGCTTATATACGTGTAAATTATCGCTACAGTCGATTAATGTACATGGTTGATGTATGAGTCATAAAACGAATTGAATCATTTCTTGACTTCTCATCTCTTTCTCCCCTCGATTACCAGCCAATCCTCTTTTTCTGAATATCAATCTCGATGGGGCTCGGAGTCTGCCAGTGCTTACCCTAGGGTGAGCTTATAGTGGAGATCAGGCTGTGCACCCCAACATTGTCTGCCTGTCAGCGCCAAGGCACCGACTTTCCTCCAAATCAACCACATCTTCGGTCCCATCTTCTCGCAAAATCTTGAAACGATTCGATTCACAAAATGACCACAAAAATTCCCGACATCCTCCTTCTTTGCCAAGATGTAGAGTTCATCGATGCCTTCCAAAAGGCATTACGGACCCGCTGGCCTACATACACTCCGGACCAAGTGAAGATCACCACCATCAACGAGCGGCTCAACTCTCTGCCTGAATCATTCAAGTTCGACCTCATAGTCTCCCCAGCAAATTCATATGGTCGTCTTGATGGCGCATTCGACCACGCCATTTCAAAGACATTCAGCCCACACGACGACTACCACGCTGTGACACGCTCCGCGCAAACCGCCCTCTACGACCAATGGCGGGGATTTGCCCCGCCAGGATCCTGCACTCTCGTCGAGTGGGGATTGACATTGGCGAGCAATTCACGTGGCTGTCGCTGGCTGGCCCTCTGTCCAACAATGAGAGAGCCGCAGAATGTCAACTGGGACCGAGAAATCGTTTTCGAATGTACCTGGAGTTTACTGTGTCAGGTTGAAGGGCATAATCGTCGCCACAGCCACACGAAGAGAATCAGCACGATTCTCATGACGCCGTTTGCTGCGGGAGTTGGACGGGTGAGCAAGGAGCGCTGGGCGGCGCAGACTGTCGTTGCATTGAAACAGTTTGTTGAGTCGGTTGAAAAGCCTCAGCAATGGGGTAGTCTTCAGTGGAATAAGGTTGAGAGGATCTGTGATGAGATTACCAGTACCTGGAAGGGCGAACAGGCGTCATAACTTTTATTTGATTTTGATTTGTTATTATTGTTATTTTTTTTTTCCATGAATAGTCACCTTTAACCCAGCTGATTCGAGCCAATCAATCCGAATTTCACCTCAGCGTATTTCCAATTATCATTCCAAAGTATCATTTCCAATCATTCTCATTATTCATGCATCACTTCGTAAGGTAGAAGTAGAAGTTTCCTGCCTGGCCAAAACTTTTGCTCTCCATGACCCCTGCGATTATATTCGACCGCACGGCTCGATAGTGTACGATGACTGGTCTTTCATCGTAGACTAGAGAAGCGGATACGACCCCTTGAAATTTGATCTCACGTAACTAGTAGAAAGAGCCAAGTATCTTAGTGTAAGTACCTGGGATGTTTGCTATGAGCGCACTCACCGAGGCAGATCCCCAATCTTCAAACCGTACTCGCTCGCCATTTCTCGCTACTATGAGTGGAGCTATGTCCTCGGTAGAATCGAATGTGTTGCCGAACCAATTCAACTCATCTAGCTCTTTCTCAAATGGATGGCTGGTGGATAGAACGAATCCGTCCCATTCCCCTATCAATTGATCAGGATGCACTGGCTTGAGACCACAGAAGATGTTGTCGATACTCGCTGGGCCGAGAAAGCCAGGGCGTTTGATCAAAGCGATGAACCGCTTGGCAGGGCTGGGTTGGAAATAGTCGAGCGAGGGCACGATGGGGAAATGTAGATCCATGGCCGGAAGGCCTCGAAATTGCAAAAATGGATCAGGAAAGAATGTTTTTGACGCTTTGCCTTGATATTTAGGATAAGCATGAGAAGGGAGTACTACGTATACCCCCTCCATGCCCTCACGAAAGTAAGCGCAGAGTGTAATCAACATCCGCACCTATCGGGGGTTTCCTCCTGCTTATATGCTCGCATAAACGGAGGACTATTGACACAAGTCGCGAGGCAAGCCGAAGTATGCGAGAAATATTCCCCCTCCATTTCCCCAGACATTTAAGAAGCATATAACGTTTCCTCGAATTCCAGAGCATCAAAGAAACAGACCAATCCGTTTCACATCATCTTCGACAGGCAGGGATCATCTCCTTACAAAAATGCCACCGAGTCTATATCTCGCTAACCGCGCATACCTTAAAAATCCTTCAGCGGGCCGTGCAGACACTTGACCCCTTACCAAAAACAGATCACCATACATTTATCTGATGGCCCTGGCTCAGGCAACTGGACCCCCTCCCCATCCTCCTCGCCGATTGCCACATTCCAGTTACCGGTCCGCCCCGTTCAAGGGTCGCTTACCTGCCGCCGATCCAAGATCGATAAAAGGTGTCTATCAATGGATTGGGCTGCATCTGTGCCACCCCAGAGGCGAGACTTGGACTCGTTGGAATTCTCGGGCGAGCTGCCGGTTTCACTTGGGCTGGCACTCAGCGTGCGGATACGATTTCTAATTGCTTGCATTGGATAGGCCCCTTTGGCATAACTCATTCCCTTGGCATATTCTCTGGACAACTCTTCAGACGGGCTAACTGGGGTGACTTGATTTCACACTCTACAAAAGAACAGTTTCCCGCCTCAGTTTGAGAGTAGCCATTGCTTGAACCAGTACACGGCCGCGTTTTTCGCCCTCTCTAACCCTCTCATTTCAGCTTTGTTTTCTCGGTTTCCCCTCACGGCAAAGGCATGTTCTAAACCGGGGAAGTGCTGATAGTCATAGTCCACGCCAAGCGAGGGAATCACTTGATTGCTGAACCCCTTCAGCTCAGGAGTAAACACAGGATCAATCTCGGGCGCTAGAATCTGTACAGGCACGCCCACATTTTCAATCTCACTCTCCGTGAGCCAAGATGGATGTGCGGTCGAAATGCAATCTACAAGACCATCACGGATTCTGGCGCCGAGACGAAACACTGCCCAGCCACCATAGCAGAATCCGATTGCCCCGACCTTCTGATGTCGCTCTCGCATGGCTTTTGCAAAACCAAGTATCTCGGGCTCCCGGATATCTTTGCTATTGCGGGTCGTGAAAGCTGGCAAGTCCAGCGGTCCCCATTCGGAGGGGTGTTTGGACAGGATCTCGGATGACAGGACTTCCCCGCCAAAGCTGGAAATAACATGTTGGTACTGATAAATGTATCTTGGCGGGAACATCCCACTTACAAATCAGGAACGTAAACTGTAGCATCTACCTCCTCGGCATAAGAGTCTGCCAAAAGGCGAATGTTTGGGAATGTCCATCCAAACAGGTCGTGAATTACCAGGATCGCGACTTTGCTATTCGAGCCGGTCACATAGGTTGCGTTTCCCGCGAGTGTTGTCTCATGACCTCTAGGCTTTCCTTCCCACTGGAAACCTTTGATGCAGCAGTCAGTCATATTGCTGTGATGGATTTGGGAGCTGACTGTTGATTTCGAGTATTCTTTAGTGAGATGTTCTGAATTTCAAGTTGTCATGGCGGGGTGTTTTATTATCTCCGATCAGGCGCCCTAAATCCTTTTAGCAGGCATAACATGCTCGGGGTTTACTAATTCAATATACTAAATGCACCAATCTAGTTAGATCGTGACTAATGGGGCTGGAAGAACGCCTTGCTGTTTGTTATCTCCGGCGAGATTCACGTACAATTTGGGGCCGTAGGGTAGGAGAATTAGCACATATGTAGAGCTAGATACCTGAACAGAGCAGCAAAGAGTATATGAAATAATCCAACCGGAATTCGTTACCCGCGCGCTTCTCAGGAGTTCAAATTTCTCTTTTATAACGTATTTGGATGAGTCACGCACCAAAAAACCATATTAAAAGCGGAATTTTAAGCTACTCTATCTCAGCCACAAATAGTTCCGTTAGAATTTAATACTAAATATATGGGTTTGTCTTCGCTTAGCACTACCTAGGTATAGATTCCAATAAGAAATAATTTGCATAAGAATTATCCTCTAATGCCTAAAAATACCACACGTTAAATTATGGATATGTATATGGAACAAAGATCTAAAGAGAATTTTAATTTTACAAAGTAACTGTAACAGCTGCATCAACTACCAACGGTAAAGCTAAGATCTGCATATATATGGTTATTTAGTTGTACATAGAGTTGTGATTCATCGCTTTTAGTATGGTGTTTTGGCTGCGCGGGCCGCATCTCAAGGCTTGCGAGCGCCGCTCAAAAAAAATACGCAGCAAGCTTGCTACTCGATTGGAGACGAACAATGTCAAGGCAACTTACTAATCGCCAAAGGTATCATCTATTGAATAATTAAATGGAGGCTTTCTGGAGATCTCTCAGCCTAACAAACGAATTTGAGAACGTTTCCTTCCATATTATCATTCATATAGAACAGCCGGATTGTCAGAGTCTGTTCGTTTAATGAATACTACTGCTACTACCTTATCAAAAAGCATGTACATACTAGTATATAGGTGGTAAATAGTGGCCGGTCATTTCCAGCCTCCCCGTCTACCACTGCTAGTAGTAGACTTATGGCGTTCTTGCTAGCTATGTCAGTGGGTCTACTGTAGATGGTTGGGACAAACAAATAGTATGCAGTAATGAGTAATTTATTGTTAGTGAAAGTAAAATCTTTAAGGCTTGAGAACCTTCCAAGGTTTCAAGGTCTGGAATCGTGTGATACAAGAGATCATTTCGAGCTCGTCATTCCTACTTCGCACTAGTATCGAGGGATTCTAGTCTCAACCAGGATTTACCGTGACCTCTGGTATTTCTGCCACGGCACCACTACTAGTTAGTAGTTGAATCATCATCTTTCTCGGTCTTGAATTTGTGTCGCCACCCAACCCCGGCAATTATTAGCTATCATGCGCACTTTTACGAAATTGGGATCGAAGGTGAGAGCTTCGTGGCGAGAGTCATCCCCATCGTGTTTGGTCGACCCGCTGCCATGGAATCGCCTCGACCGATGCCCCCGCTCCCGGCTGCTTCAAACCTCTCATTCACTGGCCAGTTTTCAAATAAGTTCGAGAATAACAAAGAATCAGTGGCACCATCGAGCAAGTCTCAATGGCAAATGCGGAGAAGCGACCACGGTGGTGGTGAATGTCGTCGTCATAACGGTATCATCGCATGGCCTTCCGCCACCCTTCTCCACGGCTCTGTCGCTCATAAATATAGTGGCACCACACCTGGATTAAACTGACTTTTTACGAGTTTCAATATAACTATCACCACCGAGACAACTTTATTGATTGACAACCAGCTACGTGGTATGCCCCCTCTTCATCCCTTCTACCCGCCTATGCTGGAGAGGAGTGAAGGGAGGCGGTGGCAGTCGATGGATCACACTGATGCCTCCATTGGAATGATTTATCAAACTCTACTGTACTAACGCTAGATACCATGGGTGAGTTTTAGGCACGAGATCCATCATGTCCTCGAATAAAGACACTATACTACGCTTCCCTGGAAGCACCGATCCGAAGTTCGCCGCCAAACCATCGCAATCGCAGTCGCAGTCGCAGGGCTGGAGCCAACAGGACAGCTCCAAGTGGAGTCCCATCCAGTCATTCAGTAGCCACATGGATAGCCAGGGCCATCCAGTGGCCGACCCCGTCGGCGGCAGTAATGGTCCCATGAAAGGCCAGAAGAAAGGCAGCATCGATGAGAATAGTGATCTGTATGATGCGATGAACGCGGAGACCGAGGACTTTGATTAGGGGGAGAACAGCACAACACCAAAATCAGGGTGGTTTAATATGACGTTAAAGATAATATTCTAGCAGTACTGTTTGAAATTATATGTGTTTTCCATATGGATCTAAGTGGAGCAGGGCTAGTCGAGTAGTTCGTGAGTGTATGAACTGTAGTGTGCTCTGTATAGTTACTAGTGTATTGCCGTGGCAACGGGCCAACACCACTGCACAGGGCAGCTCTGTATCTTCTGGATACAATTGCACCATATCAATTCATCATATCTAATAATCTGCCTATTCCAATCGACCTGATTCTTTCATTTATCCTTGCATATCTTTATCTTGCGCATAATGTGCATTTGAACCTGCACTGTCGACTATCAATATCTACTGGACCGGGTACTGTCCAGTGTTTACATCGCGGGGGCGAACCGGACTTGCTCCTCCCCCAACTTGAAACTCCCAAAGGGAACCACAACCGCGTAACACGCAACACACAACAGTACCGACCCCCTCTCCTTTCACTCTTTTCTTTATTTCTTATTTTGATGTTTCCCTATCCCAAATCCAATATACTCTCGTTCTTCTTTTCCTTCTCGATTCACCCCATTGCATGTACAATCATCTCATCGACAGACGACGCGAGGCCGTCGACGCTTGTGTTCAGTTATTAAGAGATCACAGCAGGGAAATGGCGCTAGATCCGCGCTTCTTCAATCATATCGACCAGGCTGGTCCCGGTTCGATCTCGTCAGCCTCTTCCTCCGAATTGTCGGCTGCCACAGGCATCACGTCGCCTAGCATCCTCTCAACCTCCGCCTCCGCCGCTACACTCAGATCGACCGCGTCCAGTCCATCACTTCGAGCCCGAGAAGGTGTACCCGTCCATATTGCGCGCCAGGATGGAACTGCCAGTCCGTCGCCTGGAGGAAATGTGCGCGTCGTCGTGCGCGTTCGCAAGTTTCTCCCTAGAGGTACGTTCCGCGTGATGTGATATCAACCACTCGGAGGATGACAAGGAGTGCATGGGATTCATTTTAAACCGCGGTTCCTAACCACTTTTCAAAACTGAACAGAAATTGAACGTCAAACACAATGCCTTATCTCGATGGATCCCCACACTCAAATGACGCTTCTCCACGCCCCAAAGCCGAGCCCAGCCGATCGGGGCAAGCCAAAATCCCAAGCTCGCGGCAAGGTGCTCGAAAACAAATCATTCACATTCGATAACTCGTTTTGGTCCCATGACGAAGAGGATGATCATTATGCTCACCAAGAGGACGTCTACAATTCCCTTGGAGAAGAGTTTCTCGATCATAATTTTGAGGGATACCACACCTGTATCTTCGCATACGGTCAGACTGGTTCCGGTAAGAGTTATACCATGATGGGAACGCCCGAGCAGCCAGGATTGATTCCTCGTACCTGCGAGGATCTCTTCCAGCGCATCGAATCGTCGCCTTCACCCGACATCAGCTATAACGTCCGAGTATCCTACTTCGAGGTGTACAACGAGCATGTGCGGGACCTTTTAGTACCGCGGACAGATCCACCACATTATCTGCGAATTCGTGAATCTCCGTCGGAAGGCCCATACGTCAAAGACTTGACGGAGGTGACGGCGAGGAACTATACGGAACTGATGAAGTTTATGCGCAAGGGTGATGTATCACGAACCACGGCAAGCACCAAAATGAACGATACGTCTTCTCGGTCACATGCCGTTTTCACAATTACATTGAAGCAAATCCATCATGATCTATCTACAGATGAAACGACGGAACGCACTGCTCGCATTCGACTCGTTGATCTCGCAGGCTCTGAAAGGGCCAAGTCGACCGAAGCAACTGGCGCTCGACTCCGCGAAGGCTCAAATATTAATAAGTCTCTTACGACTCTCGGCAGAGTTATCGCAGCATTGGCAGATCCTCCTAAGAAACTTCGTGGAGGTAGAAAAGGCAAAGAACTGGTACCTTATCGTGACTCGATTCTCACATGGCTATTGAAGGACAGTCTGGGTGGAAATTCAAAGACGGCCATGATTGCCTGTATTGCCCCTGCCGATTACGAGGAGACACTTTCGACTCTACGATATGCCGATCAGGCAAAACATATTCGTACTCGTGCACGGGTCAACCAGGATCATGTATCGGCTGCTGAGCGTGACCAGCAGATTGCAGAAATGGCCGAAACCATTCGCACTCTTCAGCTAAGCGTCAGTCAGGCAAACGAACATCAACGTGCTAGCCAGCTTCAGGATGAGAAGTTGGATGAGTACCAGCAAAAGGTGGAACAGATGCAGCGTCTCATGGAGGAAACAAAAATGGTCAGCGAGTGCAAGATCCGACAGTTACAGACAGAAAACGAGGCTCTACGCATGCACTTGAAGCTTGCTCTGGAAAGCCTCAAGAACCCCATTCCACCTGTGAATATCCCTCAGCGACAACCCAGTCTCGCGTCATTGGCGGAGGAAGCCCCGTCGCCCTCTCCAAACAAGGAAAACCGCTCACGAGAAGGATCGCCTGCGTATTCAGAAACGGAGAGTGAACCCGACGTCTGGGAAGACGAAGAGGATGACTCAATGGATATGGATGAGCAAGAGGCATACCTGATGCAAGGACACATGCAGGATCTTCTTGGTGATTTGAGTGTCTTTAAACGCAAACTGGCCACCGACCATGAACGCTGGCACCACAACGAGCAGGCCGCAACTCAGAAACGTCGGGTCTTGCGACAAATAGCTGCAAATAATCGCTAGTCCAGGTGAGCCTACGGGCTGTCGTGGAGGAACTTTTTTGGGTGTATAAACTGTTTCGATCTTTTTGTTTGGGCCGAAGCCACGCTCTTGGGCTGTGACTGGTCATTTTGAAGCGACGCCTGAACCAATATTTCTTCTTTTTGTCCTTTTGAACAGCAGCGAGAGACCCTTTTGACGAATAACGAGTTATGCATATTTCAAAGGCGACTGCCCGGTGTTTCTCCGACCCCGTAGTAACATATTTACCATTGAGGCCGAAGAATCCAAAACGAGTGCAAGTAGCTTCAATACCTAAAGATTCATTCTCATTGAACTTGTTCAAGCATTTCGACTCTTATCACTGAACCGTACAACTGGAGCATCGTCTGATCTACCAACATGAAGCAGCAACCTCGACGCCGGGAATTAGGGCTGCGGCGCTCGGTGGGCCGCTTATGGCATCACTTTTTCCGTGACTCAACCCTCCCTCCCCACCAAGCAACTCCAGGCCACGCCCGAAGCCCCTCCAATACCGCGATTGAGTCATCCAAAATGACAGACTCTGTTGACCCGGCGCCGACCTCTTCCTCAACCGCTGTGCCCCAAACCTCCGCCCAGCCCGCCGCCGAAAACAACCCTTCTCAGTCTCTCCCCATCCGCGATGCGAAGAGCGCAAAGCCACCCGCACAATCTGACAAGGGATCTTCAAAGCCCAAGGATGGTTCCGCAGTTCCTGCTACAGGTGGGGATGGCGCCAGTGACAAACCGCTTACCCCTGCGCAACTGAAGGCCAAGGCCAAGGCCGAAAAGGCCGCCCGGCGCGCGAAGGAGAAGGCCGACAGAGAAGGCGGAGCTGGTGCTGCGGGCGGTTCAGCTCCTGGTGCAGGCAGCCAGTCTCGCCCACCAAACACGCCGAAGAAGGACGCTGCCAACGGAGGCGCTTCTCAGAAGGGACCAAAGGGTGCGCCGCCACGTCGTGGGTCTGGCCCCGTTGCTCAGACTGGTGCGGCCGCTGAGCCGAAGAAGAAGAAAGATGATAAGAGCGTTGCTGTTTTTGGTCACCTTTATGGTCAACAGCGAAGGACTACTGTTAATGGCGCCGCAAAGGAGGTGCATCCGGCTGTCCTAGCTCTCGGTCTACAATTGCGAGACTATGTGGTCTGCGGTAGCAGTGCGCGATGCGTTGCGACCCTGCTTGCCTTCAAGCGGGTGAGTTTTTTACTGGCTTATCATCTATTGCAGTATGGCTTGTTCTGACTTTTTTTTTTTCTTCTTCCTGTTGTCTAGGTGATTGAATCGTACACTACTCCGCTGGGTACCTCGCTGGCACGCCATTTGACGACTCATCTTAGCCACCAGATTAGTTACCTTTCGACATGTCGACCGCTCGCCGTCAGCCAGGGTAACGCAATTCGCGCATTGAAACTGGCCATTGCGGGTATTGATCCGTCCACCCCGGAGGCCTCCGCTAAGGCGACTCTGTGCGACTTTATTGATAACTTTATTC
The DNA here is from genome assembly GCA_023626415.1 of Penicillium sp. S1701. Taxonomy (NCBI): domain Eukaryota; kingdom Fungi; phylum Ascomycota; class Eurotiomycetes; order Eurotiales; family Aspergillaceae; genus Penicillium; species Penicillium sp. S1701. Next base: position 919,221 of record JAMAGY010000006.1, on the reverse strand, counting down.
GGGAAAAGATCACTGTGGCCGACCAGGTTATTGCAGGAAGTGCAGTAGAAAAGATTGAGAATGGCGATGTGATTGTCACATTTGCCGGCAGCAATATTGTCAAGCAGACTCTTTTACAAGCACACAAGGAAGGGAAGCGGTTCCGCGTATCAATCATTGATTCACGCCCCCTCTTCGAAGGCAAGAGTCTTGCTCGAACTCTCGCCAACGCTGGCCTGGATGTTCAGTATTCGCTCGTTCACGCCATCAGCCATGCCATCAAAGATGCTACCAAGGTGTTCCTCGGCGCACACGGCATGACCAGTAATGGCCGTCTTTACTCTCGCGTCGGCACCGCCTTGGTGGCCATGTCTGCCAAAGAGCGTGCCGGTGGTGTCGAAGTTCCTGTTATCGTCTGCTGCGAGACAGTTAAGTTCTCCGACCGCGTTGCCCTGGACAGCATCGTCGTCAACGAAATCGCCGATGCCGACGAGCTTGTCCCTGCAAACCCTCCACAGCAGGTGACCGGCCTCCCAGACCCTGCTGCATTTACCGCACCCCCAGTCGAGCCCAAGAAGGGCGGCAAAGGTGCCCCTGCTGCTCCCACCCAAGATACCTCTGCCTCTACTCGTACTCCCTCCCCCTCCCCTCTCGCCAACTGGAAGGACACACCTAACTTGCAGCTCTTGAATATCATGTATGATGTGACTCCCGCTGAGTATGTGGATATGGTAATTACCGAGATGGGCAGTTTGCCACCCAGCGCGGTGCCGATTGTACACCGTATGAGCACTAATGTCTAATATGACTATTTATGCTTATGCTATATGTTACCATACCGCAAAAGTTGAGAACGCTTTGACTTCTTTCCTATCAAGGCTTTTTGGGTGAAATTCTGTTAGCTTGTTGGTGCAGTAACGGGGTTCCTCTTTGGAATGATCCCCACTATATTTTTTTTCTCGGGTGTTCGAAAAGAACTTTTAGATCTGAATACGAAATGAATGAATATGCCCTGAATCTAGACCATTTACCGTAGTCTTTGAACTGTCGAATGACGTTTCTATAGATCTCATTTCAAGCCTGGCGATCCACCGCTTTTAAGGCGGTGTGTGCTTACATGCTGTTCTGCCGCGAGATTATCAACAAACTTCCCTGAGGGTCGCTTCTTGTTGATAGAACGCAACTACTTCAGCAACCTTTGGGAACACATTGCGCCTCCAACGATTCCCAAACCCACCGTCTTTTGATATCGAAGGCTACTCAAGCTTTCAAAAGCAATCAAAATGGTCTATATTCCCTCACTATACAAGCACGCCACATGCCACTAACAACCCACCAGAGCAAAGACTCCTCCGCAACACACATCCACATGCACCAACCTCGACTAGCAGACTTCTTCGAGGAATTCACAAGACCACACACATCCTCCTCCGCAAATCCGCACACCCTCAATCCATCCGCTACAACGGCTCAATCCACCGCCGCCAACGCCGTAACATACGGTTCAACAACCCAAGCTAGTATCCCCTCTTTCCTCCCAATCGAAGACATCTACGTTGCGCCGCAACACCAGCCGCCAAACCCAGAAGACGAGGATGATGTCGTGCCGGACCAGCATGCTGCCTTTGGGATCGCGCGTGCCATGGAACGCAGGCGGGAAGCTGTTTGGAGGGACCTGGGACTCCAGGCTCTAGTTAGTGGGCAGGGACATGGAGGTGGTGCTTTGGCGACAACGTCCGGGGCTGGCGGTGGTCCGATTGGCTCGGGCCCCGGTGCGACATTAAGAGGAAGTGGTGGTGGTGCGGCATCAGCTGCTAGTGCGGCTGTTAGGGTGAGGAGTGCTGGAAGGAAGATGGGTGGGCGAAGAACAATCAATCTGCGCTGAGTAGACTGGTTTGGGCTCTTCAATTGCTCTTCGGGGATCCTTTTCATAGTTTCGTTTCCTTTTCTGTTACGGTGCACTGCGGGAGATTCTGATACCCATTCCCTAGCCTTTACTGGAGCATATTTTGCGGCATTGATTTCGTTTCATTGGTTATTGTTTAATGAGAACATCACCCCTGTTCCAGGAACTGCTTTCTCGCCACGGTTTTCCTTCACGCCCCAACGCCTAGTGTTATGCGATATGTGTACAACGCCCCTATTAAATTCGGTTGATATCTACTCGAGTTCGCTCGTATAGCTTGTGGTCGAGTTGCTTTTGCTCGCGCTCTTCATCGGATACCACTCGTGGGTGAATTGCCAGCTGGGCGTAGGAGCCGGCGCCGCGGCGCTTAGACAGAGTGCCGGGGTTAATGACGAGAACACTGTCGACGACCTGGAGAGAGGAAAAAATCAGTATCATGAAGGATAGTCACGCGACGTTCAATATCAAGGCAAAACGAACCTTGACAAAAGGCGGTAGCATGCTGGGGACAAGTAGGACGTCAGGCCGGACGTTCCACCACTCTCCGAGCTTCATGTAGGGTAAATCGAGCATGGCACCCGTGGCAAGGGCACCCTCGGTGCTTGGCTTCGGGAGGTTTGCACGGCCAGATGGGGGGAAAAGGGGAGAGAAGTGACGTTGTTCAACAAGGTACTTGGGCAACCGAGTTAGTAGGTTGCCCTCAGTCGGACGACCATGTAGAACCTCTTCGCGGCGTAAATCAGAAAGAATGTCATGCGAGCACATGCCGAAGACGGTTTCATTGAAGGACAATGTAACAGGGTTGGAAACCATCCGGACTTGTTTTGGAAGTCCTAGTTCTTTTTTAGGGAGTTGTTCCTGCGGCCATGAAACGTGTCGGCTCAACGCATCCCGAACAGACGGAACAAGTACAATTGTAATGCTGGGAACTGCAGCTGCAAGGCGTGCGAGAGGCGCTGAGATGAGATGCCGGAATACTGTAGTTAATGTGGCTGTATCAGGATCAAGACCCTTGATGTCGGGTAAGTCGAAGTCCCCGGAAGCGATTAGAGGGTGCTCGATATCCAAAAATGGACCCATCAGGACGAGACTGTCGGCATAGTTTTCTGCTGCCTTTCGGCAAAGTTCTTGCAGCGGTTCAAAATTCAGATTATCATCTGCTGTGTACGGACCAGCCGCCACCATGACATTGAGAGGAGGATTGGCATCTCCATTTTCGAGGCGCTCGTTTATGTTATCAAGGGCAACAGCCGAAGACGCGGCGGGCGGCAAAAGAGGAATCGGAAGAATCTCCTTCACGGTGAAGTATTCTCCTGAGGGATTGATTCCGCGAAGAGCAACGATCTGACCAGGGAAGAAATTCAATCCAGGTACCGAGTCTACCTTCAGCGGGACACGCCTGCCGGCTCCAGTCCTGCGCGAAGTTTCCAGCATCAGAGACGCCGGGTTCAATTTCCCTTCGAGAGAGTCTGATGCAATTCGACCCACGGCGATAATTTCGGAAGTGCTCTGAGTGGCCGCACTTCCAAACGTGAGCTCATCTGAGTCATATTGTTTTTGGTAAATAGCCTCAAATTCTTCAATCCGGTCATCCAAGATCTCCGATGCATCGGAGAGACGCATTCCCATAGGCTTGTATCCAAATTTCTTCAAATCTGTATTGGCAGTAGGCTTGATTCGAGCCTCGGAGAACGGGGCCAACGGTGTATCAGGCGGCGAAAGATGCGAATTAAGCGTTTCCAAGGTTTGGCCAGGGTTTGAACGGTCAGCGAATGCAACGGATCTGTCTTCTGTGTCAGCATATTCAATAGCCCACTCTTTTGGGGGGTGGGCTGGGAGCGCTTTGGCTCGTGAGCTCAAGGACTCGTGACATACTGTGTACCATTTACAGCGCCATTTATCACAGAGCTAGTTGTTTTGGCTCCCATTGGTGATCCATTGCTTTCAACCCGTCCAAATTTGGGTGCGGCGGGTGACGAGAAGTTGGACTTGCGCTTTACCGAACCTCCGTTCAATCGACCATTCGCAGAACCGGGAGTCAGTCCGTCCAGCCTAAAAGCAGTCAGTATACCCCGTGCTCAAGGTCATTGGAAATTGCGAATCGCATACATTCCGAACATATCAGTGCCTGCTGCGGCACGCGGGGTCCCAACAGCTGCGGTCCTCCTGTCCGTCTGTCGACCAGACTTGGCTCTACTCTCACGTTCGAGAGCCTCCTGAACATCTCGCTTGAACCCCCGAACTGTATCAAGGTTCAATTTTGTTTCCTCCCCCATCTTCATGCTGTAGGACTCCCATTTATAGAAGAGCTCTTCCGCGGAGATCGAGTGTACTCGCAGAATGGATTGGAGCTCTGCAAGAACATCTTTGGGCAGGCCATCCGGGTAGGAGGCCGCGAAGAGCTCGTTGAGCTCCGCTGCAGCATCAGCCATTGTGTGTGTGAGGGGGTCAATCGAGATTGTCTTGAGGATGTCGAATGTCCAACTCTAACTCCGCGACGCGCGACGCGCCAGTCGTGTTGGTTAGTCAGCTCGCCCGAAAAGGCAATATACGAACCGGCAGATCAGAGTGGGTCGCACCCCCGAAGCACTCCCGCCCAATTGGCTTTGACACGCAGCTTGACCGAATCTTTGAGGGTCTCCCCAGGTGGCACGCTTTGACGCATTGCCAACTATCGTCCCAAATTACCATGGCCCCCAATGACTCCGCCGAAGTGGCTGCAACCGCGCCACCCACTGACAACGGTGTTGTGAGCCCAGAGACCGGTCCGACATCCGTGGAAACAGAGAAGACACCTGCTGCTGCCGCCCCAAACCCGGCTGTCGATCTTGACCTTGATCTCCCAACCTCTGCTGCTGATGGTCTCATCCAGAAGCCATTCGGGAAGCCGCTCGAGTCCAGCAAGCCTCCGTCTCCCGCGAAGTTGACCCCAGACCAACAGTCGAAATACGATGGCTTCCTCAAGACAGTGTCTTCCTGGACCACTATTCCCAACACATCAGCGAAGGATGCCTCGTCGGCTCCCATTACCGACGATGAGCGGATGTGGTTGACTCGTGAATGTTTACTACGATACCTACGCGCTACTAAATGGAATGTTTCGGAAGCTGAGACTCGGATCAAGGCTACTCTTACTTGGCGTCGAGAGTATGGCATGGAGAAATTGACTGCGGACTATATATCAATTGAAAATGAGACTGGAAAACAAATCCTCCTGGGTTATGATATCCACGGCCGGCCGTGTCTTTATCTCTTGCCCTCGCAACAGAACACCGAAAAGAGCGATCGTCAAGTCCAGCACCTCGTTTTCATGCTTGAACGTGTCATCGATCTCATGGGACCGGACCAGGAGACCTTGGCGTTGCTGGTCAACTTCAGCGAGACCAAGTCTGGGCAGAATGCCAGTATTGGCCAGGCGAGAGAAACCCTCAACATCCTCCAGAATCACTATCCTGAGCGTCTAGGTCGTGCACTTGTGATCAATGGTGAGTACAATAATGCCTACTTCTTTTGTACTGTGCTAATTCCACTTTCTTGCAGTTCCTTTCTTGATTTGGGGGTTCTTCAAGATTATCACGCCCTTCATTGATCCATTGACTCGGGAAAAGCTCAAGTTCAACGAGGACCTGCGCCAGCATGTTCCTCCCAGCCAACTGTTGAAGTCTGTCGGGGGCGATGTCGAATTCAAATATGACCACGCAACCTACTGGCCCACCTTGAACAAGCTGGCTGATCAGCGGCGTGCGGCGTATCGCGAACGATGGATCCAAGGAGGCAAACAGATTGGCGAGATCGAGAACTACCTGAAGGGCGAGAGCATTCCATCTGTCTCTCAAACTGCCAACGACAAGGCTGAGTGATCTATTCTTTGAAGACTCTGGTCGAAAATGCTTGCTTCCTCATGAGTGATACCCACTGGTGTATCTTGCGTCCCCTTTTCAGCATTTTGGCCCGATACATACCCTTACCTGCATTTGTTCATATGGTTTACTTCCCTCTTGGTTACATATTATCCCGACATATAGAGTGACCTCTTCCCTTTGATCATAGACACTCTTACAATTTGCAGATACTACCCCGATAGATATTTCAAAATATGAAACTCCATTTGGAGTTCTTCTTACAATCCTGGTGCATCCTCAAACCCGCAGTAGCCACGTCGCCGCTCCTTCAATACTTTCAAGTTACCCCGAGGTCCTTCACTTATTCCCTTCTCGACTCTCGCTCCCCTCCCCACCGTTTACCTTGCAGCGATACGCTTTAGACTTTATCTTTCCTTCAAACTGCCACGAACACTTAAGGTGGGGTAATCCAAAAATCAAGATTTCTTGAGCATCGAGTAGATCAATTATTCTCATCCGAGTCATTTTTCAACCCTCTGACCAGCACCAGCGTGAAATTTAGAGGGCCAAAATAAAGCCTCCCATCGACCAAGACGGGCTGACAATGCATCCTCACTCCATAGTCAATTATTCGCTATTCTCTCTGACCCAATGCCTGCTTCCAAGCCATCGTACCCATCCATACGCTTGAATGCCTTGTATACCTCTTTTTCCCAGTCCGTGACTGTGACCACAATCCATTCCAGAGTTCCTGTACACCAAAGTGCCAAACAGTTACCCATCCATAGCCCCTTAAGACCCCAACCATGGAACGCAAGGTAAATTCCCAAAGGCAAAGCGAAGCAGTAGTAGCTAACAATGTTGACAGCAGCACCCAGATGCTGTCGTCCCATCCCGCGAAGTGTACCACCACAGCTCCCATTGACGCCATCCGCAATTTGGAATAGAGCCACAAAAGGCATAACCTCTGAGGTCAATTCAACCACTCGCGGATCATCGTTGAAGATCTTGGCAAAATGGGTTCTGGTTGACATGAGTACTATCAGAACGATTGTGCCAAAGAAAACAGAAAGTAGAGCAGATAAGTGAGCGGTTCTGTTAGCACCCTTTGCATCCCGCTGTCCCAGTTTATTGCCCACTCGTGATGAAGTGCTGACACCGAGTCCAAAGGGAATCGTGTTTAAAATGAGGTCTGATGTTCCAATGACGCTATGAGCGGCGAGCGGGACTTTTCCCAGTCGGCCAGCCATAAGTGCGATGATTTCGAATGCCCACCACTCTGTACCGATATGCAGGATTCCAAGGAGTGACAGTCTCGTGAAAGTCCATAAGTTCTGGAAAGCTGCTCGTGACCATCCTCCCCAGCATTCGGACCCGCTAACAAATCGCGTGTATAGAACCAGCAGTATGAATGACAGCCAATACGATATACTAACTGCGATCGGTGCACCGAGAAGTCCAATCTTCAGCGTGTAGCAGAAAACGTAACATAGTCCGGCATTGATAGGAGAAACGATAGCAAGGACGTATGTTCCAGCACTCATGATTCCTATTAAATTAAGTCGTTAGAAAAAGAAAGAAATAATGAGAGTGCTGGAGTTCATCCACCTTGTGCTTGGAGATACTTCTTCATGATCTCAAAATAAATATAACCGAGTCCCCCGGGTATAAGAACTGTTAAGAACCGAGAACTTTGGTAGGCAATTTCGGGGTCCTGTCCTAAGGCTAGAAATATCGGGTTCGAAAATAGCCAAACAATGACGACTGGTATATAAAAGAGACCAAGGACGAAAAATGCACGTTGTAACAAAATGCCCAGATCGTGCTTGTTGTCGCTGCCGGTGTACGTCGAGGAGGCAAGAGTATCTAAAGCCGTGGTGCCTCCCAGGGCGATCATCCATCCTGTACATGTGGCAAACATGAGTGAAAATGCGCAGATAGCAAGATTTTCTGGCGATGAATGACCAATGACAATCACAGTGACTGTTTGTATGCTCATTTGGAGCATGTAAGCCAAAATGACCGGCGCGGCACCCTTGAATAATGCCCAAAACTCATTTAAAACCCGCTTGGTCTGGGTAGGAGGATTGGTGCTATTTGTTTCATCGTCGCCAGATATCCGTGACGTCTCATCTTGGATGGGCTTGGGGATGAGCGTGGTGTGTTCATCCGGGGGACCGCCGGAGCGTGGCCTGCTGTTGCCATTCTCATACGGCATATTGGCAGAATGAGGAGAAAGAGGAGAACGGCAAAATCAGAAAGTTCAGCGATTGAAATTGACCACCAAGAATTGAAGAAAACGAGCTGATGTACTTAGCAAGGGTCCGTAGATTGTGGGGTACCCGTGCACTTCAGCTCATGTTCCAAGTAAGGGTGTTGAGCTGCGGTTTCGGCAGCTTATGTATGTGACCAGTTATTTTTTTCGAGCTGACTGATTCACAAAAGACTTTCGTTCATGCATTGGAAGAGCTACTGCAGAGATCATCAGCGCCAGGAAGATCCAGTGCGTGGACTAAATTCAGGATGCCGGAACGGGAAACATAGTGGGTCTAGGTGCATTGACTTTCTCACTTTGCATGCATCTGGTGGCTTTTCGCTCCCTTGAAATTGCCTTTCAGTGATTCCTCGTGGGTCAAGAGCAGACGGCATGGAATTAGTGGAGAATTTACGTGGTGATGGTCCCGACTGGACCATGATTCAGACAGACACATGAGCTCGTGCCTTCTCCAGTCTGCGGGGGATAAAAAGCATGGGATGCAGAGAAATAAGGGCATTGCGTGAGGTTCCTTTCGGAGCAGATGTAGGCTAGCCATGAGATCGATTCCTTTCACACTGCTTACCCTTCAGAGCATGATCTATATCGAGAACGAGATAATCAGTGACCTTCCCGGGAGCAGACAGGAAGAATCACGCCCTTTACACGTAACACACATGGCAAGGCTAGTTGATCTGGGACATTCATTTGCATCTTTGTTCCTACCGAGGCACGGAGATAGTTCGCATGAGTTGATAAAATTCTGCGACGGCATGGATTATGCAACTTGAAACTCTCGTATCCATTTGAAGGATGATCCACGAACAGGTGGTGTCCCTGCTAGTAGCATTGCATTTACCCAGGCATCTTTGTTACACGACCTCTGCAGATCTTGTACACTTTTCGTTGGCCACGGCTCAACTCTTATGGTGAATAAATTATGGGTTTTCTTTTTCCGTTTGCGATTGGTCATTTCCCACTCGCTTGAGCATTGAAGCCTCCCCTATGAATAGTTTGACGTAGCTGAGCCACTGCAGGGAAGGAAATATAGTAAGATCTAAGTTTGAACCATGAGAATACATAGATAAATATCCAATGAATCCCATCTGCTTGCTAGTAATGCTCTTGTCAGCCGCACCCTTGCCTCCCCGGTCGCGGAGGCGGCTAACATGGCAGCCTCCGATCAAGATAGGGCTCGAATACGTGGGGTACTAACTATCAGCACATTTCTACCAGTACATTTCTTGAACTCCAAGGGAACTTGAAGATGGCCATCAATAAGTGTGCAGCAGAGCTGGCGTATCCCGGATGAAAGGAGTCAGGGTCCCTGGAACACGGCGCTTTCAACTTTGCGCAGAACCATATATGTTCATGCTATCGTTTGACTGCAAATGTTCGAAGTGAAGTTATCGCAAGCGTGATACCATTCACTACCCTAGGGTAGCTTGGTCTGCTGGTAATTCTCGATCCAATGCCCCGCAGTTTATTGCTGAATGAGATGGTCGAGTCAGAAGCAAATCACTTCCTCGGAATGATCTACAAGGCACTAAACCACAGAATGACTACTCGTAACAGACTCGGAATATCTACTAGTAGTTTCTACTCCATGCCACTCTCCATGCAACTCTCCCCGCGTGGACCTAACAGAGAGAGTCTAGCTGTTCCCCGCCGCGGAGTCGCTTACCTTCTTTGCTCGAAGCCCGCGGCCCACTTTTCTCTCCGGCCCTCACTATATACTCCGATAACCATCACTATTCTTCTTTTCATTTCCAGTTTTATTCTCAGATACCCCTTGCAAATTATTCTATCATGGCTTCAGTAGAGATTGTCGCCCCTAATGGGCAACGCTACCAGCAACCCACCGGCCTGTTCATCAACAACGAATTTGTTCCATCGACTGGTGGTCAAACCATCACTTCCTTGGACCCCGCGTTAGTCCTTCAAGACCCCTCAATTGAATGAAGCTTGGGAGAATTCTTTCTAATGATTGACTTGCTTCTTATAGAACCGATAAGCCAATTGCTACTGTTAATGCTGCCAGTGCACAGGATGTTGACCGTGCAGTCCAAGCCGCCAAAGCCGCACTCGCGCATCCATCATGGAAGCTTCTCCCGGCGACGGATCGGGGCCAGCTGATGGGTCGTCTGGCCGATCTTCTCGAGCAGAATCGCGAGCTCTTGGCCACAATTGATGCCTGGGATAACGGTATGTCTTGGTCTACACGAATCCGCCAATGTTCTTGATGCATATACCAACTGTAATCCTAGGAAAACCCTACCATGTCGCATTTGAAGAAGATCTTGCTGAGGCCATCGGCACCATCCGGTACTATAGTGGATGGGCCGACAAGACCTTTGGACAGACAATCAACACCACGCCCCAAAAGTTCGCTTATACCATCCGTCAGCCGATCGGTGTTGTTGGCCAGATCATTCCGTGGAACTACCCTCTATCGATGGCAACCTGGAAGCTGGGACCTGCACTGGCTTGCGGCAACACTGTCGTTCTGAAACCCGCAGAGCAGACTCCTCTGAGTGCTCTCATCCTCGGAAAGCTGATCAAGGAAGCTGGCTTCCCGCCGGGTGTGATTAACATCGTGAACGGCTACGGGCGCGATGCAGGTGCTGCGTTGGCATCTCATCCTCTCGTTGATAAGGTGGCCTTTACAGGATCCACAGGCACGGCCCGGGAGATCATGAAGATGGCCGCCGGCTCATTGAAGAACATCACACTCGAGACTGGAGGCAAGTCCCCACTGCTCGTTTTCCCCGATGCCGACATGGACCAAGCTGTTAAATGGTCGCACTTTGGTATCATGTCGAACCAGGGACAAATCTGCACTGCGACTTCGCGGATCCTTGTGCACCGGGATATCTTGCCCTCCTTCCTAGAGAATTTCAAGAAAGCCGTGGAAAGCGTGAAGATTGGTGACCAGTGGGATGCGGAGACCTTCCAGGGTCCCCAAGTCACCCGTGCGCAATATGAGCGTATCTTGTCCTATATGGAAATTGCCAAGAGCGAGGGTGCGACAATCTTAACTGGCGGTGTTGCCCATACGCTCGCCGACTCTAAGAACAAAGATGGATATTTCGTCAAACCTACTGTCATCATTGATGTAACTGACTCCATGCGCATTGTCCAAGAGGAGGTGTTTGGACCTGTCGTCGTGATCTTGCCTTTCGATAGCGAGGAAGAGGCTATCCAGCGCGCCAACAGCACTACCTATGGTCTGGGTGCCGCAGTATTTACGACCGACCTTGAGCGCGCCCATCGGGTTGCCGCCGAGATCGAGTCTGGCATGGTGTGGGTGAACAGCAGTCAGGATTGTGATCCTCGTGTTCCATTCGGTGGTGTCAAGCAGAGTGGTATTGGCCGCGAACTTGGCGAGGCTGGTTTGGAAGCTTATAGCCAGATTAAGGCCGTTCATGTGAACATGGGAAACAAGCTATAGAAAGCTATCATGAATACAATGTATAGAGCTAGAGGGGATTACCACAACGATAGAATGTCCATAGGTTGAACGATCAATTATTTCAAGCGCTACAACATGATTGTTCTCTCTTCAATAAACCAAACATGACTTCACGAATTCATACACGAATTAACGCAAGCTAGAACTTCAAATTCCGAATGAAGATGATTCTTCCGGATCTCTCTTTCGCCATTTCATGCTACTCGTAACAAGTACTGACAGTCCTGTGTCATCGCCTCGCCCCTCTTCACCGATCTTGGTAATCCAGATTGAATACCATGGAGTCTAGAAATTGATAGATTGATAATACCCCGCCCCATTTGGAGAGATACCACACCCTACGGTAGTCTCCCCGATGGTGCCCTCCTCAAATCGGAGTCTCTTTCCCCCAAATGAATGTGGATCCACCACCTCGGGGCAAGTGGGCAAGTCGTTCCGCGTTAACCCACTTCTCTGATCTATACAGACAGAGTATACATCACGGAACAACATGAACGCAAGAAGAAAGCAACTCCGTTCTATGCAAGTATATTTACAGGAGACACCCGCACTGTACAGCTACATACTACCACTCCATCTCTTACCCCTCCAACCACCCTTCAAATCTAATTTTCACCCTCTAAACTGAAACTCCAAGATGGCTTCTCTCACCGGCATCATGGTGGCTCTGATCACCCCATTCACAGACGATCAGACCAAGATCGACGAGGGACGTCTACAAGCACACATTGAGCACCTCATTAAGTCCGGTGTCCACGGTCTCGTGCCCGGTGGTAGCACTGGCGAATTCACTGTCATGTCCACAGCCGAGCGCAAGCAACTCACCGAACTATGCGTCAAGTTCGCCGCTGGTCGTGTCCCCGTCGTTGTTGGCACTGGTAGCACCTCCAGTGCTGAGGCTGTTGAGCTCTCCGCACACGCAGGAAAAGCTGGCGCCGCTGCCGTCATGGTTGTCCCTCCCTTCTACGACCCTGTCAACCTAGAGCAACTTCACGAGCTGCTTTCCGAGATCCACGACGCTTCCAAGCTCCCTATTATGTACTATAACATCCCAGGTGCCTCTGGATTGACCCTTACTCCCGAGGAGATTGCTGGTCTGTCTAAGTCTGGCGTCAAGTACCTGAAGGATACATCCGGCAACGCGCCGGCCCTTACAGAGTTGATCTTTGCTCTGTCGGATAAGATTAGTGCTTTCAATGGCTGGGATACCCTTACTTTCTACGGTATTGCCGCTGGATGCCCCGGTGGTGTGTGGGGTGCTGCCAACTTTATCCCCGAGCTCGCGGTTGAGCTTTGGGATGCGGTTGCTGTGAAGGGAGATCTGAAGCGTGGTCGTGAGCTCTGGGCTAAGATTTTCCCTATTTGCAAGTTCTTGGAGACGCACAACTACTGCGGTGCGGTTAAGACTGGCGTTGAACTTATTGGTCAGTCTACTGGTGGACTGCGGAAGCCTTTTGCTCTTTTGAAGCCAGAGCTGCAGGCTGAGCTGAAGCAGCTCCTCCAGAATGCCGGTGTCAAGACCATTTAGAGTTCTGGTGGATTTTATGTGATAAATACTTATTTAGAATATGTGATGCCATAGTAACGAGTCTATTCCGTTCATTGCTTCAAATTTTGTAAACTTGAATATTCTATTATGATGCCGTGCGCTAGTAGCCTTATTAAATAAACTATATGCAGGAAGGGTTATAGAAAAAAGTTAAAGGGTCTCTCAACAGAATAGAGGCCAAATCTGCTCCTCTTTAACTATATCGAGCCAACAGGGAATTGAATCGCCTCGATTTGCGATCAAATGTTCATCTTGTCTTTGCCAGGACTTGACCATGATGTCGCGAGCAGTGGAAAACGATGTATATCCGCAGACTGAGTTTGCGTTATCGAGCCACTGCATGATCGCATTTCGTCTTGGCGTGGTGAGCGCTTCACATCCAGCAATAAAAGCTGGCCAAGCTGTTCCGGGTCCTGTCGGGCCGTCTTCTAATAACGAGGCTCTGCATTCTTCAAGCGCATGAATGACGCTATCGACATGCCCTTGTAATACTGCTGGATGAGCCTCGCGGATTCTGCGGTAGAAGAATATGACAAGCGCCCCGCTCAAAGCTTCCAACATGTGAGCATGGGGTTTGGATGTAGCTGGAAGATCGGTTATTTTCCCCCTTGCTAGACCGAGATTAAAAGAGCAGATCATGTTCTCCAACCGCATGGCTCGACGTTGTAATGATTCCCAAGCTTCAAGATTAACATTCCTGCCCAAGTCTCGAGCTACCAAAAATGTAGTCATGACATTTGCTAGTCTCGTGGTCTGGGATACCAGACTGAGCCATGTCTCTGGGATACCATAGATTTGTTTGTATAGTGTTTCAGGGAAGCTGCGAGAGTCATGGAGATGAATGTCATAAAATCCAGAGGCACGATCTTTGGGTTCGTCAATGTTGAGATCACTGTCTGAGTTTTGGTTTTCGAGGCGAAGAAAGTCGTCAAGTCTAGAATTGGGTTCATTTGGAGCCGTAGCACCGGTGCCAGTCGTGTGGCTAGATATATGGGAGCGCGATGAAGATCCAAGCACAGCGAGGCACGGATAGGAAAGACTATAATCATGTAGGACAAAGGTACTCTCGCCTACAATCCGTAACCAAGTGTAAACGTGATGCAATAGACGTGCCTTTTTGGAGATTCGTCGCTTTGACAATCCTCGAAGGCGTAGAAGCCTTTCGGCATCGATCAAAAAGCAACGGGCATGTTGCTGTTGTCCGGATAAAATCTGCACCTGTCAGACGTTTTCCTGAAGTATCTATCAGGGAATCAGAAGAGCTTACCGCATATTGTGTGAGGATATTGGCAGCCATAAGCTGGTCTTTATATTTGGCCTTTTTTGGGCCCTGTGTTTCGTGTTGTAGAGAGGTCTGAATATGATCTTTTGCCTGCTGATATGTTTGGTTCGCAATCTGGCGCCAGTGCTCGGTAGATTGTGTCGGCTCCGTTTGTGGCTTCAGAGCCAAATCAATAGCTGAGCATGCAAGGATACCGTAGAGATTTGCAAGTCGAGCGTGGCTTACTCCTTCTGTTCCAAGGAAAGTTGTATCGCCAAACGCTACAACCGCGGCAGGTAGGTTCAAAATTTTCCAAGGGGATTTCTGCCCAAATGGAATCGCCATTATTTGGGGGATAACAGTATCTTGAAAATGCTTTAGAAGGAACTGGGCATCCTTGGGGATTTCTGTCTCCGTCGAGGGTATCTCTATTGGAGTTTTCTGGGGAGTCAGCCTTTGCATGGGATCATCTGTAGCGTGAGCAAAGTTCTGAAGAAGCAACGCATCATTCGTAAGATCAAATGAAAAGTCATTGGACATCGTTAGGGTTGGAATTGGATGTGTGGCGAATCCTGCTTGATCAGGACTGAAACTTAGGAGGTCCGACCAATGTAAAAAGTCATCCATCTGAGATAAAGAATCCATAATGGACACCGGGCTGGCATCTAGGATCTCTGACGGGATGATTGGATCTGCCGAGTTTCCTGAAGGCAATTGGCCACCAGATACTATGCCATTCTCTTGTGCTATAGTAGAACCTTCTTTTGCTTCTGCCGTTGCTGCTGCTGGGGCCTCTGATACCGGTCCAGAAAAATCTAGAACTGCAAAGGGACCAATGACGATATCATTCTCGAGTGACCGGTCTGGGTCTCGCGACCTAGAATCGACCTCAGCCAAGGACGCATCAATAGAACCGGATATTAGATCATCTCCAAGCGCCGTGCTCATTGCAAGGCGAGACTCCTCTATGCACCTCTGTTAGTTCGGGTACAGGGTACGTGCACGTATGAGACAGTTCATACCTGTGTAGAGATGTCGGCGAGTGCCCCGGTAGCCACCATCAGCGTCGCCGGGATCATCATCGCGCATCCAAAGCACTTGATCGGGAAATCCCTCGCAGGTGACCCCAAGGGCCCGGCAGGTGCGGCAAGCCGGCCGTTTCTGATCGCATTTGACGTGTCGCCGTCTGCAAGTACTGCAGCCCCCCAACACATGAGATCGGCGAACGCGCGCTCGCTTCGAGCTCGCCATTGAACTAATCCGATAATTCGGCTAGTACAATAGATATGATTTGAGAATCGGAATCAATTCATTAACTGAAATTCCAGAGGAATGAAAATCCGGGGTGAATTGGAGCCCCGCATAGCCGGAGTCACCTGCCAAATGCATTTGGCTTTATCGTTTATCTAACATTTGCCCCTCCACAGTGCGGGACCATGGATACATCATACTATCTTACTAGTAGCTCTCTGCTCTAAATCTCACAGCTTCCCCAGTCGAGTCGCCTCCACCTTGACAGTCGTCGGAATCTCTTGCTCCACTGAGTGTTCCCGCGGGGTCCATCCCAACAGGCGCGAGGCTCGCTGTCCCTCCATGCGTGCGTTGGTACCCCAGAATACCCTGGCTGGAGCCCATAACTTGTCCGCCTCGTCGGCACTAAGACTTTTGACAGCAGACGTGTCAGTCAACCCGAGGCCATGTGCGGCCTCTGCAACGAGTTGTGAGATCTTGCCAAAAGACTAGGATTCAGGTCAGCCCATTTAGTTCGTTCTGACGGTGTTCTGACTGGTCTGAGGAAACCTACCATCATGCCATTGCCAACGAAATAGAGTCCATTCTGATTCCACAGCTCGTCTTCAGAACCCTGAACGGCCTTCTCGACCAGCTTGACAAACAAATCACTGAGATCTGCAATGTGAATGTTACTCCAAGTGCTCTCTCCCTTACTCACTTGAACTACCTGTCGCGTCTCAATCGCGACCCGTGAAAGCTCGGGGATCTGGACACTACGCTGTTTTGTCACACCTCGACCCTCACCGTAGATAACGGGTGGGAAGATCAGGGCAGTCTTGAGGCCTGCCACGTTGTTGAGGAGGTGATTGTCAACAACCCGCATGCCTGCATTCTTGCGGATGATGTCTCGGACTTGGTCGGCATCATCGATATCACCGTAGACCTTACTGGACCCCTCACCAAAAGTACCATTCAGAATGTCCGGAACGGAGATAACACTTGCGCCAGATACCTGGATCCAATGGCCTGTCGCGTCTTGGTTAACAGGGTACCCTTTCTTGTGCAAATCCTCTCGACTTACCAGGCTTGGCTCCGTTGCGCTTGGAAAGGCCACGAGCAATAGCCTCAACACATGTCATGTTTTTATTACTAGCAGCATCTCCAGGCTATCAGCTCCGTATACTCTTCCACCAATGAGTGGGCTCTTACTGATAATCACGTCGGCCTTGGATGCCTCCTCCTCGATCAATGTGGCGGCATCAAGATCGCCCAGCACAACACGCACATCGGGGAAGACCTTAGAGATAGCAGCTGCCTTCCCACTATCTCGCAGTAGAATGCTCAACTCATATTCTGGGTGGCTAGTCTTGAGGAGGTGGAGAACATCCCCGCCAATGTAGCCAGAGGCGCCAGTCCTGTTGGGGATAAAGGGTAAGCAAGTCACCAAATTCAAGAAATCAACGAGCCACGACTTACAGGAAGATGCGAGCCATGTTCTTGATCTGAATAAGCTACGCGTGATCTGAGCTAGTTTGGAAGGAAGTTGTTATGTAGAATTGTCGTGTCTCTCATGTTCGCAAGTCGCTTTAATACAATGTCGCAACGGCACTGCGGGGCCCTTCTCTGCTGCGGGAAGGCGATCCCGACGCCGACTCTGCGGAGGTTCCGCGATAGGAAGTCAACTCCTCTAGTGATTGTATACACTTGGAAAGTCCGGGGAGAGGATGTTCGAATGCGGATATCACTTGAAATCTTTCGTAGCTTGCTAGCTGGGGCAGTAAGTTACTTATTTTGATTGTCTTCGTTACTTCCTCTGCTTCTTTTTTTTCTTCTTTTTCTTCTCTCCCTTTCTTCATATACATATTTCTATTCAATTCACCATGGCGCATCGTGGTGAGACCCTCCACAAAGATGTATGCTGCATTGCCGACCTCAAGGAGTTGGGAAGCAAGCGGCTGTCCCCTATGGTCAGAGGTAGGTGATCCTGGATTGATCAACAGGAACATTAGGACTGAAGTTCGCAGATTACTACAATGAAGGTGCTATGGATCTACTCACGTAAGACACTTTCTGGCGGAAAACAATCGGATAGCTACTAATCATCACAATTGTTAGTTTACGTGAGAACGAATCTGCCTACGATCGCTACCGAATCAGACCCCGAATCCTAGTCAATGTTGAGGAGATCGACACAAGCACTGAGATTCTTGGCACCAAGGTTTGTGATTTTGATGCAGAGTCAAAAGAAGAGGAAGAGCAGCGCTTATGACTGACGATGGAACAGGTCACTCTCCCCTTCGGTTTCAGTCCCAGTGCCTCACACCAGCTTGCACACGCGGAGGGTGAACTCGCAACCTCCCGTGCAGCCGCCAAACATGGAATTTGCATGGGCCTATCGTCGTACTCGAATTATCCGTTGGAAGATGTGGCCGCGCAGGGTCTTGGCAATCCATATGCAATGCAAATGTGTGTCCTAAAGGACCGATCACTTACAGTACAACTACTGGAACGAGCAGAGAGTAGGTGATATTGTTCAGATGGTATTAGTATTTAGCATATGCTGACTATTTTCCTCCAGAGGCCGGATACAAAGCCTTGTTTTTGTCAGTAGATGTGCCCGTATTGGGGAAGCGGTTGAATGAGTACCGCAATGACTATACACTGCCGGCGGATATGCAGTGGCCCAATATCCTCAGTCATGGAAGTGACCTTTCAAATCGTACTGACTATGGTGAGTTCACCGATTATACATCCCACTCTGGCTGAACGGTACATGAAACTGACCTCAATAGACCCCAGTTTGGACTGGGAGAGCACTATTCCCTGGCTCAGGGAGCACACATCGTTGCCAATCTGGCTGAAAGGAGGTAAGCATTATGGCCTTCCTTGGCAACAACTTTTTTTTAACGAAGATCCGCCCCTGCAGTTTGCTCTCCCGAGGACGTGGAACTGGCTATCAAATATGGCGTTGATGGAGTTATCATTTCCAATCATGGTGGGCGCCAGCTAGATGGTACCCCATCCACCCTTGACGCGCTGCGCATCTGTGCCCCAGTCGCCAAACGAGGAGAGCTACCCATCGCAGTTGACGGTGGAATCCGTCGAGGCTCGGATGTTTTCAAGGCACTCGCACTGGGTGCCAGCTTCTGCTTCTTGGGACGAATCCCTATCTGGGGACTTGCTGTATGTTCTCTCCTGCCACTTTATCTGAACTGTTTTTTCTTGTGTTTCCTTTTTATTTACTTATTTTATTTTTTATCCTCTTTTATTCGATTTTATTTTTTCTCATGTGCGACGCTTGCTAACTATGAGCAGTATGATGGACAAGAAGGGGTGGAACTGGGGATTAAGATTCTGCGCCAAGAGTTGAAGATTACCATGGCACTGGCCGGGTGAGCCCCCCTCGTGTTATTACCTCGTGGCTTGCGTATCACTGGGACCCGCTGACAGTTCCAGATGCCGCAATATTGGCGAGATCCAGAAAAGCTATTTGTCGGTTCTGCAATCGGATGGCATTCTTGCCAAGCTATAGAGGAGCGGACATAACTTTTAGGGGCCTATGTATGCAAGTGTGTAAGTATTTGTACTAGACACAAGACATCATGCTGCACCAACGGCCGAACATCCGAGGAATCCCGTGACCGGGTGGATATGCCAAGAGGCTTGGCATTCAGGCTGCTTCAGCCCTAACCGCATTTTGCACTTTCTTTTTGTTGAGGGGGGGGGCTGAGCGTCTGATCCTCTCGCACTTTGTAGATATTGACAATTGCATAAAGACAAATATACATTTTCGTATATTGAGATATCCACAATGCTTCCGACTAGGGGCCATCCTTGACTGCGTTGACAAACCAACTACGTAACCCTGATCTAGGTACCCCCTAAGCCACTGCGTGGCGGTGTGTGTTTCGCAAGCCAAATGCCGCAGCATCGGGGCAGGCAACACCATTCTGTTTAGTACAACGCTATACTTAGCACCAGAACTGCAGTGCCATACTGGTGTTCAGTGGAATGGAAAGGCTGTCACTATCTATGCAGCACATAGCCTCGAACCCCCCCTTTAAGCACTAGAGAGTCTAACCGAATCCAGGGTAATAATGGACAGCCGATCCTCCACATCGAACTGTATTACAGCGTTCTAATTAAGTACGGCCCATTTTGGTTTTCTCAGCCCTGCTGATCCCCGACTAGTTTGTCTTTTTTGAGGGGGTTATTTAAATTGCTTCGTCCCCCTCCCCACGACTCTGCATAATTTCTTTCATTCTTTCACTTAATCTCAAACACCCTTCCGTGTCCACCCTTTCTCACCACACATCCTCTCTTTCGCTGCACTCCAGGAACCTTTCCCCTCTTCATCTCTCCACCCATCACAATGTTCAACTTCAACCTGTTCAAGTCCGCCCCGGCTGAGTCCGAGTCCGCTCCTGAGAACTCCTGGAACCCCAACACTGTTGCCATGCAGCAGCCCTCCAGCCCTGCCGCTCCCTCCACCAACCAGCAGGTCGTCTCTGAGCAGCCCGTACGTTCTAACTTATATTCTAATCGATTCAATATCATCCACTAATCATTCTCTTTTCCCCCTTTTCAGGCCAACCAGGAGGGTATGTCCATGCAGCTGCGCGGCGGTGGCGGCGGCGGTCTTTGCTGCGGAATGTAAGTCGTAAAAGCCTTCTCTATAATCCTCAATTTTCATGATACTAATCCATTCTAGCTGCGCCGGTCTGGCCTGCTTCGAGTGCTGCGAGATCTGCTGTTAAACTCGCCCCCACCGAGATCTAGATCGGAGTCGAAGAGCTGCACGTCCTTGACGATCCGCGATGAATAACAATAACCCTCGGGCTGGGTCTTGTTTGCTCCTGGATTCACCAATGTTTCCTGCGGCATGCCAAAACAAGATCTAGGACCAGATGTCTATGTTGAATAATACCCAATGCCAAATAATGCAAATCACGGATTGATTCTCTCTTATTATATATTCGATTCTACTAGTAGTCGTTCTCTCGTAACTCATAGCGCATGCCATTTTGCATATGTATTTCCCGACCAATTCAAGTTGGTTACTAGCATTCATCAGCCCAACGAGCGTCGGCGAATGGCTGTTCTCAGAGCCGCATCGACATCCACCAGTCGAAACCCTGGCGCCCGACCCAGAATGCGAAGGTTACCAAGAAGCACTAGAGACAGTGGCGTTAGCTTGTTCACGGAAGGTCAGGGGTTGACGACACCCACAATCGAAGAAACACTCTACATCGAGGACATAGTGGGACGAACCCAGATACTGTGTTCCACTCATGCCACTGGACGAGAGTTCGCCAGGGGAAACGTAGTACTGCGATGCAGAATGGTCAGGCGATAGACCATAAAGCACCCCAACAGTCGACGACGGCACCTCCATCCACATCGACGATCCATCCAGGACGACACCGCGATCTCCCAGGTACCCCTGAACATCATGGCAGTCGAACCACTTGCCATCCAGATCGAGGACGCGCAGACGATCGGCATCGCTCATCGCTGGATTATTTTCAGCCTCGTCAATCGGCGGCTCGACATTCCCACTCCAATCTTCATCCCAATCCCGGATTCCACCCCGCTGCAAGATCCTCATCATCCGCCGAAGAATCTTCCCTGGCCGTCGCAATTTATCTGGATAGATGGGCTCCCCACCCCGTCCGATACGTGGGTAATGTGTGCCGGCACCACCGAGCTTGTAATAGGGTAGCTTATCCACTTGTTCTAACGGGTCCCCGATCTCGGCTTGCAGTACGCGCCGGTAATTACGTCGGATGCCGGGCATGTCGTGGATGCACGGTATGAGGCCGAAGACTCGGCTCAGTAGATCTGGATGTGAACATGGATCTGAGAGCCATCGGTATGTATGTTCTAGACAGAATCGTTGGAGGCGACGGGAAAGATCGGATTCCTGGTAACTATAAGTGTAGATGGTCGTTGTGGGGAATAGGCGGTTAATCAGAGGAGATGGGGATCGAGGATGGGGGTAAGTATGTTGTTCATGGGGGTGGCTTTTTATTGAAAGATCCTCTGTCCGATGATCCTGGTGGGGGTAGGAGACATGATATCCAAAGGTATGGCGCAGAGTATCCGGGCTGTGTTCATTCTGATGCCCATGGCCATGGCCACTGTCATTCTCATTGTCATTTCCCTCCGAATATGGTCGCGCTTTCTCAATTTCCGCGAGAATTAACTGCCTCGTGCGGCCGGCAGTCAGGCCGCCGCCAGATTCGGTCGTAGTGGACACTGGGTGCATTAAATCCGAAACGTTCTGCAGGGTTTGTTCGAGCACTTCTACTCGTGTCTTGAGGGCCTGGATGGTTGCCTCTTTTTTCTGCCTGTAAGTCCGTTGGGCCCGGCGGATTTGAAGTCGCCGCTCCTGCAGATGGAGTCAGTGATGCTTCAAAGTGAATGATCACGCCAATTCTCCTAGATTCGATACCTCAATGGCGGCCGCATCCTTCGTCGTCTCGAGCTTGGGGCGCCCTCGTTTGCGCGGACGACCCACAGTCACGGCCTTCTCCGAGTTGGTCTCTTTAGCAGAGTGCGGGCCCGACTTGCCCTGAGACGATGGATTGATATCGATTCTTTCGGTCGCAGGCAAACTGTCTGGTGTATCGACCTCATCAGGATGATTGGCACGCAATACTTCCAGATCGAGATATGACCTGGCAGACAACATATCGGGTAACGGCAACGGCAAATCCGGTCGCGAATCCTGTAGTTGGGACATAAGCCGGTGCTACGACTATGAATGGGGTTGTTCGAATAGTATTATCATCCTGAATCCTGATGGATGCAAGGTGATACAATTACAGTTGTCGTTCTGTGCCTCAAGGTGGTTCATTCATTGTTGAGTAATCAAAAAGAAGAGCCTCGGCTGTCCCCAACGCTCCAGCCCCAACACCACATACTCTGACGGCCTAGTGAGGGGGCCACTTCTCTTCAAGGGTTTATCAGGCCTGTCGGGCTTGCCTGGCTTGTACCGATTCGCTTAGCTGCAGCTGCAGCTGTCGCCGCTTGATTTCCGTCATCACAATCTTCCCCAGATTCGATACGATCATACTGCTGGTACCTGCTGGGCCATCATGGGATATCATGGCTAGGGGCTTATCCCACGTTCCATGCTTCCCAAGGGTTCCAAAGCTTACACATTCCATATCCGGAACATGGACTCCCTTTCATCAGCCACCTGGAATGTGGAGGGATACTAGGTCCTGGTGTTTGTGTTTCTACATTGGTTCGGTGTGAAATCTGCAAACTCAGATTCAGCTTCGGTGGGGCTTCTGCCACAAAGACGGCGCGACGGCCTCGCCGGCACGAGCTCGACATCCACACCGAGCACCAGCGGCCGATCTAATCGGGGCCCGCCTTGTAAATAGAGCGAAGTCCGGCGGACTATTCCTTCTGACCTCCGTACTGGCCCCCATTGGCTCATTCGCCTTGGGATCATCCTGTCTGTGCTAGTGTGTTGTTGCATTCCCCCACCTGTGATTTCTTCAACCGAGGCCCTATTACGATTCGACCCACCGATATATATTGAGGCTGTTCCCCTTCTGACTCCTTTGAGAGTTCGTTGATGCTCATCCTTTCCAACCGCAATCATGACCACCACCTTCATATTGGCCTTTGCGGCCGCTGCCGTGGTTCTTCAGGTCATCCGTTCATTGGTCAACTCCTGGCAACATGCGCGCAAAGCTCGAAGCCTTGGTTGTGGCAACATCCCGTCGTATCCATGCTCCGACCCCCTTGGAATCGGAAACTTGAAGGAGACTCTCGCCGCAGACAAGACCAAGACCTTGCCTAGCCTATCTGAACGACGTGTGAGCAAGATCAGTGAAATCGAGAACCGCTACGTCACCACCTTTATCGTCCGCAATCTCGGTCGTGATCTTTTCTTCACTATCGACCCCAAGAACATCCAGGCCGTGTTAGCAACGCAATTCAAGGACTTTGAGCTTGGTGAAGTTCGTCGCCGAAGCGTTCACCCCTTACTAGGTACCGGAATTGTACGTCATATCGCCACCTAAATCGCGGAGGCCTAGGCTCAGCCCAAGTCACAAGCTTCGCGCCCCATACATAATCCTGGCCCCATAGTAAGCCATAAGTGGGGAACAAGAAAAACATCATACTAATATTGAATTCCCGATTTAGTTTACTGCTGACGGTGAAGAATGGTCCCGTTCCCGTGGTTTGCTGCGTCCACAGTTCACTCGTGAGCAGGTCAGCCAGCTGGAATTGGAGGAAGGCCATGTTCAGAAGGCCATGCAGGCCCTCCCTGTCGCAGCCAATGGATGGACCGCAGCAACTGATATTCAGTCCATCTTCTTCCGGTTGACCATCGACAGCGCAACGGAATTCCTCTTCGGTGAGAGCGTGGAGAGCCAGCTCGGTGCCCTGAAGGGACTGCAACGACTCGAGGACAATTTCGCCGGTTACTTCGACAAGTCTCAATGGTTCTGTGCCCAACGATCTCGTTTCGAGAAGCTCGCTTTCATCGTCAACAACAAGGAAACCCGACACTCCGACAAGCAAGTCCACGACTTTGTGGACAAATTTGTTGAACGAGCCCTGAAGAGCGCCAAAAATGAGAAATCCGCCCCCGCCGATGCCGAAAAGTCTGCCCACTACGTCTTCCTGGACGCTTTGGTCGATGTCACTCAGGATCCGATCGAACTGCGCTCCCAACTCCTGAATATCCTTCTGGCAGGCCGTGATACCACCGCTTCGCTGCTGAGCTGGACCTTCCTGATGCTCGCCCGTAATCCCGAGATTTTCCGCAAGCTGCGCGAAACCATCATCGAAACTTTCGGCACTTACTCGAACCCACAGAACCTGACATTCGCTGCGCTCAAGTCCTGCCAATATCTGCAATATGTCATGAACGAGTCTCTACGCCTGTACCCAGTTGTCCCATTCAACCGCCGCCAGGCCACTCGCGATACGACTCTTCCACGAGGTGGTGGTCCGGATGGCGAATCCCCCGTCTACCTGAAGAAGGGCAACGCCGTTGTCTACAGCGTCCACGTCATGCACCGCCGCAAGGACCTATGGGGTGAGGATGCTGCCGAGTTCAAGCCGGACCGCTGGGCCAACCGCAGGGCAGGCTGGGAGTATATCCCCTTCAATGGTGGCCCTCGAATTTGCATTGGCCAGCAATTCGCTCTTACCGAGGCAGGCTATGTCATTGTTCGGTTGCTCCAGCGCTTTGATCAGATCGAGGATGTCAACCCTCACCAGGAGCCCCGTTGGGCCTTGAGTCTGACTGCATGCCCGGCGGATCTTGTCACCGTCCGCATGCACGAGGCGGCAGATGCGTAATTTTTGACTTGGAGGTTCTATAATTGAACATTTGGAATTCTTTTGATTCGCCATTTGCATCGAAGGGGATGGAGGCTGTGTGATTGCATGCTTTGGGAACGGTGCTTTTATCCTTGTACTACTCTCATTGAACGACCTTTACGATATTTTTGATAGTTGTACTTTACTCTTTTTTCTTTTGGAAATGAATTGGAACCATCTTTTCTCTTTCAATTCCTTATTCCTTTTTGTATAATGACCAGATCACAAAAGGTTTTAACAGACTGTACAGTTGACTCCTCGGATAGCCTGCGCTACGGCCGTATACGCAGGATGTCTCGACAGATCCTCGTAAAACAAACAAGCCTGCCCCTTTCCATCATTTGATTCCGGTTGAATCCAGCTATACTTATCATCAAAGTCCCAAACGGTCATCCCGGTACATCTCTCCGTGTCCATGCAGGCTGAGACAGTGTCATAGTAAGTTTGAGCCTGCTTCGCGAGATCGCTCTCGGAGCATGGAACAGCGGAGCACGCCACATCCAATTCGGTTACCTGGACTTGTAGTCCGAGCTCGGTGAAGTCAGCCATAGCCTGCAGTTGTTGGGCTTTGGTGGGGGCCCAAGAGGTGCTGAAGTGAGATTCGAAGCCTATGCCGTCTATCCGGGCGCCCGGCCACGCTTGGATCTTTTTTACGAGGCTGACGGCTGCGTCGTGTCTTGTGCCGGGATTCTCAATGCCATAGTCATTGTAGAATAGCTTGATATCCGCGCCAAGAGTTCTGACTGCGGCCGATGCGTATTTGAAAGCGAGAGGCACGTAAGCTTCGCCGATTGTTTCGAGGAACACTAAGCCCAATTAGTATCAATTATACGCTTCGTCTTCTATATCTTCCCTTGCGTGTTTCGGCTGAAATGTTGAGTGAAAGAGGGTCATATGCTCACCATTTGATGTAAGTCCCCCATCTCCATCCAGTGCCTCATTGACGACATCCCACGACCAACAACTATCCCCATAATGCTTCACGACTTTGGTAATGTGATTCTGCATCACAGCAAGCAGCGTTTCATTCGTCCACTGCCCGCCAGAAACCCACTCAGGAAGCTCCTCCGACCAAACCAGGTTATGGCAGCGTACTTTCTTCCCCGTGGCATTTGCAAGGGCGATTGTCTCTTCGCCGTCAGCGAATGAGAAGCTGTCTTTGTTTGGCTCCACGAATTCCCATTTCATGGTATTCCCCGGCGTGGTCTGGCCGAAGATCTGACTGTTGTTGAAAATTCGCATGTAGGTCTTGTCATCTGGCTCGGAGGTTGTGGTGTCTATTGCACTGCCGAACCAAAGCTTGCCGGCAGATTGTGCAAGAGCATTTAGGCCTGTTGTTGAAACGTTGGAGCTTTGGCGTTTATGGAGGTGTGATGAGTGGTGAGGGACTGCGGTGGTTGTTGCGACTAAACCAGCCAGCAGGGCTGCTTTGAGGGTTGGCATTGTCAGTGCAGGAATTGAAAATAAAAAGGAATGTTTCTCCAAGGATAATTGAAGACACACTCTCGTGCTGGAAATGTCTCTAGCATCCGTCCTGTGGGACGCTCCGATTCATATATTTCTCGGTATCTCTATATTCACGGTGACTACTAACAACCGTACCATGATTTAATCTCCGCCAAATAATGTTCTATCATTGTCTCGGTAAATCTCTGTAATACGGTCGGCCTAAAGAGTCATCCTCAAACGGGGCGCATAGATAGTCTGGATGTGATACATGAGTCCAGTCCTTCCGTCCCATACCTGACCCTCGGAGCAAAAGCCCTTGACTGTCAGGGTAGATTTGATGAAAATCCAATAGTAGATTAAGAAGTGATCAACAGTGCGGGCAAGTAGAACATTCAACTCGATACAAAATAGATATCATTCGGGCAGCTTTAATTTTACCGTGATCTGCAACACATATAATATCTCAAACGAAAACACGGACATGTTGCCCGATCGGTCAGCCGGCCTAGCGGTTGGTGGAATTGGTGGCTGCGACAAGCTTCTACCCCTTGTTCCTACAAATGCAAGTAGCACGCTAGTAAAATCTGCAACACTCTTTGCAGGAGACGTCCGGGTCCAGACAACTTCCGGCGGGGTTGGCTATATTGGGCGCTAATGCAGGGTCTGTTCATTTGGCCTCGACAACAGCCACGGCGATAAGTCTCGCCTTGAGATATATCGAGAAGTGATATACAGTACAAATTTAATGGTTAATTATTCCCAGCCCCAACGGAACAGAACACTGGTACATACACGTTTGGTTTCCGGTTGTTGAGAGCCCAAATTCTCAACACCAATTCTAGGGCCGACCAGGCCAAGCCCTAGAAATTTCAAACAGACAAAGATGGATCCGCTTGGCTTGCTCGCGGATTGGAGACTTATGGTTTTCTTGGAACGACACAGCACTAGTAGAGGAAATCTTGTTCGGTCCTACATCTTAAAACTTTCACTCGACATCACGCCAGGTTGTATATGACTTGAGCATGGTAAGCCCTCGCGGCTTGCCGAGAGGCTAAGAATGCGGGTTCCCGGGTACCCGAGAGAAGAATCTGCAGTGTCATTTAGCGTCAGGAAAAAGCGACCCTATTGCCTGCGTCGCAGGAAAAGACAATGATAATAGATGATGGTATTAGTTATCTAGTGAAGTAAGAGATTTAGTGAGAATCCTAGTGCAGTAAGAATTATATTCCTGTTCTGAGATATCTCTGCGCCTTAGCACCCATGTATAACGAAGCTGAGTAGACATAGGGGCAAAAAAAGCCCAAAAAAAGAGGTGATATAAAATAAAGAGACAAAAAGAAATTATTCCGACAGCTGGCGGATTTGAACCGCCGCCTCCGAAGAGAATTGATTTCTAGTCAATCGCCTTAGACCACTCGGCCAAACTGCCATTGGATGAAAAGAGACCCCAGTTTAATGTTATCTGAGCTAGGCATGTTTGGTCTGGATACTCAGTGGGTCAAACTTTCATTTCAATTGGCGCAAGGAATTATTAGGGTCTAGGCACAATTTTAGCTTTCACTCTGAGCTTCTGGAGACCCTTGGAGATCACTGGCTATAATTGTCACTAAAAGCCAGCTATACCGGGAATCTTAAAAGGATAGAATTGGACTGCTAGTGGAGGGATAGTAAGGTGTAGTATTGAACTAATATATATAGTCTCTAAGTATCAATCATAATCAGGGTTCGGTTGGGCATGGGGCTGTTCTCAGGAGGATTACGTGCGATTAACTTGGAAGTGGGTAGAAAATGTAATGAATTGAAGTTGAAGTGTGCTGGAAATGAATGACTCGATCCATGTTCGCAGCAGTAGAAGTGAAGTAGTGAAAATGAATACAAGTGAGGGCAAGCCTCCAGAAAGAAATTAATGCCTGGCCCATTCGAACAATCTCCCAGTTTTATATCCTACAGTCGACCCCTTTTATTATCCAGTCCATTCCCTTACAGGCACTGGTGGTAGTAAGGGTTTTGCTTGACACAAGAGAGACCACTGTCGCAAGAAGTGCCACCGGTCCAGTTAAGTCCACCGCACTGGTAGTACTTGGCAACAACAGCACCGCCACTAGCAACGGGAGTGCTAGTGCCAGCGGGAGAGCTTGTAGGGGATTGGATAGGGGAAGGATCGCTGACGGAGGTAGTCTGAGCGGCGGTGGGGACATCGACAGGGATAGTGGACGGGGAGGGGGTTTCGGTAATGGCGGCAACCGACGCAACGGCGGTGCTATCAGGAGAGCTAGAAGATTCAGTTGGTGGGCTGGAAACTTGGACCTGGGTGCTGGGGGTGCTGGTAGCCTCCACGGTAGATGAGGCGGATGAGGTAGATGATGCAGATGAAGTAGATGAAGCAGATGAGGTAGTGGATGTAGAGCTGGTGCTTGTAGCATCTGTGGCGGAGGTGGTGGTAGAGGCTGAGCCAGAGTTACTCACGAAGTACTCCTTCAGGATAGGCAGGTAGGTCGAGTAGGCGGGACCATCAGTAGGCTCCAGGCTGTACATGTAGCTTCCCCACCAGGGACCAGCCGACCACCACGAGGCACCCATCCAGACATCACTGTTGTCAGACATGTAAGAGAGCATGCCCTTGACGGCGGTCTCGCAGTCCGAGTTGACACCACCAGCGAACTCGCCGAGGAAACCCTTCTTGTTGTTGTCCTTCAGCCAGGCGGTGGCCTTGGTCAGGCGCTCCTTGCCAATAGTTGAGCTGACACAGGTCTCCGAGGTGCCGGAGCTATCGGAGTCGAGATACTGGTGCATCTCGTAGACAATCTTGTCCTGGGGGTCAGTCAGGCCCTTGAGGTTGTCGTTGTTGTCAGTCCAGGACCAAGCGCCACTGTAGGCATTGCCCTCAACGAAGATGTATTGGGTCTTAGCGCCAGCAGCACGGATACCGTTGATGGCGGCTTGGTTCAGGTTCAGGACGAGGGATTGGTCCATATCGTGGTACTCGTTGTCTAAATTCATGGTTAATAATTGAATAGTCTAGGGTCCAAGATGATTCAGCATACTGGTGTCAAAGATGACCTTCTCATTGGAGGCGAACTCAGTGGCCACGGTCTTCCACCAGGCCTTGAAGTTGTCGGTGGAGGAGATGATATTACCGGAACTGGTTGAAAGTAAGTAAAGCCTTTTTAAAAGCTGAGTGAGGATCTCATAGTAACATACTATCTTCCGTAGTTGTGAGGGTCAAGGACAGCATAAGCACCGCTGTCGGTGATAGTCTTGACAGTCTATAGAGAGGATGACATTAACAGCCATACGGGGATGTGATCTCCCTTAATAAGCCTTTTTCACTTACAGACTTCAGATCACCCAGATAAGTGGAGTCCAGGCTTCCAGTCAGGCTGTCGGGGACCAGACGCTCCATCAAGAAGGGAACACGGAAGACGTTCATGCCAGCATTGCGCAGCACCTTGATCTTCGAAGCCTCGGGCCAGGTGTAGTCAGTACCAAGAGTACCGGGAATGTTACCCTCACCAAACTCGCCGCCAGACTCGCTGACACCGAACCCTGTATATAATCAGCTCATCTGGACATCTGGCACTGCAATTAAGCAGGAGAGCAAAGCAAAACAGAGAAGCATACAGGTAAAGCCGTTGGCACGCTTGGAAACGCTGCGCTTGTTGGGAATAACATCACGACCGTGGGGATAAGCACAGGCCAGACTGGCTGCACCGGCAGCGAGAACAACGTTGGTGAACTTCATCTTGTTTTAGCAAATAAGTGAATGTGTGTCGAGTTTGTCGAGCCAAAAAAAATAGACAGAATAAAGACGAAAAGAATGGAATCAAGAAAACCAGTTCTTGATGGCGAAGGTAAAGGAATGTACGTGACAAGAAGAAGTGCCAATGAGGGAACCTGAAACTGCAGAAGGTCTCTCACTTTATAAATTCTGGATCTGCTTCGAGAGGCCGTTGAACAGCATCTTCGATTGGGCTTAGCGGTGTCTAACAAGCATCGTCTGATACATGAAGTGGGTTCGCCCACAAACCACCCACTCTATCCGTACACTCCCCTTGGCTCATCCTGAAAAGAATTCCAGTGGAGACTGCCAATCTAGAAGGCAGTCTAGTCGTATAGTTTCTTCGAAGGTATGTGGTTCAATAGTCGATGCAGGATCAGGGTCAGGGGTGAAACTAGGACCCTATTGCTTGGGAGCCACTAGATGAGGCACGAACGACGTGGAACTGTCGCAATCTGGCCCTAGCACAATGTAGTTTCATTGGAATCTCCGACAGTAAGGAAATTGGCTTCTGCGACCAGGGCTCATCAGGGATATCGGTCAATCCTGGATGAGGCTGGGCGCGGGGTGGAGTTGGATGTGAGAGGCCCACAGGCCCTCTCAGGGTCATTTCGATGCTGTTCTGGAAAGCCACTTTGTAGGTGGGATAACCCGAGGAAATTGTTCCGGTACAGTTGTGGACTCGGCGATTCCCATGTTGGGGTGGTGGCCGAAGAGTGAGCCCCAGGATAGATAAGCGATCCTTAAGATGAAACATGGCGGAGCGTTTAGCATGACAGCCCGGCGCATCCGCTAAGACACTCATCGCCCAACTTGTTTCGGAGGGTCCTTTGCAAAACAAGTATAGATGCGATGGCTTGTCATCGGTGACCTGTCTACAGTATTCGGGTTTGAAAATTTTCAGAAAGCAAAAAAGAAAAAGAAAAAACCCTCCAGTTTTCCCCCAACTGTCCGCCACTTCAGGGTCTCCCAAATTATGTTAACATCAGTATAGTATCCCCAATGATAGTACGAGTTGTAACTACTCGGTATGGTATGATAGAATCACCCAATCGTCATATATCACAAAGCAGATGTACTCTTCCAGGATTCAGGCAATAAAATTAAAGGCTAGATACACGACGGGGTTTTGTACACATTAGGCAAACAAACACCCGGTCTTTCTCGCGTTTCATCTGATCAGTTCTTTCATGCATAAGTCATCAGTTCATAGTACATTAAAGCCTGGAGTCACGGTAGCCACGAACATCGCTGTCGTGACCGGCTAATTGTCACGGCTCCACGTGGAACTCGAAAGATCGGTCGCCTTGCCCGATAGGCACAGCATTCACCTTGTCATCGTAGAGAGTTCGCTCGAAGTACCGTACACGACCATTTGGCTGTGCCAAGAGAATGGTTTGCTTCTGTGTTCCATACGGTCCCGAGGAATAGTTTTGGTCTAGTGATCCACTAGTGGGTGCTTTCACTTCGTCCTCGACACGGGCTGCCGCCATCTGTTCTGCGCTCTGGTTCTGGTCTTCCTCCGACCCTATCACAGGAACAAAAACACTCTTTCGAAGGAGTTTGATGTAAGTATCAAGGGTTTCTTTCTCTCCGGAAAGTCGAGGCAAGGTGTCGGTGCTAAGTACTGCGAGGAGGCGTTCCAGCAAGGCATCCTCATCTTCTTGGGCCTGGACATGACCCTCAATGGCTTCTTGCATAAGCTTCTCTCCGTCAAGGATCTTCGGCCATGATCGGTCGTCGACACTGGTATTACTAAGTCCTCGTGTCTGATTCTTCTCACTGGCGACCCAGGTGATGTGGTCCATATCCGAAGACCGGTTAGAAACGATTGCCAGTGGCTCATTGATATAACCACAGATCAGACTAAACCCGCCAACTTGTTTGGCCTCTGGACTGGCCACCATGGCTTGCACGAAGTCGTAGGTGGTCTCCCGCTCACTGGGGGGACTTGTCAACCAGCTGTTGACGATTCTACCCCGACTGTATTGTCCGATAGCCTCGCTTGCTTTATCTTCACGATAGTTTGTCAGAACTGCTACTTTCCCTTGTTTGGTGACTCCCATCCAAGTGCCATGGGTAGCTCGCGCGAGGTCGCGTGAGCCCAGGACAAATGAGGATGGCTCTGGCCACCAGTCCGGCGACGAGGTCGGGCGATGAAGGAATTCCTAGATCGCATCAGCATTTCCCCGTTGTGTATATTTTCCGCAGCGAGGATAGGATGCATACATCGCGATTGTCAATGATGATCAGGGAATAGGCCGGGTGGAGGGTCGAGACCAGGGCGATACACATGGTTAATCCCAAGGCGCCACAGCTCCGATGGGCTGCGGGGAAGAAGAGGATGGAATGCGGGGGGAGAGGGGGAAGGGGTTGTAAGCACGTTAGATGTCTCTCTCAAAACCAGGGGCTGATGGAGAGCAAACGTATTCAGAGGACCCGGTGGGAAGGGGAGAGAGGAGGGAAGCAAAGAAG
Organism: Penicillium sp. S1701; assembly: GCA_023626415.1. Lineage (NCBI taxonomy): Eukaryota > Fungi > Ascomycota > Eurotiomycetes > Eurotiales > Aspergillaceae > Penicillium > Penicillium sp. S1701. The sequence continues at coordinate 886,669 of JAMAGY010000006.1, read as the reverse complement.
AGAAGGAAAGAAATGGACGTCCGTCATACAAGAAGCCTTGGGCATCGGGTGATTGGGCCGATTCGGAGCTCCGCCTCTATTGTACCTTAAGGTAGATCATAGCTCCAGCTTCGAGATATCCTCGTGAGAAATATTGGACGCTCTTTTCCTGGTTTCTACACCTAGCTTTCTAATAAATATATATATATACTGGCATATCACGTTTGCGCGTGACGTCAAGACGATCCGTCGATGTTATGCCTGGGCGGTAGATGGTGAACGGTCATGCTCCAGCTGAGATGGAAGCCTGCGGTGGGCCTTGATCTTTTTCTTTCTCTTTCACCCACCTGTGCAGACTTTTCCCTCCTTTCAAGATCCGACTTTCTTACTCTTCGAAATATTCTCCGTTCAGTTCTCTTCGAGTTGTGCTTTTCACCCCGCTTATAAGGTGTAAGGCGTGGAGGGAAGCTTCTCTTTGATTCCTCCACCGCTTGGCCCAAACCCCTCTTTGCTGGGGTTCTCCGGATCCTTCTAGGACAGCCCTTGTACCACCTCATAGCCGCCATCATGTTTGGAATCATTGCGGACTTGATGTCGTGAGTGGATTTTCTCCTTACCCTCGGAACCGGATCGTGAAAGCTAACCAGCAATCTCGCCTTCTTGCAGCTCCGTGATCACTATCCTCTTCCCTATCTTCGCATCTTACAAAGCTCTCCGCTCCGCTGATCCCTCCCAACTTGCACCATGGTTGATGTATTGGGTGGTTCTGTCCGTGATTCTGCTGGCTGAATCATGGACCGTCTTCATTATCGGATGGTAGGCAGTGAAATTGCATCCTTGCGGGGAGGAGTTTGGTTGACTAAAACTAAAACGTGTTTATACAGGTTCCCCTTCTATAGCTGGATCCGCCTCTTCTTTATGTGCTATCTTGTCCTCCCACAGACTCAGGGCGCCCGTCTTCTTTACCAAGATTATGTGGATCCATTCCTCACCCAGCACGAACGGGAGATCGAGGAAATGATCGGTCAGACCCATGAACGTGCCAAGGCACTGGGCCTACAATACTTTTACATGGCCATCGACTTTATTCGGGAGAAAGTGATGGGTCTTCCTCCCCAGAATCAGCCTCCTCCACCCCCGTCAGGACCTGCTGCTTATGCGCAGTCCCTGCTGTCCCGATTCAACCTCCCCACGGCTGCGACCACGGCTCCCGCTGCTTCTGCCCCTGCCTCGAACGATTGGTATTCGCTCCTCAGCTCAACTTTGGGCTCGATTACCTCGACTGGCAAGACTCGTGAGGCACGGCAGGAGGAGTTGTCGGCCAGCGGGACACTCCTCCAGCGGCAACTACAGAACATGTCCAGTACGCAAAAGGCAGAGTATATTTCCGCGCAACGTGAGGTTCTGGATCATCTACGGTCGACCTTGATGCGGGAGGAGCAGACTATGGGGCGAGACGAGCGTGATACTGCAGATGATCTGGCTTATGGAGGACCACTGAGGAAGGACCCCAGTGACACCTCGTTTGATGTGGTGGACGACGAGGATTTGGGCAACCGTGCGTCGCGACGAACCAGTGAACGATGGGGAGGATGGCTAGGAAACGACCGTGACTCTTCGGGATCATCCAACGCAGAGCATGCGCGGAGCACCGGTTATGAGCGGTACTAAGGGTATTGGGAACTTGGAGATGAGATGCTATTCCTCGAAGTGGACAGAATACCAAGACAAAATAGATAGAAAGTGTTGCTCCTGATGAGCTATCAGATCCCAATCAAGGCCATGGAAAGTCCCATTTCTGCCCCATTTCCCCCATTTCTGCCAGTGGGGGACCATCCTCCTTCCGAGGAACTTCATATACTCCAAGCTCGAGTGCCAGTACCAAATTACCCTACTGAGTATGGTCATATACATAGATTGTTTCAGTGTCTTAGCGTATCAGGGTCTGAGGAGTAAAACCAGGGATCCGTGTCATAGTGACTCAGAGGGTGCATTCCAGCCAAGGTCTGAGGTCGAGATTGACTCAGTAACTTTCTGACTCTACATATACTCACCTACAGCGAGGTCCTATATTTCTCCAGGTTGTCGAGGTCAACGGATGTGACAGGCGAAGGGTGGAGGTCCAGCCCGAATCAATCCGGTCGGAAGAATCTGGCGTGCATATCGAAAGTTCGCGCAGCTGCAAGGCGGAAGCCGGGACAGTCGATCCTAGGAATGCATGGTGTATCCCTTTGAGATCGCAGGCACTACAGGGGGAAGATCCGGGGGGAAATGACTATTCAAGTGTAGGCAGATGTAGAGGTAGATGGAAATGTAAATATAAATATAAATTTAAAAGTAAATAAGTACAATGCACAAGCCTAAAGATAGGTCTAAATATAAAGACGGAGATAGGGCGGGGATGTATAGAAGCGAAGCCCAACTGGGGCTCTGTCTGTGGCAAAATTGGTGGGAAGTGGGAAACGGGGGGGATCCACCCTAGAACTGGAACAATGAAGTCGATCTGAAAAAGATGAAGGGAAGAGAGTCATTTCATTCAAAGAGTCAGAATAGAAATAGTAATATTAGCAAAGAAGAAAATAAGGGGAATGGAGTAAGATGTAGACCGTGTACTAGACTAAATGTAGTGATGTCGTCCTGGTGGCGTGAATCAGTATAGCGTGAGTGTACTGCCTACACTGACTATTACTGGCACTCTACCTCACCCTCCTCTCCTCTCCTCCTCCCCTCTCCAGAGTCTCGCTCTGTCTTCATTTTCCCCAGGAGGAAATATCTTTTTTTTATTAGAGCACCTTTGATCTTCGTCTGAGTGAGTTCTCTCTCTCCCTATCTCCTCTCTCCCTCCTCCCCCCTTCTGCACTGCGTCGCATCCACAAACACCCGATCAAATTTTCCCACCGAAACAACTTTTTTTGCCAGGAATTTTTTTCTCCCTTTCACCAACCCACACATCTTGGTCTCGCCCCAAACATCATTTCTGGGGTTAACCACGCTGCTTCGCATTTTTGTTGCTTTTTACCGGGTCATTTTTGCTTTGAATTTGGCCACTTTTTGCCCCTCTCTAACTTAGTGTGTGTGTGCGAGCAGATTTCTTAGGTTTGGATGTGGCATCGTCGAGCCTCTTCCGCATCTTGACATCACCCTCACTTCTCCCCTCCGATCCAAACAAAAAAACAAAAAACACACCCTCTACGTATCGGACGTGGATACCACCTGTCTTAATGACATCGAACCCTCCTCAGTCGGGCGTTCAACAAGGACAGAGCACCGCTACCTCCCCTTCCAACCCGCCCGCCACCTCCAACACTCCCCTGGCTGCCAACGCTTCGGCACCGGCCAGGTCCTACGCAAACGCCGCCACGAAGAAGTCCGCGACGGACTCAACCGCCGCTCCCGTCACCGTGGGTGGCTCAGCGCAACATGGGAAGTCGACTTCAGCATCTCCTGTGAACGGCAACCCCATGCAAACCCAACAACCCCAGCAGCCCGCCTCGGGTGTGACCATCGTCAATGGCGCCCCAACCGCTCCTGCGGCCGCTGCTGCTGCTCCCCAGGGCGACCACTCTCGCAAGCCCTCCGTGACCATCACCTCCGCTGGTACCTCCGGATATATGCCCAACGGTGGCTCCGCGAGCCGTCCCCAGAGCCTTCAGTTCGGTTTCGCCAACCCCCAAAGCTCCCCGAACATGGGCAATCCTGCAGTCCTCGCCAATAACCAGTCGCAGTCTGGCCTCGGTGCTCCCTCGACGAACCCCCGTGTCACTTCGCCACAGACTTCGCCGTCGCCGATTCCCCAGCCCGCCTCCAGCGGTGGTCGTCCACCCCCTTCAACTTACCAGGGACAAGGAAACGTTCCCAACTTTGGCAGCTTTGGTGAATCTGCTGATAGCAACGTAAGTTTTATTTCCCTATCTCCCTCCTTTCTATTCCTCTCTTTTTCTTTGTTCGATAAGACGTGGTGTGGGCCAATGGGCGTATGAAGAGACGCGGGACGCGACCGCGCAGAAGAAAAAAAAAAAGAAAAAAAAAAGAAAACTCTCTTTTGAGTCCCCCACGCTTTTGACTAGATGCTCACATAGATGCGTTTAACTCTACAGGCTCCTCTCGGTCCCGGTCCTCAACACCTCCGTCGTGAGTCTTCTCAGTCAACTCACAGCGATATGAGCAACCATATGGGCAGCGGCCCCGGCCGCGGTGGATACCCTCACCAAGGCGGACGCGGTCGCGGATACTCTCAATCGGGCTACCAGGGCCAGATGCCCTACTCGCCTGGTCCCAACTTCCGCCAGACTCCCAACCAGCCTCGTGGTGGCCCCAACATGGGCCCTCAGTTCCACGGACCTAACCAGGGACGCCCGTTGGCTCCTTTCCCGAACTCGCCGCACCAAGCAAACCGCAGCCCGGCGCTCGCCAATGCGCACCCTACTACTCCCCAGATGAATGCTGTGCCCATGGCCCATCCTCCGATGCCTCCACAGCCTTACGGCTATGGACAGCACATGGGTCCCCAAACTGTGAGATCCAACCACTCCCATCGTTCAAATTCCCATAAACCCGCCCGGCGTGGCAATTATCCAAGACGAGGGCAACCCCGTGTCTTTCCTACCAATTTTGCCCCTCCAGATCTCCGGCCTGAAGCCGGCAATTGGGATCACTATCTAACACTGCTCAAATCACATCAGGCTCCCTACCCTCCCTACGATCCCAACTACGGCTACTATAACCCCGGATATGGCATGCAACAACCGTATATGCCCCCTTCGCCCCAACCCCGTCCCGGCATGCCCTATAACCCGCAGGCTGGCTACCTGCCCGGACAATATCCCGTTCAGCCGCCGCAGTCGACCCCTCTTTCGCGCACTCCTTCTCAAGTTTCTACTGACCGTCCGGGTTCTAGCCTCGGCCAGCCCGCTCAGTCGGGTCCCGGTCACGCTCACACTGGCAGCAGGTCCTCCAACAGCCCCGCCCCGGCGAAATCCAACTTTGTTCTTCCCCCCAAGAAGAGCGCGATCGTTATCAAAGATCCTAGCGGTGCTGTCAAGACATTCGGCAAGAGTGATTCTCCTGCCCGTCCCGCTGCTTCCCCGGTGAAGATCACTACTCCCACCTCGACCCCGCCCCCGCGTACCGCCAGTGCCTCGGACCACAGCCGAACCGATAGCAAGGCTAGTGCCACCAAAACTGACGAGGAGAAGAAGCAGGAGCTGAAGGATGCCGTCCGCCAGAAGATCCAGGAAGATGAGGCCGCCCAAAAGCGTGAGGCTGAGGAGGCCGCTCGCAAGGATACCAAGGAAGCTGAGCCTGCCAAGGCCAAGGACGAGACTGCTGAGGCCACCGCTGCTCTGGAGAAGCTGAGCGTGAAGGATGAAAAGCCGGCCCCCGCGGAGGAGCCCAAGAAGGAGACCCCCGCTGCTGCTCCTGCTGCTACTCCTGCCCCCGCCCCGGCCCCTGCCGACGATGATGAGATCGACTTCGACGCGATCGAGCGCGAGATGGCCGAAATTGAAGCCAAGGAACGTGCCGCCGAGGAGGACTACAACCGTAAGAAGCAGGAGAAGAAGGAGGCTGCTGAGCGCAAGGAGCGTGAGGAGCGTGAGGCCTATGAGAAGAACATGAAGCAGGCTGAGCGCGAGGCTGAGGAGCGTGAACTCGCGAAGGAAGCCGCTCGTGCCAAGGGTGAAACTGCTACCAACGAGGATGAAGCCAACCGCAAGGAACGTGAGGATCTCTTCGCATCCCTCAAGAAGGGTGGCTTCGCTGCTACCGAGACCTCGACTCCCGGCGATAGCGGTGCCGCTACCCCCGTTTCGTCGGATATGTCCATGGGCCCGCCTAAGCAGCCCGCCAGTGCTATCGCTAAGAAGCCCGCTGGACTGAAGCTTGATACTCCCAAGCCCACCGAGCCTCCTCAGCCGAGCGCTGCCATGAAGTCCCTGCAGAACGCCAAGTTCCTGCAAGATCTCAGCAAGATCGTTTATCCCTCCTCCATCACCGGTCCTAACCTCGCCCTGAATGCCAGCTCCCCGGTTGGCCGCCAGTTCCACTATGACCGCGATTTCCTGCTTCAATTCCAGACCGCATACAAGGACAAGCCGTCCATTGATTGGGATAACCGTGTGCGGGAAACCCTTGGAGACCCCGCCGATTCCTCCCGTCCTCAGTCTGCCCGCACTCCCAGTATGGGCGGTAGCCGCAGTGGCTCGCAGCGTGGTATGGGTGGCTTCCCAACTGACATGGGCAAATTCGGTCAACCCGGTGGCAGTCGTCACAGTATGCCCCCTGTCAACCCGGCTCTCGGCCGCAATGGTCCCTTCGGTGCCTTCCCCCGTCCCATGGGCATGGGTGCTCCTGGCATGAGCCGTAACAACTCTTCTGGCATGCCTATGTCGCCTCGTGTCGCTTCCAGCAAGGGTGGTCGCAACGCCAGCAAGAAGCACTCTGGCAAGAAGGAGGAGGAAGCTAACAAGTCCATGCCCCTTACCGCTGGTATGGATCTGAAGGCTATCCAGACTTCCTCCACTGGCTGGAAACCTCGCAGTGTTGGCCAGCCTGTTGCTGGTCCTACTCCCGGTGGCGATGGTTATATGGCGCCGGATGTTGTTCAGCGTAAGGTCAAGGCTGCTCTCAACAAGATGACTCCTGAGAAGTTTGACCGTATCTCTGCGCAAATTTTGGAGATTGTCTCCCAGTCCAAGGATGAGTCTGACGGCCGCACTCTCCGCCAAGTCATTCAACTCACCTTTGAGAAGGCTACTGATGAAGCCCACTGGGCTCCGATGTATGCCAAGTTCTGCAAGGCCATGCTTGAGAGTATGAGCATGGAAATCAAGGACGAAAACATTCGGGACAAGAACAACAATGTTGTCGCTGGTGGTAACCTGTTCCGCAAGTACCTGCTCAACCGTTGCCAAGAAGAGTTCGAGCGTGGTTGGAAGGTCAACCTGCCCGAAAAGCCCGAGGGTACTTCTGAAGAGATTGCCATGATGTCCGACGAGTATTATATTGCTGCTGCTGCCAAGCGTCGTGGTCTCGGTCTCGTCAAGTTCATTGGTGAGCTATACAAGCTTGGTATGCTGACTGAGCGTATCATGCACGAGTGCGTGAAGAAGCTGGTCGATTACGATGGTATTCCCGATGAGGCTGAGGTTGAGTCTTTGACCAGCCTTCTGCGCACCATTGGTGCCAGCCTGGATGTTTCTGAGAAGGGCCACGCTATGATGGATGCTTATTTCGCTCGCATCACCATGATGATGGACACCGCTGGTCTGCCCAGCCGTCTCCGATTCATGCTTATGGTATGTTTTCCATATTGACTCTTGCCGACGAACAAAATACTAATCTACTATTTCTCAGGATATCGTTGATCTGCGTTCGCAGCGCTGGGTATCCAAGGACTCTGACAAGGGTCCCAAGACCATCCAACAGATCCGTGAGGAGGTATGTTTGATTACCAACACTACTGTCTCTTTGCAAAGAGAAGAAACGAAACACACCGTTCTAACACTCATTATAGGCTGCTCGTGCTCAACAAGAACAGGAGATGGAGCGAATGCGCCAACAGTCCAACCGTGGCGGTGGTGGCGGAGGACGCATGGCTATGGGCCGTGGAGATGTTCGCTACGGCCAACAAGCCCCGCCCCCCGACTATGCCTCCAGCAAGGTCGGTAGTGACGATCTCCGCCGCCTGCGTGCCTCACGCAACACCAACCAACCCATGTCCTTCGGCCCGTCCAGCCTGCTCGGATCCCGCAGCAACAGCGGCCGCAAGAACTTGGGCCCCGGTGGTAACTTGGTCCGGGCCAGCGATGACAGTGCTGCTTCGAGCCGTAGCGCCAGCCAAGCTGGAAAGAAGGAGGACAAGGATGCCTCGTCCTCTATGAATGCTTTCAGGTATGTTTAGCCACGCGGCACCATTCGGACCTTGAATCTGTGACCTCTTTAAAACTAACATCGTATTAGTGCCCTCGCTGCTCTGCAAGACCAGGACAACATGGCCACCTCCCCTCCCTCCAACCCTACCTCCCCCATGCTCACAAAATCCCAGCCCGCCACCGCTGAGCGCAGGCCCTCCAAAACACCGTCCAAGGACGGCGAGAACGCAGCATAGATTCGTTAGGAGTAATGATCAACGCTTTTCCATTTTCTCTTTTTACTCTCTTCGGTTTCCCCAAAAGATTTCCCTTTTCTGGTTTCTTCTCCTTTCTCTTGTATGTTCATTTTTGCTCCCATGGACTTGCGCCTGCTCCTCAAAATGATCCTCAACTTTCTCATCCCCCCGAGGCTCTTCTTTTTCCCGCAATGCACACGAAGTCCCGATCCCCTTTGCATTTTCCGACAGGGTCGGTTATTCCTCTCCGGGGCTGATGGCTTTTTCTCTCCTCCAACCTTTCCTCCCTCTCTTATCCCATCGAGGTCCTTTTTTTTAACTTGGGGGTTCATTCGGGTTCTCTTTCGGTGGGCGAAAAGAGAACTCTTCTTTCGAGTTCACTGGATTCTCGAAAGACATGGATGTTCATCTCGAATTCTTCATAGTGTACAATCTTCACATCTTTTTTTCTCTTCCACTTCTTCTCTCTTCCTCTCCCCCTTATTCTTCTTTCTCATTCTAGCTAGCTTCTTTATCACTCTCATAGTTCCTTTTTCATAGCTGCTTTGCTGGGTCTGGCAGGTTGATGAGAATGATGTGGGTTTGGATCTTGATAGTATGGGTATGTGGTAGGTGCAGCGCTACGGAAGAGTTGAGCTTATACAAGCTTTTTACTCGTTGGTTTGTAGCAAAGGGGAAGCTCTTAAGATATCCGCAATGATAATTTTGTTCAATAATTTTCCTCTCTGGTGGTACATTGATAGCAGTAGCTGAACGCTAACCCACACTGCTTTTGCGCTGTGGTAGGTTGTACTCGAGCCCCAATTCCACCCATAACCCAATTTGATATTATTCACACTAATTTATCACCAATTTGGTGTAGCATCTCAAAATAAACAAAGTCTATGCGCTTGTGCTGCCCTCTCTAAATTGATTATTTGGCTAAAGATTGTTTGGTGGTGGCTTAGCTATAGCTTTTCGTAGTATCAATCATACGAGATAGTACAAGTAGTTGCTACTTGATTCATTTTGACTATGAACTGGAGAGAGTGGTGTCACGTTACCACCTGCTCTTGCATACACGCTTGTCCAGTTACCACAAAATTGTGTTGTTACTTTTTTAAAACTCTTAATGAAGGAATTGTCTTTATTGGATGTCTAGAATCAAAGAGGAGAGACATTTGGTTCGGTGATTGAGTAGCAGAATAGGAGTCGTGATGGGGTATTGTGTGCGCTCATGAGGGTATATGAACCAGACCATGCAGAGTGAGTCTGGATGTGTACAAAGAATGCATAAGGCATGGCTTCTGAGGGGGATGCTGGGAAGATTTGATCAGGCGTGAGGTCAGGTGATGATCATTGTGCCCATTGGCAGGATCTTTATTCTTTCTGCGATTCCGTTTTCTCCTGATCAGTGGAGACCTCGATCACAGGGATTGACACGAGGGTCGAGGACTCGGATATCCGAGCCTCCGGTTCTGTTGCGTCGGTCCTTTCTGCCGTGGAAGTCTTGGTTGTTGAAGAGGTATCATCCCCCGAGTCAGAGTCAAGTGATGGAGAGGGCGATCTGGCTGGTGGTCCTGGTGAAACTGCCCTTTGCGTGTCTTGGCTGACAACCATACTTTCCTCGGAGCTAGCAGGACTACCGTTCAACGGACTCTTCATAACCACCGAGTCAAGTGAATATGGAACGGGGGAAGGAGAATCTGACTCGTCTTGACTGATGCTGCTGCGGTCTGATACAGACAGGGAGCTGCGGGAATTGGCATGGGAGTAGGAGGCCGGGAGGCCGAGTGCTCTAGCCACTGCAGCCTCTTCATCGGGCAGCTTTGATACCCCACTTTCGGTGCAGGTACTCGCATCAAATATTCCACTGCCGCGTTTTTCGCTCAGCTCTAAGATATAGTTGTAGCTCCGTCGAGTCGGGTCTGCGCGGCGCTTCTTTTTCTTCTTCTCTCGCTTGGGCGATGGGCGGACGACAATTACTGGAATGGGGGATTGCTGCAGACAGTACTTTGAGACGGATCCTGGAAGAAGACTGTGTACGCCCTTTAAGTTGCGACCTCGCGTCCCAACAACCAACATGGCGGGCTCATATATACGAATCTGCATTGCGTTAGACTTACTTGCCACAGATCATGGTGGGCGTTTCAAAAAGACATACCATGCGCTGTATGATTTCCTCAACTTTGCCAACAGCCAGTTCCAAAACCAAACTGATTGCCTTCTCGTCCTGGGTATTCTTCTGAATAACCTGCTCAAACAGTTTCTCGGCCTCCTCTCGATACTTGCCTTCTTCGATCGCCGCGCCGCTCGCCATGCGTGAGTCCTTTTCTACCGCTCGAAGACAAACAATCTCGTCGCCATCATCAACAAGTTCATCTATCAACCATTCTAGTGCAAACTCAGAGTAGTCATTCTGATCTGTGCCACATAAAAACGTCCGGCTGCGGCGGGTACTTTGGTAGCCCTTATGCTTGTAGTTCAGGGTCAGGGAGAAATTCGGAGCGTCACGATTATCAAAAGTGTCGAATGAGACACCTCGCTCGTACGTCCTATGGTTCGAATAAGTATTGATCAGAGAAAGGATCCCTGTTCCCGAAGCTGAACTTACTTTGGCGGCGGAGGCGATGGTCCACGCGCGTGTGATTGGTGTCGCTGTTCTCTTTCTGTCTCATCTTCTTCCTCTCTTATAGGCAGATCGCCTCCAAACGATAGCCTCTTCTCCTTGAAGCTCAGCGAGCGGGTGGGGAGTTGGGCTTCGGCCGCACCCACATTGAATTGAATCGAGCGCCGACGTGGGCTATGTTCGCGAGGCTTTCTATCTTCAAACGAAATGCTGCGTGCGTGACCGGGCTTTCTCTTCTGTTGTGCGCTTTCACTGGAACTGGGTCGGTCTTCGGACTCGACTGAAGGCTTCGGGGAAGGAGGAGCTGACATCATGCAGCGAGGGGCAGATGGGATCCGGCCGAGTGCGATGTGTGGCCCGCTTGTTGTTGTTGTTCTTCAGTCAGAGAGTCAAGCCTAACTTCTCTGTGGAGTCTCTCTGGTGTTTATGTCGCTTCGGGGGTAGCTGTTTGATAAGGGCCAGTAGAGGTTGGAATAGGGGATTGCTCTGTGCTGTGGTCTGTGGTCTGTGGTTTGTGGGGATGGGGAAGGTCCCACAGGATGCGAATGACAGCACTGGAAGTCAATATAGGTGATAATCGTATGCTCAGTCAAACACCTCAACCAGGAGGAAGTTGCTATCCGTTCCACGATCACAAGTGTGTAGCCCCATGTTTCAGAAATGCAGATTTAGTCCAAGGATCTGCTTGAGATGGAAGGGACGGAGTCGATGGTGACGCTTGCGGCGAGGGGTATGATCTCCCAATTTCGCAGGCGGTGAGTGTTATCGATAGCATGATGATTCAGCAATTCCCAGGGTTTTCACGTGCGAGCATCTGCGGGTCGACCAATCAGGAGTGAGTATTCATTCTATGTATGGAAAGCATGGCATAGGATATCTGGACCCTCACTGTTTACTCACTGATATCTTGTATCCTTCCCAAATGGTTGGAATTGTGAATGGAGAGAAGAGGTATATGAGAAAGAAGGAAATGAAAACACCATAATGCTTTACTGAACCCCCTCCTTCGCCCAACTTGTCACAGGATCCTCACCAATAAGCTTCTGCCACCCAGACCAGATGGGGAAATTAAATCCACTAGGACGGCTCAAAAAGCAGATCTCCTACAGGAAGATTAAGATACCGATGTACAAAGCGTGATGTACTCCGTATCGAGTACCATGCCCACATTTGACAGGATGTCAAAGCACTGCTCGAGTAGCACGCCATAAATGCAAGACAAAAAGTTACAAGGTCTGAGCCCAAAGGAAGGATGAGTTTGCAGATCCCGAGATTTCCCTTCTTTTTTCACTTCTCTTCTTTGTGGAGTGAGGGTCCCCTCTCGAGGCATCCTAATTATCCCTATCTCCAACACGGGCCTCCAATGCCAACAGGCACCAAGATCTATTGGATGTCCCATGGTTAGACGTCACGGTATCAACCCAATCGCGCACGTTGTGGCAGTGAGGACCTGTTGGCCTGACAGCTTCTTCGGACAGATACGCAATGGCACATCTGTAGGGGGCTGATGTGATGTGTGATGTCTCCGTACTCCGCACTATCAACGCGTACACCGTTAATCTACCTTGGCATTGACAATAATTGAGTGCCGGCATGCGCTCATCCTACCATGGCCCGCATGCAGATGGAGTACTCCGTACTCCGTGCTTCGTACAGGCATATTTCCTCCGTGCTCTGTATCGCGTCTTCTTCCCAGTTCCCAGCCTCTTATCCTCCGCATTCTTCCTCACATCATGTCCTAGTCCAGCTGACCTTTTAGCCCCACTGTTCCCCCCTTAAAAACAAAAACCCTTTCACCACACTAGTATCCGTAGCGGACCGACTATGCCGGCTTAGCCGCGTAGATCGGAGACTATTGCCCCTTGACGTGGATCTATCCACGAGCGGTGAGGAATGGGTCAGCGCCAGGCCGTGTGCTTGGGCAGACCAGCAGGGTTAACACATCTACTTTCAGTACGCCGTACACTAGATCCACTAGAGCAGTCCGATCGACATCGAACGGGTCACATGCACCGTTGAATCGTCATGGTTGGCAGTTGACCGTTCTGAGATCCGTTGAGACCAATAAATGGGGGAAGATTGGGGACGCCGAAAAACTACGAGTGGTGGGAATGCAAGACAGACCCGATTTAAACTGTTTCTTAAGAATATATGGAAGGTTTTCTTTGTTCTGTATAGTATAATATTTGTATTTCTATGTACTTCGCACAGATCAGATGTGCCCGGTCGGGATTAAAATTCCCGTTCCCTGCAAACAGTCTCAAAACCATACCCCCCTTCCTCCATGCACTGCAGTTGGGAGAGGGGAGGGAGAGCTGGGTCCCCAGTTTTGAATAGTGGGGATCATAACAAGTAAAACCAGTATGTTGAGATGAGATTCTGACTCCCCTGGAGTCGAATGTTTGTATCATGGCCTCAAATTCAAACCATGCCGAAAAACGCCAATATGTAAATAAAAAAAAGATATATGAAAATAGAGTGTTGCTGAAAAGAATTCGCTTTCATCGTCAAGCCGTCAGGGTATCATGTGTAGTTCAAAGCAAAACAAGAGTTCGTGGTATACAAGAGCAGAAACAGACGCGTCATAGTTAGGCGAGATCAGTACGCCTCAATGATAGTGCTCTGTTCTTGTGAAACGTAGTACCCTGGCTCAAACAGATGGGGTTGATCCTGGTCGGCGGGGGCGAGAGGAATGGCTGTGGTAGTGGGTTCCTTCTCGTCGAAGACTTCGAGAGTGGGTTGTGGCGGGGAGGGAGGGGTGGCCTCGTCCTCGGAGGAGTCGTCCACGTCGGCCAGCAGCTCAGGCGGCGACTGGCGCGAAGGTGACCGGGTTAGGCTGAGATCCTCCAGGTCCTCCTCATCATCGTATTCGAAGTCGGAATCAGTCTCATCGTCCTCCTCCTCCTCTAGTTCAGGAATGGAGAGAGGGGCCGGGGGCGAAGGAGCCCGGCGGCGGATGGGTGTGTTAATGACGAAGTCATTCTCGTCAAAGTCGGAGTCATCTTCACTATCGCTGTCACTGACGTCCGACTCCAGGTCGGAGGCATCTTCCGGGTCCCAATCCTCCTCGGGCTCCTCGACAACGGTCGAGGCCCATTGGATGTGTCGGGGCTCCTCCTTGGTGGCACCGCGAACGGTTTGGTTGAACCAACGCTCTTGTTCACGCTCGGCGTCGGCGAGATCAAGCATCAAGCTATCGAGTAGATTGGCATGGCCAACCAGTAGACGGAGGTCGTGATCCGCCCGCGAAGCTTCACGGGTGAGCTTCTTGCGGGCGGTATGAGCGAGGTAGTATGTTTGGGTGATGCTCATCTTCTTTTGTTGACGCCTCCGGAAGAGGGAGTTGAAGTATGGGGAGGCGGCGGAGGCAATGGAGGAATCCTTGGGGGAAGGAGTAGGAGAGGATGCGGAGTGATCCATGGCGGCAGTTGAGGTGCTTATGAGCTCAGATCAAAATGACTCGTTCTGCCAAGGTGGTGACTCAATACTGCGATCATCCAGTCACGGTGCGGTAGGGATGAGGCGGTGTGGATAATGCAGGTTGGCTGGGTAGCGAGGTCCTCGTAGGTACTAGTGGTAGTCGACAGATCTCTGCTGGTGGAAGGGGTGAAACTATTCAAGTTTGTGAAGATGTTGAGTATAGATATATAGAATATGGCAGATCAGAAAAAGAGCCAAGCAGCGGACACTCGGATGGTTATAAGCAGGGAAATATACGATAATAATTTTCGCCGCGTAGCCGTGCTAAGTCCGGGACCCGATCGGACGAGGATCCACCGATTTATGCGTGGATCCGAGCCCGAGCCCGCTGAATAATTCTGGATTTTCTTTTTTTTTTTTTTTGTTTTTTCTTTTTTTCTTCCTTGGTTCTCTATCCTTTTTGGTCAATTACTGTCGCCAAGCCCAACATCAAGGGATATCTGTACACCGCTCATTGTTGCCTACAACATATCACAATTCAATTTAAAAAAGTAAATAGTAAATGATGAAGAAAATAAATAATTTCTTATCATAAATGATAGAATTGACATAGCGTATCCGTTCACTCCGCTCAGAATATTCTGAACTCTTCTGAACTGTTCTGAATGAATAATAATCTGTAATGAGTCACCCGAACCCTTTGATGCCCCACCCGGATGACCAATGCCGCCTGAGCGGAGCAAAAGAAATTTTACGACCGAAACGCTGTTAAAGATTGCTCCTTTCTCCGATGGTTTTAGGCTTTACGGATAACGGACCTTCCTCGCTGATTTCCAATATCCTCGCTGATTTCCAATATCCTCGCTGATTTCCAATCCCAGCCTATGGTAGCCCTAGATCACGTCGATGATACCATCGTCCAAAGGTTATTATATGTATACCAAAAGATGCTCCCTCATGGATCAGTAATCACGAATCACTAATCATTCGAATCACGTTTCCTTTTGTGTCGATATCTCTAAATCCCCACAATCTAACGAAGATGGTACTGTATGTCCTACATGATCGACCATAGGGTACCCGTAAGAAGATCCCTACCTAGTGTCATCTTATCTGTATGTACTCCGCCGGACTTTCGGTAATTAGTCTGACCGTGCGGCTGTGAATGCGCTGCATTCCCCCGGATTCAGTCAGGCTGCGACATACCTGAGACGAGCACGCTACGACGCGTGGAAATGCAGATGTCAATATAAATGCGGAGGCAACTCAATTCTCTCCCTCGTCTCTGCCTGGCTTAGACCAGGCAGCGCGATAAGCCCGTTTCCACCTCATCCTTGCAGAGGGACAACCCTGTCAGGCGCAGCTGAGCTGAAATCAGCCTCAATCATTCGCGGTGGGGCCCATTGTCTCACTAAGGAATGCTCGTACTCTCTTAACCCTTAACCAGCCCCATCCCAGGGATATGAAGGAGGCGATGCTGGGAAGCAGACTATAGCCATGGCGCCAAGCTAATCCCATTGGCACCCCTGCTGCGCCTTCTTCAGCCTTTAATCTTTCCCCATAATGAACCCAGACATGGTAAGCAGCTCGCACCTTCGCTCTCAACACGAAATTGGTTCTTAGTGGGCTCTGTCTCGCGCTGATTTCCCATTCCAGTCTGACTCTACCACACTTGGCACTTGGTTTCTGTGATTTCCCCACTCGACCCAATTTTGCTCCAGCCCTACAGAGGATGACAAACTAAAAAAAAAATACGATTGTCCTCTTCCGGCGATAACCTCGTAAAGGCGGGTCGGGGTAGCCGGCAAACACCGAACCCCGTTCCACTTAGACTGTCAAATTCTCGCTTTTTTCGCTAATTTGAAACGGTGGACCCTGACAATCGTAGATAAAATAAACGACGTCACGTACTGGTATGCGCCTGAAGCTCAACGGTCGCAGGCGCGATCACGATACAGCAACCACCATTATCTGTGGCAGTACCCGTATAGAGCAACCCTTGGGTGCCTCACGGCCAGGCAGGGCCAGACAGAACGAGAATATGCTTCCAATGGTTGCTGGGGTTCGTGAAGAGTCAATGTTCAAGTCGGAGCCAGACGCCGAGGATGGGCGCAAAGTTGGGCCAGTAAAGACCGACGATTAGCGATAATGAGCGAACACTGGCAGTTCCAATGGTTACCAGAAATGCGATCGGGCATCTTCGCTCGGCGGGGGCCTACCAATGCCCGAGGCGGTCCACTCTTGACAGGTCGATGATGTCAACACCGTCTTGTTCGCCGAGACTACTATACTATGGTACTGTGTGGATGTTTATTTGGTTGGTGAACATGGAACATGATGATGTTTCCATCTGGGGTCTGGAGCGTTCAATTAGCGAGAGATGTACCAAGCACTACTAATTGTAAACATCATGATTTTATCTGCTTTTAAGTTTCTATGGATTATTTACAAGTATCTAACCTTGGAACTGTTTACACTTCAAGTTCGTCAGGATAGATATATATTTGGCAGCATTACCCAAACAGGTTGAAATAATCAGCAGCATCCTCTAGTAAGCAAATGAGCGAACCAGTCTTCTGCAGCCCCCCATAACCATGGCTCATAATCAAATCAAACTATTTAGGCATACTGATTCGAACTATGACTGTCTCCTACCTGTATGCCGTGGGTGTAATAGCCTGAGTACACATCAAGCCACGTGACATTTTCTAGATACCAGCAGGCCGGTTAGCGGAACCCCAAGAGCTTTGCAAATACTAAACCTAGCTAAGCATAAAAGTCAAAGTGAACATAAAACTTCGATGATTTCTCCGAATTCCGCTAGATCGGAGATAAAATCTTTAAAATGGTGACTCATGGCCTTGCACAAAGCGCCGGAGCCTCGGCAAATCCTAATTGCTCTTTTCGCTCACAGTCGGCAGCCGAAAGCTCCGATGCCGATGTGGTTCCGTGGATCCGCACGGAGCATCCGCGGTGCATAACTTTATGTCCCTCCCGGATGATCATCGATCCACGTCGATCTTCTGTGTATACCTCTGCTAACTATGGCCATCACATGCCCATGAGGTGTACCTTAGGGCAGGAGATACAAAGAAGGCTGAAGATGGTGTGCTACCGGGAGCGGAAATCCCCAGTCCACATGATAGATGCTAGTATCTGCCCTGTGCTTGTGCCTGTGCTTGTGTTTCTGTCTGTGCACCTAGCACACATTAAGCGGTGACGACTGGAGGTCATGCGCTTCAAGAGGAGCTTCCAAGGTTTCTATAGCCTGAGGACCTCAGCTCTTTCGGATTTTCCCACTTGATCCGTATCCGGATAAGCAAATATTCGTGATTGGACTGGGCCAAGTCATCCCCGGCTACCCTAGGAGTAAGCTGAAACTCGGGAATTTGCGGCGAGGATCTCACCTGATTGATACAGGTGGCCCTAGCAACGTCCTGGTTGTAACAAGCTAAGCCTCTCTAGGATGTGAGGCTCTAGGTGGATTTGTAAGAATCCTCAGGGCCCCTAGGTGAGCACGGACTTTCTGGATGGAATTGGCTTGGCGAAGTTGGGGTCTCAATGAAAAGCTCATCCGGGCAATGGACAGTGCATTTACTATAAGCCGTGGAGAACGATCAAGGTGTATGAATTTTATAGAGAGGACCGCTGTTGTCCCACTAACATCCAAACATTTGATCACAGGTTCTATACCATTTTATCGGTGAGGTCAAAGCCATCACCTGGACACCTTTTAGTTCTCCATAGCCTCCAGTTCCTATCATGGATAATGCTGCGCATCATACAAGAGGAAGCATGAATGGTGGAGTCTCCGAGGACTCTTATCTTTCATTTGCCATTTTGGTATAGCCATGAACCGTGAACACTAGACCCGGTAGACAGGTCTTTCTTATTGCCATTCCCAGAAATAATATATGATCATGCGTACCTTGCCAATATGACAAGGCTTTGACTTTTGCGTTGACGGGGCGAGCTGATTCATATTCGTTCTCATTCACGCACCCTTATGGAAGACAAAAGAAATACCAAGTTCTAGGTACTGCATTTCCATAGCTAGACAGGGGCTCTCTTTACCCACAAAACACATCCCGAGATATCTTTGTTCATGCCAATACAATGGCTACTTTGCTCCAAACTTGGATCATCCACCCCTTCACTACCTTTAATCCCTTTGCAGGTCAATACGTAACACCCGAGGCGACACACTAACGGCATTCAGATGGTCATCCAACGCGAAGAGAAATTCGTCCAGACCAACACTCCCATACACATACGAGTCAACAGTAACCCAAGTAATGCAAGAGCCAGTGAAAGGCCCAATGGCGCTCACACCTAGATCTGGTGGGATCAAGGCCCGGAACGAAATCTCCCCAGGAGCCTGGAGACCAGTAGGGTATAATCGAACCGTGATTTGGGAAGTGTCGTTGGCACCCCGCAAGGTTGCCAATGATTGAAACATATCAGTTGAATTACTAGTCCAATTCGTAACTCTCAATCCAGGATCGCCATCCGTGATAATTGTGATGGAGGAGTTTACCCCGTTCGTTGACTCGTAAGTCCCCGCAAATCGCACTCGTGCTTGATCCTCGGCAATGTACTCCAGTGTAGGGATGATGGATTGTGCAACAATGTCGGCGACCGTTGCAACAATGCCATGCCCACCAGTACCTGCGACAAGAACTGTGAAACCGACACCGTGGTCTGGAGATAATGCAAGGATTGACGAATAGGGTCCTATGTCCCCGGCTTTTGTATAGACATCAATTAAGCGTGGCACGGGGAAAGACGCAATTTCCCAAGGGGATCCGACTCCGTAGCTGAGCGAAGATGTATGGGAATTTGGCTTCATCCATCGTCTTGTGGTGATAGGGTCTAGAAAGGCACTACTCAGAATCGCTCGGCCAAGCGCTGCCATATCATTGGCAGAGGAGTAAATGCCACCAGCGCTGGGGAGAATTAGAACAACTGTACTGTCAGATAGGCTAGAACAAAGGCTGACTTACGGGGCTTCATCACCCAAATCGAAATTCCAGAAAGTGGCACCTTGGTCACTGGGAATAACACCAAGAGATGGACTTGGTGCAGTATAGAAGGTGCGGCTGAGATTCAATGCAGCCACGAGCTGGTTATTAAAGAGATTCTCAAAAGTATCATTCCGTAATGCTTCCAGAGCATATCCGAGGATCTGAAATGCAGCATTGGAATATACCGGGGTAGCAGATATAGGGAACGTGGGATGCCGCTGTAGAATCCCATTGAAGAACTCTATGTGGAAATGTTGTTAGCATAGATCAAGTGAAGGTGTCGAAAAGTATCGATAGCCTACGTGCTCTATTGCAAGGGATGGGGCTTCCACAAGGTGGTATATCGTTCGGCTGAAGCGCAGGAAATCCTAACTGCTCCATAGAAGGATTTCCTGCAAGATCAAGAATACCATCTGCGAAGCATGATTAGCCATAGCTTCTCACATATTGGATGGAGTAACACTCACAGTCTCGCGGAGTGCCAGCCAAATGACTCGCCAATTCCCCAATGGTCACATTAGCCCATTGCAAATTATCAATTGCATCACCCGAGTCGGCCACTTGCAACTCAGGGACATATTTCGCAATTGGTTCTGCAAAGGGATCGATTCCCGCCTGCGTTAAGAACAAAAACATGGCCCATAGCTTTGAAACACTACCAACACGGAATACCGTATTCTGATCAACATGTCTCACGCCTAAGACTGGGTCGATATTGTCAGCAGTGTATGCCCATTGAAATAACGGCTTGTTATTGCTTGTGTCAAAAACTTGAACTGCAATGGAGTTTGTGGATTGATTTGCGGATTTGAAAAGAGGTTCAATTTTATGAGAGAGCTTCTTCCGTGCGGCATCAAGATATTTATTAGATGAGCCTGTTGTAGGCCACGGAAAAGCTGGTCCAACAAGAGGGCAGGGACTCGGGACTGCCAATACATTGGCGATGAAATTGAAAGCAGCCCCAAGCACAAAAAATGATGTATACAGCTTCATGATAATTTATCTACAGTGAGAAACAGATTTGATAGACTTTCCTCGCAATTTAAAGATGCCGGTGGTCACCCCTCGTTAAGTAAGATTCCTGGTACTCTGATATCTTCCAAATTTCCGGACACGTTGGCTGCCCTCCCTCCAAAATAGGCAAAAAAGGATGTGAGGCTTTCGGTGTTATCCAAACATCCGTGTATTACTTAGACCACGAAGTGGATGGGAGCCTCGGATCATATTTCTATGGCTAGCGTGCGCTTGTATACAGAGTTTCCGCATCATTTGGAGTGATATAGGTGTAGGGGATGACGTTATGATTGGCAGCGATTGAAGGTGGCAAGTACAAAAACATGTGTTTGATTTGTGCCGAGCCAATAAAGCCTGTTCGATGAATTGAAAAACTCTTAAAACATCATGATCTAGTAAGAGACTTGGACCAGTGAGAACAGTTTAATTCTAATAATTGCAATATGCCGTCAGATGATACTCCATTGTGATAAAAAACAAGCTGAAAACTTGAATCATGCTCTATATCGCAGACAAAAAAATTTTCATTTCAGGGTTTGTCAAGAAGCTTGCCCTGAATACTACCATGATCCGTCTTAAATTGCCCTAATGGGTTGTTCTCTGTCTATGCTGTCCTCCGTGACACAGAGAAAGTTGACCCGAAACTTGGGACTTGTCATTAAGGTTCAATATTCTTTTTCTCACCAGTGTAACAAGAAAAATGGCTCTAAAAACCTTAATCGTTCTCATAATAATCAATAGAAAACTGCTTAGGTTGGAATGGGAGACGCCCGTCATTGGGGTGCTCCCTCAAGTAGGCGTGATGTTGCAAGGATCATAAAAGTCGAGCCTCAGTAGTAGCTGACGAGTGATCAATTATAGCAAGTTTGATATATGACACAATGTTAAATTGCCAGCGTGACTCGTCAAATATCGATCAATAAAGTTGCTAGTTAATTATCAAGGACAGCAAGCATTTGCACCCAAGTCTCTTTCTTAGTGACCTGTCGAGTAACCCTATGCTCAGAGGCATTTAAAAAAGGATATCCTAGCAATGAAAGCCTCAAATCACATAACAGGTCATCAACTGGCGCTTTGTCAAGGTAACTTGAGTTCTTTCAATTATAGATAAGGATTAAATTGGTTTATGCACCCGCTGCCTTAGCAACAATCTTATATTACTCGATGCGGATAAGTTCTTCCCTCCAGGCTCGAGGAAACAGCTTTTTCCCATTGCCGTTGTCATCCAAAGCGAACACGAACTCATCTAAGCAAATGTTCCCGTACTGATTCCCGTCGATAGTCCCCCAAGTTTGACAAGACCTGGTGAAAGGGCCTATGGAACTCACAGGAGTCAGGTCTTGAATGACTGCACGGAATGATACTTCGTTTGTATTCTTCAATCCAGTTCGATACAAACGAATACTATTCACGGTACCATAGAGGTTCTCGAGCGATGTGAAGATATCTTTACCATCAGAGACCCACTCGGTAATTTAGAGACCGGGACCGCTGTCGGTATGGATAGAAATAGTCGAGTCCTTGTCCTTCGATTGATAGACACCCCCAAATCGGCTATTGGCCTCGGATTTCCCAGCTGCTTCTAAAGCTGGGAGCATTGTCCCACCAATCACGTCCGAGAGGTATCGCACAAGCACTTCGATGTTTGAAGTGTCACCTGCTGCCAAGATAGTGAAGCCAACATCATGGTCCGGAGAAAGTGCAAGCACAGATGAATAATTATACACGTCTCCCGATTTGGTATAAAGATCAACTACCCTGGAGTTCAGTTGGTATGAGAAGATCTCCCATGGAGCACCGATGCTCATTTCCGGAGATGCTGTGTGCGTAACAGGTTTCATCCACCTTCTGCTAAGACCAGCAGGGATTAACGTATCTTGAAGAAGAGCACGACCGATAGTTGTCATGTCCTTTGTAGATGAATAGAGACCGCCAGCTCTGTTTCTCGTTAGTTTCTTAATATGGAGATGCAATTGTTAGAGCTTACGGTGTCTCATCTTGTGCGGAAAGACTCCAAGCATATGTGGAGGGAATAATACCCTTTGAGCTTTCTGGCGCGCTGTAGCTAAAATCACTCAGACCTAGTGGCTCTATTAAGTCTTTCGGGAGTAGACACTGGTAGCTCTGGCCGGTCAGCGCTTCGATGACATATCCAATGACCTGAAATCCAGCATTTGCATAGATGGGTCTTGACCCAGTTGGCACTATGGGATGACTGGATCCTAAGGCACGGGAGAATTCTGTATTTCTTAGTCTGGATTCTCGACTTTGGATAGGACCAGCATACCAGTTCTATTGCAAATGCCGGTGCCGCACGGGGAAATCTCTGCCTTGGGGATTGTTGGAAGGCCATTCTGCTGAGGATTCGCATAATCAGTGGACTCTACTAGAAAGCCATCTGATGTAGATCGATCAGCTGATGCTTCAATGATAAAATGGTTGGGAGATATTATTCAAGAACTCACAGTCCCGAGGAAGCCCTGACATATGACTGCAGAGTTCGCCAATTGTCACTTCTCCCCAACGTAGGTAATCAACTGCATTATCGTGCTTTGTAGTATTCGCACGCATTTCAGCCACCACATCTCGGATTTCAGGGATGTAGTAAGCTACAGGCTCATTGAATATGGAGTCTCCTTTCTCAATAAGAAGCAGTAAGGCGGAGCGGCTACCAATATGAAAAAACTGTGTTTTCGTCAACGTGCTTGACACCTTGATAGTCTGCAACTAGTGGACTGGTATGGTAGAATTCAAAGAGAGGTGATTGATCTTGTGTATTGAAGATTTGCAGCGTGAAAGAACTGGCATTGGCATCAATGGCAGAATTCAGCCTGGAGTTTCCCTTGACCACTTGCTCCAAGACAGTAGAGATGTTCTTAACCGCAGAAGAAACCTCTAAGATTTTGTTGAGGCGAGTCGGGGGTGGAAACATGGGACCCAACAGTGGACAATATTTGAGCTTGGACGAAGCGATCAAGCCAAATCAAGGAAAAATGAATAGGATAATGCTTGCACGTAGTATTGTGGCGATGAAATAGGCCAAGCCACAAGAACTTGAAGGTAAGGTATTGCGATCATTTGAGACCACCAGCATGGAAATTTATAGCTGTGAAACTTGTAGATATTGGACATATTCGATCGGCTAAGGCAAGGAAATTGAGTTGGGGTCCAGAAAAAGAATAAGACCCAGGGACGGTAAACATTGGTCAGTGTTGGGGCTCTTGGGATGCTGATTGGCTCTTTAGTAAGTTCTATAGAGCCAAGACCAGGCCGGGGCAGATGAGCACTCTATTCATGTAGGTGAATTTCTCCACGCCTCCCGTATAATTAGAATAGTGTTGGATGTCCAGCTATGTATGACGATCTCAATGTGAAATGATGTGGCCACAAAAAATGGCTCTTTAACGCTACTTTACTGCCTGGTAAACGTTGCCTTGATATAAAAGGTGACAAAAAAAAGAAAATTATGAGAGAAACATATCAATTAAAACGATAATAATATCTTACAAAGCAAGTTTCCAGCTGGAGACACAGCGAATTGATACATTTCAAACAATCAAGTTCCAATTTGCACTGCCGTGTAATACTACTATGTACCTAAAGTGGTTAGATTGGTGCATCTACACGCTGATAATAGCTTGGCCAAGGCTACCCTAGGGTTGGAACTAGTCTCGATAAAGAAATTGAAATATTATTGGAGGCTGAAAAATCTCTAAAGTCACCCATATTGACCTGCGCCATGGCTTCTAAGGATCGGGGGTAAACTTTAAAGAGAAAAGGCGCAAGCC
The DNA here is from genome assembly GCA_023626415.1 of Penicillium sp. S1701. Taxonomy (NCBI): domain Eukaryota; kingdom Fungi; phylum Ascomycota; class Eurotiomycetes; order Eurotiales; family Aspergillaceae; genus Penicillium; species Penicillium sp. S1701. Next base: position 862,729 of record JAMAGY010000006.1, on the reverse strand, counting down.
AATATCACCGGAAATTATTCAGAACATATGTAAATTTCTATTTCATAAACAAGAAAGCTATCATCATCATAATACTAAATGTCTTTTTTTAAGGAAAACCGAAACTGGTACGCGTTTGGATAGGTATTCAAATCCAAAGCAAACGCTTAGTGGTGGAAGAGGCGGATGCCCTGCTCCACGAAAGTAATACCAAGCTTCTCAGCAGTCTCAAAGACAGGGGTGTCGTTCTGGCTACCGGTTGGGGCAGCGATGTACTTAACACCAGAGCGAGCAGCGCGGAAAACGTTGTCGATGAAAGGGAACTGGGAGAAGTGAAGGTTAGCACATATCAAGAAAGTAGAAAGCAGAGGAATCCTAGAGGAAGATAGAAAACTTACAAAAGCATCGGACGAAACTGCAACCTCGCTGAGCTTCTGGAGCCAAGCCTCACGCTCCTCCTGGGTGAAGGGAGCGGGGACTTCCTCGAAGACACGCTCGTACTCGACCTTCTCGGCCTCGTTGCGGGGAGTCTGACCGGAGCAGAGCAGGTCAATAGCGTTGCTCTTGTCAGCACGCTTGGTACCCTGCTTCCACTTAATGTTGATGACGCGGTCGTGGAAGCGCATCCACCAGTTATCGGCCTTGTCACCGGCCAAACGGGTGCAGTGGATACGGCTTTGCTGGCCAGCGCCGAGACCGACGACTTGGCCGTTCAGGGCATAGCAGACCGAGTTAGACTGGGTGTACTTCAGGGCAATGGTCGCAACAGTCAGATCACGCAGAGCAGCGTCAGGAAGAGCACCAGCGTTCTTGGGGGTGATGATGTTGCCGAAGGTCTTGCTGGGAGAAATGACAACGTCGTTGCGGTGCTGAGTGAGCTGTACACCGTACAGAGTGCGGGTCTCCTCGGCAGCAGGAACGTAGCCCTCATCCATCTGCAGAACAAGGTACTTGCCGCCCTTCTTCTTGGACAGGATCTCGAGAGCCTCAGGTTCGTATCCGGCAGCGATGACACCATCGGAAACCTCACGAGAGATGATCTTAGCAGTGGGAGTATCCACAATGTCGCTGAGAGCGAGGATATCGCCGAAGCTGGACATGCGGTCAGCACCACGGGCACGGGCATAAGCCTGGGCAAGAGCGGAGGACTCGATGCCCTTGATGTCATCAACCATATAGACCTTGCGCTCCTTCTCGTTCAAAGGAACACCAATGGCAGCACCAGCAGGAGAGACGTGCTTGAAGCTAGCAGCAGCGGGGAAGCCCAGGGCCTGCTTGAGCTCCTTGACCAGGGGCCAGGCGTTAAGAGCATCGAGCAGGTTGACGTAGCCTGGGGAGCCGTTCAGCACCTTGAAAGGCAGCTTGCCCTGGGGCATGAAAGCGGAGGCGGGCTTCTGGTGGGGGTTTGTGCCGTAGCGGAGGGAGAGCTGCTGAACACCGTTACCGGCGTACTCCTTGCGGAAGAAGCCAGAAATGGCCGAGTCATAGTCGGCAGTCTGCTCGAAGGCCTTGAGGGCATACAGCTTGCGGCTAGGCTGGGTGATCTCGCCAGCCTCGAGCTCCTTAAGGAACTCAGGGTAGTCAGTGGGGTCGGACAGAATGGTAACACGCTTGTGGTTCTTGGCCGCGGCACGCAGCAGGGTGACACCACCAATATCAATTTCTTCGACGGCCTCATCGATGGTGACGTTGACCTTGGCGACGGTCTCCTTGAAGGGGTACAGGTTGCAGACAACAAAGTCAACCTTGGAGATCTTCTGCTCAGCAAGATCCTTCTCGTCGGATTCGATATCGCGGGCGAGGATACCACCGTGGACGGCAGGGTGGAGGGTCTTAACGCGGCCACCCAGCATCTCGGGAGCGTGGGTGATGGCAGAGACGTCCCTGGGGAGTAATTTTTAGCATTGAATGCCGACCATGGACTGCCAGAAGCCCTTATTTTGCGCATTGGAATTGATGATCCCGCAATTCCCTCTCATTTGACTTGACAGTAAAATCTCCCAAAGAATAAAGACTTACTCGACGGGGAAGCCGGCCTCGCGGATCATCTTGGCGGTACCACCGGAGGCAAGAAGACGGACATTTTGCTTCACCAGGCCCTTGGCGAGGTCGAGCAGTCCAGTCTTGTCATAGACGGAGATGATAGCTATTGGAAGCATGAAACAAGAGAAGATTAGTATTGTGTTTGGTGGGGGGCAGGGTACCCCGGACTACTGTGAGATAGTTCGGGGAAGCAATATCAAGACTACTGAGAGGGCCTTACCGGACTTCTGAGACATGATGTCGACACTAGGAGTGGTTAGCAGACTGGAATGTGGAGAATATATCCAACTAGAATATCAATTGGATGATTTCAGAGGGGGGTGTGCACCTACCTGAAATCCAAGTATGCAACGGGGGTTCACAGTTGAAGTGAAGAAAAGAAAATATAATTGCCGCGGGGCTGTTGGCCGCAATCGGCGCGGGGTGCAAATGAATTAGCTGTGGCGGCCCCAAAGATCAGGCATCAAATACCAAATCACGAGCTACAAGTCACGTGACGCGAATCACGAGTTCCCGATTAGCGCGTTGCTGATTCAGCAGCCAGCTTTAAAAGCTTTTTTCCCGCGCGGGCATTTCCTCTTTTTTTTTCCTTCTTCATGAACAACGCAAAAAAATAACATTCTTCTCAAAAAGCGTTCCTACGAGGACATAGTCCAAGGAAGTACGGAAATCGTCATAGAGAATGGAGACCGAGTGTGGCATGACCACACAGAGTCGATCTTGGGTGCAGTATCTGCCTGACCTTCGTGTCCAATGGCAGGAACTGCAATGATTGACACTACAATCCTTCTTGGAAGAACCAATGCTCTTTGATGCAAGAGTGGAACATGAATTTGAATAACCCCGATAATTAGTTTGCGTTTTTTATGACAATTCTATCAATTCAATTAATATCCTCTGTATAAGAAAGCCTGGAGCTTAAAAAGTGTTACAAGTAAAAATGAATATGAAGTCGATCTCGTAACAATCTATCCCCTGCTCCGAAAAAAAAATAATATATCTCCAGACTTATGATGATGTATTTGATGGGAACTGCTTCAAGGCTTCAGGGTATCTTTGGAGCCAGCACCGATGGCGAGCTGGCGACCAATGTTTCCAAAGCAGACGCATGCGCAGAAAATAACACTGGCAACCCAGGTGCGAACTGCAATGCTCTCCTGTGTAATTCCAGCCCCCAAGGTATTCTCCCATCCGGTTCCATTCAGCAGCGAAACGCCGACAGAAGGGCCAGTAGAGGCGGGGATCATTTCAGGTTTGAGACCCAAAACAACACTCATTCCAGTCACGCCCACAACTGTAGAGAGAAGAAAACCAGTGGATGTGCGATCGATGAGGTACCAGAGAACTGGGTTTGCCATGGCGAGGGTCAACGAAGCTTGTGTAGTGGATTGCCAGGGGAGTCGACGCTAAAACGAAAAATTCGAAAACATTAGCAGAGGCCCCCGGAAGATAAACCCAGAGGTAGGAGAGAAATTAGGACATACCATGGCAAATGCAATGCCGACAAAAGCACCAACGCTGCGCGCCACCGCCACCCACGACGGGGAGCGTTCTTCCTCGTCATCCTCATTGCGCGCTCGCTTGGTCTGGTCAGCTTCCTCAAGCTCGCGGTCACGCCAGCTATCTAACCAAGGCAGAACATTGCCCAATGCGACGCCTGCCAAACCCCAGAAACCTAGGTATTGCCACGAGTCGTAGTAGTGAACATTCTCGAGCTTCACAGGTGTGATCCAATGATTGTCATGTAGATTGATGGTGATCACCCCGTAAACAATACCGAACCCAAACAGCAGAGCACTGCTCATCGCCTGAGGTAAAATGACGCCGCGGAACAAGCCATGACTAAGTCGTGAACGAGTACGCCGCAATGCGAACTGACGGGGCTCCGTGGCCGTTTTCACAGCCGCCTGTTGGGAGGGCTCTGGAGGGTATTCGGAGGCCGGGGTGTGGGCTTCTGTACCCCAAGGGCTGGATTCATCCCTGAAGCTGTCGAATGCGGTAGGTTTATAGATGCCATACAGGGTCGAGGAGGTCAGATTCAGGATTGAGCCGGTACGGCTAACGCTGGTCGAGTTTGATTCGCCATCTTGGGGGTTGGGGTTTAACAGGTCTGGGTTGGAGGCTTCGGCGGGTGTTGCGGGCTCGGAGGACTCATTAGAGGCCGGGGTCACGTCAAACATGCGTCGAGGGCGCGGCCGCAGGATGCGAGGTGAATCCACCATCGTGTACTGGTGAATGTAGTCGCGTCTCGACGAGGAAATATTTCGAACGGGGGTGGGATCCACGGGGGTGGGAATCCAGGAGAAAATCACTCCGGTGGTCGGCGCGACGGAACTGGGTCCTTTTCCGTACTTCCACCTCAGATTCGCCAAGGACAAGTCAAATAGAGCGGATATAAATGATTGGAAAAATCAGATATGACGCGTCTAAAGAAAGAGTTGTTAGATTGGAGTTCTACCGGAGTTCGGTGGACAGGTAACAGCAGGGCCGGGAAGGGAGATAGTCATATGTACCGGTGAAGTAGACCGAGTCAGGCCAGACGCCGGAGTCACTAAGGTGATTGATCAGGTGTTAGGCGGCAATGAAGATGGCGCCAGAAGGGAAAAGAAGAGGAAAAGTGTTGGGGGAGAAGAGGAGAGAAGACGTCAGAGCGGAGAGAGAGCTAGAAATGGCGGCGGCGACTTTTTGACTCTCACAACTCTCACATCTTAGGAATGCCCCCGCTACCGTTGGCCCTTCCCTTTCCCCTTTCCCTTTTGAGACATGATTTGGATTTTGGATTTTTGGGACTTTTTGGGATTTGCTGATCCCGAGGCTGTGGGGCCACCGCATTTCATGACTTCACAGCGCCAACGGGAGCTATCGGGTAGTACCCATGGTAAATCAGTGATCGTCTCGTCAACTCCCCGCAGTGGTCTCCTCTCATCTAGACGGGCCAGACCAAAGAAATTGGTTAGAAGTACGGAGAACAGAGTCTTGCGTGACATGTCATGGCCATGATCATGACCATGACCATGACCAGATGGTGGGGAGGCGGCAAAAAGAGGAGAAGAAGAGGGGCCATCACATGCGTTGAAGGTCAACCATCTGCACCTGCAGCTACAAACGATGTCACTGTGGGGGAGACAAGACAATGCCCCAGGGTGTGTACTGTACATACTCTGCTATCATACGTGGCATGCCGCATCTGCTGTGGATATGATCCAGAACCCCGCAGCTGGGTGCTCTTAAGAGTAGTGGAAAGATCGTTTAGCGAAATCACCAGACATGCAAGTCTATGCTCTGCTAACTATCACAGCGATATCTCCTTGCTGGGCAGTGGCTTGGTGACAATGCCAAGTCAAACCAGCTTTACTAGTAGCAGCACTCTGGCTATACCGTAGTACTTGTTCTAGTACTAGTAACATGTACAATAACTGGAACTAACCAGGTCTATTACTAGTAACATCCTCTCGCAACTCCTTCCCTTAGATGGTCTGCCGAACCAGGAAGACCTTCCTTCTACAGCCTTGCATCGAAGGGTCTTTTGAATATAGACTGTACTATATTAGTATGGAATTAAGGCCAAGATGATAAGTAATGGGTAGTAGGCTCACATATGCCACCATTCAATAATAATACTGTATCCGGAACGATATAAAGACATAGGAGAATGCATGTTAAAGGCCCTAATAACCCGCAAAGAGTGTACAATCCAACACAAATATCAGAACCCGCCCTCAATTTACCTAGAAAATCACAATCCATGGGCTCGTCCAGCAAATATTATCTCATAAAACAAGAAAGAAAACGCCGATTTTCCGATTCTCTTTATTCTTCCATCGGCTCGTTCCCATCCTCGCGTCGTTCAGGTGCCCCTGACGGCACTGGAGACGAGCTCTCATGCCGTGCGTAGCCATTGGGGCCGTCGTATGTGGACATGTTCTCGTCTTCATCCCCATCATCGTCGGCGGAATCGTCAGAGGATTCGCCATCCTCCCCAGCACGCGGAGCACCATCTTCATCCCCAGACCCCTCGCCTAGAAGCTCACGGTCCAGATCATCTAGCTCTCCTTCCATCTCCTCCCCGTTTTCTGGGTACCAGGATGGAGTGCCTGCAGCGGATGCAGCACCAGCTGGGCCAGAAGGGCGACTGCGGCCGCCCTTCACGCGTCCCGCGGCCGACTTTTTGGCAGTTCCGGGAGTAGCACCAGGTCCGGTGGACTTGCGCTTGGCAGCAGCACCGCCACCGCTGCGCGCAGGGCGTGCACGAGCTCGGTTATTGGCAGCTCGGACATCTGCTTCTATGGCAGCTTTGGCTCGCTGTCGTTCCTCACGCTCCTTCTGACGATCCTTCTTCGGTCCGTTGGCATCTTCGTAGTCCCAACGATCAAGTCGTCGAGCTGCTTTTCGAACCACAGACAGGAAGAAGCTAGCACACTCGCCGAAGTCATCTTCTTCATTGGGATTGGGAAGAAGGCCACCTTTGCCCCAGGAAGTCTCTTCATCTTCAGTGTCGTAGCCATCCGGCAACCCCTGTACCAGGCGTCCGTAGCGGACAAAAGGCGTTTCGACATTACGCTTGGAACGGAGCACGCGATATGCGGTTGTCCTCCGCTTGGCCAGAAGATACTCGATGCGTTGGCGACGATTCTGCTCAACGGCGATTTGATGTTGTGTGAGGGGACGGGGTCGACGACCCGGGGCCTGTGAGAGCGAGGGCTCCGCGATGAAGCGGTTTAATACCGGATGGTTGGAGCCCGGGGGAGCTGGCGAGGCATCAGGGGTGTGATCCATTCTCGTCTTCAAAATAAGTCGTTGCTGGCCCACTGCTCGATTAAGGGATGAGTCTCGCTTTGCCTGCTTGTTGCGCGGCCGGGAAGAGTTCCCCGGGGTCAACTCATCATCATCATCATCATCCAGACTGCGCTTAGCAGAAGGATGAAGAGGCGTAGACATGGCAGAATAATCTCCTGCAAACGAATCCTCGTCCAGTCCGTACTCTAGTGTGAGAAAAAAAACCAGGTTAGCAAAAATATCAAGACAATGCGTATATGGTGGCATACCCTTCTTCTGACGTTTTGGTACTCGAGGTAGTGGTTCTTCATCCTCTAAGATGCGCTTTCGTTCGAGCCTCTTGGATTCTCCATATTCCAATTCATCTGGGGTGTCAATATTCTCCTCGTTCGCCTGCTCCTCGGTTAAGCTCTCAAAGGCAGGAACCTTCAGAGGCAACCCTTCAGCACCCTCGCCCTCTAGGCCGGGGCCAAACGGATTGTTCAATGCAGCCTCGTGGCTGAAGTCGCTCTCCAAATACCACCACATCAACCACAGAAAAGCTCTAGCGCGGCTCTTACTGCTCAGCGTAGACCGCATGACCAAATCGAAGAAATCGCGCGGGGGGAAGAAATGCGTTTCCGAGACTTTAGGGGCATATTGCGCGAGGACAAAAATGAGGTTAACAGGATTCGTTCGAGGCACAGTCAGCTGCTTGATCTTGTCCAAAGTGTTTGGCTGATCTACGTCTTCTGAAGCACCTTTAAGGATGGACTTCAGACGCGGAGCGTCCTGCAGTTGCTTGTAGGCATTGGAGTCCTGGTGCGCCTGGAGTGAAGGGATGGAGTGATAGGTTCGTAGTTGGGCACGCATTTCGGGGAAGACTATGGTACAGGAAAGATCAATGGGTTAGCCTTGCGAACGGACAAACAGCGATTGGATGGAGACAAGGGACGAGTTTACAGTTGAGGGTAGTATTCATGCGACCAAAGTTCACCAGCAGGCACACCATCGCCATGCTGATAGCCGCGGGCTTATCGTTCTGTAGTTTGTCCTTCAAGATCTTACTGGTCTTGCTGCTTCTCGCCATCGCGTCGATGTAGATGTCGGCAAAGTCCATATTCTTCTGTCCGTCGGGGTATCGGGTGAAGACCGGGGTCTTGTCCTCAAAGACGAGTTTGAGAAACTGATATTGGATATCCTTGCGCCAGAGGGGGATGCCGTCCTCCTTTTTCAGATGTCGAATCTTATTTCCGGAGTAGACGGAACCAATCGTACCATTTGCCTGGCGTCTTGTACCGACCGTCGCACTGGCTGTGGCACCCAGGCCATGATCATCCGCTGCTTCGGAAACAGCGAAGGATTCATCCATTGCGGCAGCTTCGACCTCGGCCATATTGAATGTCAAGTGTGGCCAAGGGAGTCGCTGGCTGTGGGAAAGCTCCTGAGATCTGGGGGGACGGTATCGGCAGAGGGCAATGACGACGCTGCTGAGTGGACCAAGTGAAAGGAGGATGGGGAGATGCCCAGGTTAAGTCGAGAATCGAATGTCGAAGGATAAGGGGGGTTGTGGAGGATGAGCGAACGGAGGGTTGAAGAGGAAGGGAAGGGTCAAAGGCCGCAATGGAAGTTTAGCGTGAAGGTTTGCAGTGATAGCTACCCGCATCGGGGGATTCGCAGTAACCAACCCAGATACGCGTGATTAAGGACAACTCGGAGTACCTTGGATTTTGGAGTTTACACATATAATATTTATAAGATATACATGAATAATAATTTTCTTCAATTCGAATCTATCATCCTATAATATTGAGATACGTGAGTCGTAAGGTGGAAGAAGGTTGATTTTTGTAAGGTAGGTCGTCATGGCATATATACGAGAGCCTTCGGGTGGTACTGCCACCAGCGACCGCCCGGCGGAGAACGCGACTACTAGGGTCTCGTCCTCTCACTATAAGAGTAAAAAGTCTCTATTAAATAGTAAATATAGCTTAATAGTATCTTATTTCTCTACTATAAATTCTCTGCTTTACTTATAGCTAATAATCCTTATATTTAATATTATTGATCTAAAAATTCTTAAATCTTCTGATTTTAGTAAAGAGAATAACTCTTAGATCTATAATAAAACTAAAAAAACTGAATTTATGTACTAGCTATTCTATTAAGATTAATAGTACAAAGCTTTTACTTAATTATATTTTATAGCAGGTTTCGCTAGCCCTAACTATTTCTAGTGAGTAGGCTATAATATATACTAGTAACAGAGTAGATAGAAATATTAATACTGTGTGAGAAGAATACAGTGTCTTTATATCTTTTATCTACTAGTCTATTACAGTAGAAGATAATATTAGGAATAATGTGTTTACTGAAGCAGAGAAAGGTACTAGAAATAAGATAAGTAGAAAAATCGCTGCTGCGCAAGATAAATTTATGATTCTTTCTTCTTTTAGTTGTGAGGTGCGTAAGGCAGAAGATGGTGAGGATGATGACTTTCTTAAACTAATGGAATATGGCCGAGACCCGAGCTGGGAAGACCTAGCTTAAGTTCCCAGCGAATATAAACAGAATCTGTTACATCTCACATGAAGGCTAAAATTTAATAACTTATGTTGGAGGCTTAATATAAAGGACAGAAGAAAGTTACTTGTGCTTAAGGGTGAGAAGATCTCTAAGACAGATTGGACCCTAATTTGCTTATCTTGACACAGATTTCCTGTGGCAGGTTTAGGGGAAACTGAAGCCTTCTGAAAGATGTACTAGATCACGCACTATTAGAAAGAGATAGATAGTCTTACTGTCCTGTACAAGCTTCTACTATACAATATTGTCGAGTATTTACTATATTGAGGAAAAGGACGTTATGTCTGACCATGGGCGATTGCTATGGTCTGTGCCTGTGTTCTGTTAGCGTCGATATCCTCTATACGTTCTGGCTATCGAAATCCGTTTTGCACGGGTGCAGTGTAAATCAGATGCAACACTAACAAAAACCTATCTAATGAATCACTGGAACAATCCGTATCAGATTATGTTCATTAATTCGGCGAGTAAACACCCGAGCTTTTGGATACAAGTAGTTCTATCTATATGGATGCTAGCATAGGATAGAAGTCTGAGGACCTGTACGCCTATAGGAAGCAGCATTGCAAATTCTGAGACCACCTATGCCTTTTAAGCTCGGATCTAATTAGTGCTTGTCAAGTCTATTATTTGCTTAACATTGTTGTCGACCTAATTACTAGGGTATATAACTAATTTATGAGTAATACGCGATTCTTATATAATTATTTCAAGCTTCAGTTTGGTTAGATATTTGCTAGGTGAAGGAATAATCTAATACAGGCTTTGGGGATGATGTCGTTGACTTTCGTATAGTTAATAATCTGATTCGTATAGCTCGTATTATTATTTCCGCACCGAGATTGTGCAACTTTCGATCTCTTCTTCGATTTCTCTCTTTTCTCGAAGATCAGCCCATTATAAGACTCCTTGCCTAAGTTAGTATCTATCTTTTCTTAGTCTACTATACATAAAGGCCACATAGAGAACCTATAAGTTAATACGCACTTCCTCTCACCCGCGCTGTATCGTATTTAGTATAGTGACTGTCAAACGACATAGAATAAGAGAGGATTATAGTCGGAATCAATAGATATACCAGATTCTCTTTCTGACATGATTACTCCTATTTATGCCTAGCTGGATTGGCACGAACGCGACTGACTCAGTCCGTTTATTTTTGTATTTGATAATGAAGAGAGGGCCGAAAATTGGGCCCTAGCTTTACACAGGGACAGGGTTCGGATAGCAGAGATTGATACAAGCCTTCTCGAAAACACGATAGCTTTCCCTCTGGAATGAGCTCAGCAGATCCTTATAGCCGAGATCTCTAGTGACCCCAAGCATAATAGTGAATAGCTAGTATTACATCACATCCTAGCTGTGGCAATCAGACATTAGATAGGAAGAGATACGATCCAAGAACACAGAGAGGATAGGCGTGAGGAACGTGAAGAGAGTAAGTACAGCTTTTAGCCTTACTCAAAAAAAGGGACTCGCTAGTGTTAACTCAAAAAGTGAGAGCTGAAGACAACTTTATCGATTGCGGATACAGAACGATCCCCTTTATCATTATGTCGACGAGCTTGGAGGATGGTACGATGAGGATGAAGAAGTGGAGGAACGCTATATTGCGGACGACATCATGAGGCTTAATGAGGACAACTACTGACGTATATTTCAGCACGTTGGAGTTACACCCAAAGAAGTTGACACCACGAAGCTTACACAAATTGAGACGCCTTCTGGCTGCAGCTTCGGTTGAAGGGTAACTAAGAAGCGATGAATGCCTTTCGTTCGGGGCTGACCTCCTCCGAGAGGTACAATTGGCGCTGCGTGGGATGCGGCAACAATGATGCGTCTTTGAACGACCCCGTCCGCGGAGAGAGAATATATATAAAGGTGAATTTATAAGGGGCGTTAAGGGCTTGCTATCCACTTTGGTCGTTTTCAGTGGCCGTTTCTTGCTCAATTAGCCTGGACTCGATATCTACAATTCTACTCTCCAAAATCTTGTTTCGTTACTGCTCTATTACTGTAGTGTAGTGGGGAGTATCGGCCTGCCTGCCAGTAGGAGGATTATGTAAGGAAACCGGCCTAATATGGAAGGGAGCTTATATACATTCATTTAGATAGCATCACCCAGCATCAATTACACGAGTTCCAGTCTATTCGAGAGAGTGCTAGCAGTTAGCCCTAGTTGGGGTGTTGTTTACCCTCATCCTTCTGCCCCATTCGGCCTGCACGTACCGACCGTGCTGCCTCGAGCATCCTATCCCGTTTCACTAGAAACATCGACAGAATTCACAAGAGGCCAGGCTCGGTCTCGCTGAATCGAGTAAAGGGAGGAACCCTTCGAGAACAGAATATACGAGGATACGAGAATGCGAGAATACGGTTATATGAGCCAATCAAATGTCGGCCATTCGGTGGGTCTTGCATATACACGGATTACGATACTACATACAGTGGCGCGACAAAAATCTGAGACCCGACCCCCCCCCCCCCCCCGGTTGACCGCTTTTGCCTCCGCCTTCTTCCTCTGGGTTAGTATATGCCTTAGATAGTATAGTGTTATCCCGTCAATTCTGTGAAATTTTTTCTCCTCCTGGGCTTTTAAGTTGAACCGGTATGCCATACCTTGTTAGTCGCTACTAGCTATCGAATAGAAAATCAGAGGTTTGCAGCGGTTCATCAGAAGACGACAATTTCCTAGGCTATCAATAATACTCAAGTTCAAATTTATTCTCTATATCCAAACCCAACAAATGGGCATTAGAAGACATCGTGAAGCTGCTTCTGGAGGTTTCTCGTCCTCCGAGTCTCTTTGTACGTGACAAACCCACCGACGCCAGCAACAGTGCAAGCCAAGCAAACAAATAAGCCTGTTGTCCAACTAGGGCGATTGAATCGATCCATACCCCACATGCAGCCGGCTAAGCATGCTTGAAATATCGTGTTCCAGGTGTTGCACCATACTAGTAGGTCCAACTTCCACTTTTTGGTGCTTTCGAAATCTTCCAGTGGTAGTTCTTGGCGAAATGATTCGCTCAACACATCGTCATCTGATTTCCAATAGAACCACGAAGAGTGAATGACACGCAAGGAATTGAAGGCTGACATACTACTGCCCAGCCTCCACATGATCCACAGATAGAGGTCGCGAATCCGCCATGGAGCCAGACCGAGCCCCGGAATGCAAAACAGGGCGTTGAGGATTTGAGAATCAATCTCAATCCATTTACGTCGCGATGAGTACAGGTCGTTGCAGGACGGGTGACACATCGCAGGCGCGACATTACACATAAGAAGAAAAAGCATTCCACCCCATGCAACGACGTTGAGTCCATAGATTGTTATCAGAAACCCTTCTGGCGTTCGAATCCAACTCCATAAGGCCTGCATGCCATTCGCAGGTTTTTGGGTGACTTGTTCGGCAGCTGGTAGAATCTGGAACACATGTCAGTCAGTTGAATCAAAACTACCTATTTGCGGACTGATATTGTATGAGACATACAAGTTTTTCATCGCTTTGATTGAACCCGGCCTTGTATCGAACGGTAGCCTCGTCAAGTGTTGTATTTTCGGAAGTCGACTTGGTAAGACCCATATTGCAGTTGTCATTTGCTTTGAACATATTTCTGAGGATCGTATCAGGCGGAATTTGGCGCTTGATTATATTTTATTTTAAAGAAAGATAAAGTTCTCGTCCCGATATTTTTCCCCACTACGGATGATCGCCGAGTTTGCCCCTATCCGAATTAATGAGAACAAATACGAGAATGCGATTCCCAAAAATACGACCCACGTAAAGTACGAAATTACGAGAATACGAGCTACAAACATGTACGAGGCAAATGCTGATAGACCCAAACTCTCTAGAACTCAGATTGGGGCATGTGATACAGTTTGTAACGAAAGTTTTGGACAGCAGACTGAAATATTCTCCTTATGACATGTTTAGGGCATTTCAGACCACGTCTTCATTGCAATCATGGCAAAGAGGGAAACCCTAAAGACCGGCCTCTAGGTGATGGAAAATTGGTTGATATTTAGTCTAGCCTCGTAAGAAAATTTGTCTGTCTTTGTGTCTCTCTGTCTCTATAGCTCCCGTAAACTATCGATGCCTGGCCCCCCATGCCGTTGCCATTTTGATAATTGTTCAAACGCCGACAAAACAGTTTTGACTTCTCCAGGGCTGGGAGGAAACTTTCCAAGTAAGTAATCACCTTCGGCAATTTTTGACTCGAAGATCTTCGCATCGGTCGAATTAAGCTTTCTGTTCTTGAGACTTTTGTAAATTCCCATCGCAGGGTAGGCCATAAGACCAAACATTGCTTGAATGAAAGACAGCTGTTAGTAGGGGATGGGCAAATTTACCATGGGAAAAGACATTACCTGATCCTGGCTTAGAGAAAAGCTCGATGCTCCCTTTTGCAAAACCCTTCGCGAATCCTGCTGCGCCGTCTTTTTTGGCCTGTTGGTAAGGCTTCGTAATGAAGCCACTGAGTCCCTGTGCAAATCCAGTGTATAGGCCCTGTTTTCAATTATAGGTGTCTGTTAGAAATAGTTTCAGTCCATTGGAATATATCTCAATAGTCTCACCTTTCCAGCCTGAGTCATTCCTCCTTTCCATCCCTCGACAGGGGTCATTTTCTCTGGTACATCGCCATACAAACGGGGTACATTTCGCAAGCCCTCAGCCAAAGCAATTGGCGTTTCTACAAAGGCCCCTTTTACGAGACTTGATGTCATTTGACTTGTACCTTTGATTGGGTCGATTGCAAAATTTCCGAGTCCCTTTGTGAATCGGGTAGAAGTGTTGATCAGTACGGCTGATACCGAACTCATCGGATCAGTCGATATAGTCTCTATGTGCATCTTGCTTACACGGTACCTTGTGCTCGATCGTCAGCCAAGCCAGTGGCATTGGAATTCAGTACATACAGTTTGATATACTGTATATCGAGTTTCCCTTGACTTGTAAGAATCATCATAGCTTTGTGAGAGATTTTTAGTCCTTTGTGATCTAACGACCACACAGCAACCTCAGATGGTAAGATATCACATCGGAGGTCCTTCCAAGGTAGGTAATTATGGAAGCTCGTAACTGCATTCGTGACACCATCTTCGACCTTCATAACTGCACTGATTCTTGAGGCGGCCTGGTACGCCTCGGGAGTGAGACAAAAACTGATAGCGTCGGCCAAAGCGAGAGCAGTTAGGCGCTTCCGGTCGAGAGCTGGCGGCCCAGCGCCAGCAGCAGCGACCATAGATGCCCAGAAGGGCTGGCTACATAAAACAATTAGTTTCAATCAAAGTAAAAGCGATAGATATTCGAGTTAGTGATATGGAAAGGGAAGGGGTAGGGGTAACCTACTCTCCAAAAAACGGAACGATGGTAGTCGGACATCCGTTCAGTAGACCACAAGCAGTTGTGCCGGCGCCGCCGTGGTGAACAACTGCTGCAACGTGCTTGAAAAGCCATTCTATAATCAATGAGCTCTTGACTTCGCAATTGCGGTCTCAGGAAATGGACTTCGAACCGTGTGGACAATCATCGATGAAGAGTATGTTAGGGGAATCGCAATTCTGTCCCAACTTACTCCAGCCTTTGGATACAATAGCTCGAATTCCTAGCTGGTTACACGCTTCTGCGATCATAGACGTCATGGCTTGCGGATTATCCATTACGATACTGCCAAATCCGATGTAGACTGGTCTTGTTCCTTTGGCCAGGAATTGCAGGATTTCCGATGGTGGTTCGTATGATGGCTCCTCTCGGAAGAAAAATCCACAAACATCTATATTGAGGAAAGATTAGCCTGGTTAGAATATCAAGTTCAATTGTTTGGCGCAATCACCGATATAAAGGGGCCAATCAGAAGGTTTTTGGATCAGTGCAGGGGACCAGCAATATGTATGGGGAACCTCCAAGGTCTCCATCAGACGAATTGCGGTTCGAGTTGACAGCTCCTCTAAGTTAAGAGTCCTTATGCGAAATTTGTTAACAATGTCCGCCAGTCTAATAGCCGTTTTTGTCAGAGCCAATTCACTTGAAACAACATGTTCAGAAAAGACCATTGCTTACCCGCTCCAGGTTAAGAGCTCTACCATGCTGTATGGCAAGTAATTGTTGACTGAAGGATCAATATTGGAACCCCGAATGTTGGCGAGTGGATGGGGAAACTCCTTCGTTGGGCTCCATGGCATCGTGAACATGATATGCAGTGGCACACCTAGTGCTTGTGCACAGTGAACATGAGCAAAACTTGGCGGGTTTGCAATGATCACATTGGCGACGAATGGGTCCATGCTGATGGGATCGGGCTCAACGCATGACTGCCAGCATCTATGCAGCATTTCTGCAATCATTTGACGTTTGCGACCAATTTCTCCGCTGGTGATCGTTGACGCTTTGGGAATGATTCCGGGGTTGTTGACCATAAACTGATTTGTTAGATTACAATGTTCTGGGCCATTCGATGACAAAATTAATTCGAGTCCGCGTACCGACATCAATTCTTCTGGGTTGCCTCCGATCGGGTAGAACTCTAGTCCTGTCTGCTGAACGAATTTCTCGAAGTTTTGATGGGTTGCAAGCCGGACACGATGGCCCTTTCGCTGAAGCTGTGTCCCAAGTGCTATGAAAGGCTGAACATCTCCTAGATAAGAAATCGCGTCAGCCGAGAAAAGTGTATGGGAAAGCTTCAGGGTATGAATTCATTGCAAACCTCGACCGCCCACTACTTGGATGACAATGTTCAATGGAATGACATCGACCGGAGAAACTTGCGGGTTCTTTTTTTGGTGTTCGTGTGTTCTTGCTACGAGCAGATTGCCTAGCCCTACCTGCTGGGCCTGAACCGTCACGTCGACTCGACTATCATCTTCAGAGAATCAGTGACTAGAACATTTCGACAGGGCATTTGATGGTACGAACCGCGAGGAGCTGTAGATGCCTGGACGCAGCCATTGGACATAGCGACCTCGTAAGATGGCGGCAATTCATCGTGTGAGACTGACATCATGACCCTCAGTTGAGGAGAATAGGTCGTCAAGCGCAGGCGCGAAAGCGTGATAAGAAAGGACATGTCAGTGTGGCAATTTTAAAATGGATACACTGCTTATCCTTTGCCTTGGAACTTTCGCCGCTATACGGGTCATAGAGCCCCCCGAGAAATAGACGCTAGTGGCTTGGGAGTGTGAATACGAAATACGGGTGGGTCTTGCATAGCGTCTTTTGATTGGACAATGGTATAATTAAAAGTCTTCTCCTACTGAAACGGATCCACCGACAAAAGACCCTTCGGTTAAAGACTCAAGACATTTATTAATTGACACCTGTATTTTGCGGGAAATTCAATCCTCGATCAAAAGTTCACCTCTTACATATGCTTCACGTCTCGTACAGATAAATATTTTAAACTAGATCCGACGAATTACTATCCTATTCCGACCTTATTTCGCATGTCTCAAAATAAGCCTGCTCCGCTTGAATCCACATGCGATGGAAAACGCATTCTCTTGGTTGTATACATACACGGCTTTCTGGGATCCGAAGAGAGCTTTGCCCAATTTCCAAAGGAAGTACATGGCCTTTTGACGAAATCTCTCAGTGAGACACATGACGTTTATACCAAAATATATCCTAGGTATAAGACTCGTGGGTCAATCAAGATTGCACGCGACAATTTTAGCAAGTGGTAAGCCAATTAATTGTCATGACGGAAATAACAACGTTTTTAACCGGAGCTTACTAGGTTATCTTGCCATGAAGGCCCTACCACCGATATATTTCTTCTGGGACACAGTCTTGGTGGCCTCATCGCTGCAGATACTGTGTTACTATGTCGTGAAAAGGACCAAGAGTTCAAACACCGAATTCTTGGCCATCTCAGTTACGATGTTCCCTACCTCGGTCTTCACCCAGGTATCATTTGGACGGGAATAAGCGCACTTTTTCAAAATCCAGCTGCCAAAAACGCCAACGACCAGTGCACGAGACAAGGAGAGCTTGAAGCATTGAACGATGACCCGAAGTTCAATCCCCCATTTTCAAATGATGTCAAACTCACATCGCGAAGTGGCTGGGATGGTGCAAAACATTTCCTATCCAAATACTCGGGACATATATCTAGATCCGCCTTACAATATGTTCATTCGTACTACGACCATGCTGGGTGTTTGAACAACTACCCTCAACTTTTGAAACGACACGCGAAAATCTGTAAGCTAGCAAATGGCGATGTATTGAGATGCCCACAAGACGCACATCAACCAGCCAGAAGGGTAAGATTCGTTAATTATTACACGGCATGCAGTGGAAACATATCGCCGACAGATATAGCGTCATCACATGACACGGAGAGAGAGATCAATATCCGGAGTTCTCCTTGCACAGTAGCAGGCATGAATATGGTTGATCAGTCCATGACCCACGCTGCAATAGATAGTCCCATATCAAGTCAAGATTCCTGTGACTTGGACTTGAAGAATCCGGACAAGATACCCAAGGCTCGAAAAAAGTTTTTCCTACTGCCGCGATTTGGGAAAGCCGACCTTTGGGTACCCTTACCCATGGAAGCTCCAAATGAGATTGTGGCACACCAGTCCATTTTCTTGTCGCGTGGTCTACATTACAATTGGCTTGTGAAAGATACGGCGGCGCGCATTGCAACCTGGATAGAACAAAATTGCACCGGGAACAGCGACTCATTCTGGTAGCTATTGTTGTAGCTACTGGCAAACCCGTGATTTCTTTCCAGAAATTTTCAATGCAAATCAAGTCCTCAACTGTTTAATAGAAGCGGCCTATTGTTGTCTTTTCACACTACCTGAGTCTCAACCAAACTATCAATATGAGACTCGTTGAGCTTTGACATTAATGTGAAGCGTCCAATCATATGGCCGCTGTAAAATACCGTTACTATATTATAATTATCATCAAGCTTGGCTATTGAAAGTTCCAGACCAAAAAATGTAATTTTACAAGGTGGATACAGTACACAGGAACGGCAAACTAGCCTTCAACTTTGTATACCCTGTCAATTAATGTCAGCAATATCGTCAATATGTGCTTGGAATGGCCCACCGCGGTAGGACGTGGCAGAACAATGGGTTACTAGGATGGACGTATTGCACTAAATTATGCACGAACCCCTATAAATTGTATGGTAAAATCATATTCAGAAATACAGACTGTTCACACCTTTGATCCAAGGTTCTATCCCCTAATTGGTCATGCAAAACGCCCGCCGACTGCTTTGACAATTAATGATCTGCACTAGGGTCTTGGCAGTGGGCTCCAGAACACAAAGCTGTCTTTGAGGTAGAAGCCGTTTGCGCCATCGAATGTGAACAATGTTTTCTACCCAAAATACGACGAGCGAAAGGCTTGAGTGCACAAAGTCGAAACTATTGTCAATGGAAAAGCACCAAAAAAGGAACGAATGCATCATTTGTGATTGTCATAGATTAGGAACCGCACAATTGATATTCGGTCAATTTGTATTGAAGGTGACGGTAACACTGCCGCCTCCGCAAGTCATATCCCGTCTTTGGGTTTGCAACCCCGATAAGCATGATGACTTCCGTACAATCAGAATGATCAATAGTCACACTTGTTCCTCATTTCACTAATTTTTAAAATACCCCGTTCTTCTAAGAGATTCATCCTCGAATTTCCTGCTCGAAGGTTCTCTGAGAAAGTACACTAGTCTATTTGCTGAGAGCCCTCTATGTAGTGGATGCCTCAGACCATTCAGACCTCCGCCGTACGTAGGCTGCCTCCCTGTAGCTAGTTCTCTCTCTCCATTATCATCTTCTCGTGAGCCTTCGTTCCCCGAGTAGCCACAATGTGGTAGCTCTCATCGGGTTGAGAGTCATCACCTTCCAACAACCAACCGTTTCCTGTTTCATCGCGACAAGGCGGTAGCTCTGACAATCCTGATGACAGGCCTTTATGACGACCCGCTAGGTTCGTCTGTTCCATCTTCGCTCTCTGGTTTCGCACCCAACATCCATGACAGGTTTCCGAAGTGGGAGCCAACTGTGCCAATAAGCATGCGACGCTGTTCATCCCATCGCGTGCAGCGAAGTAAGAAATGCTGTACCGTTTCGCGCTCCACGCCACATGTGCACAAATCGCTATCACTTTGGCCGATTCAATGAAGATATCCATTGAGTCTTGCATGCCCCGTGCAGAGTTGAGTTAGAATTGAGGCTGGTTCCCTGTTGAGACAATCGTAGAGGACCCTCCCTAGTGTGGGGTCCTGGGAGGGCCGGGTCTAACTGGCGGGTAGACTGGTCAGTGGTCGACTGTTGGAACTTGGCCTTTCGGTGCAGCTTCGCGTTGACCAGCCCCCATCGCAACGCCGACGCCCGCAGTTGGACTTGCGCCCATAGCGGGCAGTTGACTATGCTATTCTCACCTGTTGCTTCGCGTACAAGGCTGTGCGATTGTGCGACGTTCTCCTTGTCCTCTTCTGTTGGCGGTCGCAGGTTGATCTTGGCACCCATCTCCAATAACTCGTGCACTACTTCCGTGCTCTCAGTGATAAGAGCTTGGCCCCCCTGGATATGGGGTTTTGCGAGCGAAATCAAGACAAGATGGTTGTTCACAACAATCCTTATGTGTATTTTCCACGGTGACATTTGGATACGAGGGAGTATCGTCCTGACATATGAAGCAGCCTCTAATACCACCCCCAACTGCGCGTAGTGGGCGTTCAGTGTGCCATCATTGCCGACAGTCCTGCTGAATGAGACGATGTAAACGTGATTAACTTGGACCACCAGCCGGGTTCCGACCAAACCATTGCGGAAGCTAACGCTAGCGAACAGCCAAAGGCGGGTATGGTCAGCCTCGTGCGACTCATGCATACTATTTCCTACGGTAGTGATCTACTCACCAAGGGTCCGGTGCCAAGGGTCCAGCGGGAAGGGGTGAATGACCTCCATGTCAGAAAAGAATTGGAGGCGATACTTCGCTAGTATTTTGAATGGTGACGGGTAACTTCCCTCCTGCATGGCGGCTGCCGTTCCACAGGGCCAGAAAGGATGGCTTTTTAGTAGAGCATGACAGGTGATCTAATGCTTCACGATTCGGTTTTGAAGGCGTAAGATGGTCGGTTCAATGCCCGCCTCGGCCTCGGCGACAGGGAGGGCTGTGGTCCGGAAGGCAGCCTGTGATGGCCTGAGTGGCGACCCGCTAAATAACGTCAAACGGGCGTCCGATTCCCGAGGCGACAGAGGTATCCATTCCAATAGAGCACCATAAGGACGGCTGTTTAGTCAAACTCTGATGTGACGTGCCGAGACGAACAACTGGCGAGCCAAGGACGGAATTGCTACAGACACGGCACGCTTTGCTAGTTATAGTAAGCATGTATTAGGTAAACCCCATTCGCCGGTCTCACGTGGCTTAGCCTTTTGATTCTCATCCCTGAATGACATCAATCGGCCATTTCATCAACGAAATAAGCTTCTCATCTCCTAGACTGCCAATTAAGGTATTGATCTTGTAGATTTCAATGTCACATCTCCTGCCAAAGTACCAGATCTCGTCCAGAATAGCGATTGTCAAGTATAGATGCGCCAAGGTCACCAAGCTCACACCCTGCATGATGTCGATGTTCTCTTGTGGGTTCAAGGAGGAAATGAACTCTTCAGGAAGAAGGTGAGGCCAGCCTGAAATCTCTGCATCTTCAAGATCGGTTTGGAGTTCGAGGTCGGATGAAGCGTGACAGTCAAGCGGTTTCATGTGCATGAGATACAGGATTCTCATGTAGAGATCCTCAACCAGGCCTATGACTTTTTCATATGGATCAAGAGAGACATTGTCCACATTACCGCTTCGATCAGACTGAGGAGTCCCAATCGGTGGCGAGCTCTCTGTCCCTTCATCAAAGCCAGCAGCTAGGCGGAGGCTGGTGAATAGGTCACGTAATTTAGATACGGCATGGTTGGCGCCAGTGGCGAAATTGCGAAGTCTACTGGAATTGATCTTTCCGCTAGGCACCATGTTCGAGCGCACTTGTGCTTCGCAAAGTTTCCAATCTTCATTCGCATGGTTGAAAAATAGCAGCGCCCTCAGGCGACATTTCCTTAGTGCTGGCCAAAATTGTCTAATAACGGACGTGACGCCACGAACAAGCTGAAGCCATTGTATGTGGAGCGTGCCAACATTCAGAAGTGAAGACTGTGAAACCGGGCCGGAGTTCAAGGTATCTTGGAATGCATGAGTGGATGAATCTAGATCCTTAATCCCAAAAGATGCAAATCCAAAGCCCGCCACCAGCATGGACCCGGCCAGCAAGGCTTCCGCATCTGGTTCACCGGTAACGCAAAGCGCTTTCTGTAGACCGGCAAGCCCTTGCTGATGGTGCTTCATAATTGACCGAAGCTGAGGTACATTTTCTGCGATAAAAGGACTAGAATACCCATGATTATTTCGGGCATAAGTATCTCCCCTAGTCAAAATATCCAGGCCGGCCAGTGCCAAGACAAGGTGCATCAAAAATTCATTGGTTGCAGCCATCTTTGGAATAACATGCTCCCAGGCCTCTTTTTTGCTCTTATTTAGGGTCATCTTTTTCGAGGTGTGTAAGATGTAGTGTTGAAGTAGGTAGAGATCACTCATGTTGAGACTGGATGTGGACTGGCTGTCGACATTTTGAGGCTTCTCAGAAGAGACCACATTAAAATGTAACGGGCGAAATGATAATTTCGTTATGTTTTCGTGCGCATGAGGCTGGACACTGTCAAAAAAGGAGCTCTCTTTCGAAAGATGTGGCTGTCTTCTTTGGTCACGTGTGCCTCCTGGACTGGGGAACATGCAGTTTTCACCCCGAATAGAACATGCACCGCACGTTGGCCGTTCCTCGTCACACTGGTCGTGTCAATCATACTGATCGATAATGATCCGTTGAGTATCAATTTACCTTCACATGACGCTGCTTGCAAGTGTAGCAGCCATTTCGGGATTTAGTGTGGCTGAGTCTCTGCTTTGGGCGAATACGTGACTTGGCTGCACTTCGGGGTATGCCATGAGCTTCCATCGTCTGCAGCGGTGACGTTGTCTGTGAGATGCACGGCCTTCAGACAAGTCACACCATAGCATGGGATTATGACTGGTGCGATGAGTAGGCTAGGCAATGCTGCGTTGATAGTGGAGGAGGTGAAGTGCGGAAGGCTGACGGGGAAATTAAGTTCACGAAGACGGCGAGAAAATTTGTTCAAGGACTGGACCATTACAACATTAGCTCCGAAAACAACATCCGTAAACAATTGTTACATCCACTATATCTATATTATAAGAACCAAATTGTCTTCCAATTTTCATTCCGAGACTGAAGGGAAAAAGATAAGATAATGTAGTGAAGGCATTCTATGCGACATAGGAAAATCTATACAAAATCAAGAATTTAAGGGACGCCGTGAACCGCTACCAAACAATATCCAAGCTAAATCCTTCTTTAAGCCTCATAGGCCTTTGATCTCTGCGGTGGATAGTCCTCATCCGTAGAGATAAGCTGGAGCGCACTATTCCGCTTGTCCATATCCCGGCCAAGAAATGAACCGGGGTAAATGATTACCAACACAATGCCAGTCAAAGCCATGAGACAGGCGTCGAAAATATACAAGAGATATTCTCTCTTCATGATAAAACCGTCATTACCCTCGACGAATTCGGCCACACGAAAGATAGATCGTACCAGAATGAGGAAGCAAGCAGCGTAGAGAGCCCACATTATGGATTCCCACTTCTTGTTAAGCTCTGAGGAATGTGAAAGTTTCCGAGAATTTTTCTTGACGCGCCAGTGGAACACAGCTGATACTATAACGAAGAAGCCGAAAAAGAGAAGTTGAATAGCAAGACCGCCGATAACGATATTTGCACCCATATTCATGGCGGAAATTGATCCGGCGGCCATATACCCACCACCTAGTAAAATTAGCGTCAATGTACGAAAATATAACAGGGGCCAAGGGCATATGGACATACCTCCACACTGGAGGAGGAACGATATCACGTCTCCAACCACAAATAATTTGGTAAGGAACCGAACGGGTACAAGGGAGAAGTGTTGACGGTTGAGAGTGACAATGACTCTGCCGAGAGTCATATAGATCGAGGCGGCAAAAAGTGGCGGCGCGACCAGAATAAGCATAGTTTGAACGATGTATGGACCAAGAGCTTTGGTGTCAAAGTGTGAAAAGATACGAGCGATATAGCCAGCGCACTCAACTAACGGACGTGAATTTTAGATTAGTCTTCATGGTCAAGTTGAGGCACATTCAAGTCACGGGCAGACAGGGTTCTCACAGAGTAGACCGATGATAAATGGAATGAAGAAATAAGTGCGATGTCGCCATAGTCGAATGCCATGCACAATTGTGATTATCAGAAAAACAGCTGCGAAAATGATCGCCGCCGCAATTGAAGGGGTGTAGCGGTATAGAGCGAAGTCAATACCTCCGTCGCTGGTGGTGGTGGTGGACATGGTAGACAGGGTGACCAAGGGAGTACAAGTCAAGTTGATGGGTGACGGATGAAGCTACGCAACAGCAATGGGAAAGAGAAATCCGTTTGAAATCGAATCTGTGGTGGAAGGCAACTTCAATATCATGCTGAAAATAAACTTTCCTAGCTCGCCTTCGAATGAAATCTCTTCCCAGAAACATGGATTCAGAACATTCAAAGGGATGCGAAAAAGCGGATACGAGAATGCGAGAATGCGAGAATACGAGTATACGAGCGGGGCCAACCAGAAAGTTTATCGTTGACTATGCAAAAGTTATTAGAACACCAGCCCCACAACCCCAACTTACATAATATTCTGCCGTCACAATCTTCCACTAATCCTTCCATGGTACTTATAGATCCACTCAACTACTAGCTTGTACTGCCTGTAGGCCAAGCAGAGCATAAAATATTGTCTGGTTCGATAAATTTGCAATCATGTTGCACTGCACCCATCTTAGCGTGATTTGTAATTGCGAGTTTTTGGTAGGTGGTGATATCAACAGTAGGCTGTCAGTGAGTGGGGCCGGGATCGTCCCGAACACTTTCGCGTTGTCACTTTATCTGTATTGAGTGGCGATGCTTCGGGAGATCAATAAATGGTAGTCTAATATCCATCAGTGAACTGTGTTCTACGGTTGAGACGCATTTTGACCGAAAACTTTGATGGGGAGTAGCTTCCCATCCACCCTACCCGTGGTACAATAAACACGGCAAACTCTGAGACTTGCTCCGTCCGTCTCTCGTTTCGGTTCACGGATTCACTTGGGATACCAGCGTTACCGGCCTCCTTGCCATAAAATTTTACAGTTTCGGAAATTATGGAGTAGCTGGTGTCGCATTTCCACCACTATTAACAACGGTCTGTCTCCGCTGTGGGCTCCACGTCCGAGAAGACCGAGTACCAAAGGTTTTGCAGTTGTTCTCTATACGTCGTATACTCGTAATATAGGGAGGTGGGACACAGAAAGGGAATGTGAAAGCCCAATCTGCCAATGTTGTCGCAGGTGTGACGGCTTATACCCCCTTTCTCCGCATCTCGATAACTTTGACATAAGTAGCCTCAGTGTGCCGATAATACATCAGTTACTGCACTCGGCTTCTTTCCTACTTGACTTGAAAGCTTGTCTTAATCTCAACGCTGCTGAACATGAAGTATCCCGGTGCCCTGGCCCTTATTGGGTTACTCGCTGCCCCTGTGGAATGTTTTGCGCCGTACCGGCCTATCACCTATGCCAACTACTCATCAGGAGATATAGTCCCGTTCCAAAATGACACTGTGGTTAAACTCTACTCCGATGGCATCACTCCTTCCATCGTGGTTCTCGATTACGGGCGAGACGTCGAAGGGTACCCTTTCTTTCAGGTTTCTCGAAGATCTGGAGACACCTCTGCTCTGGAAGTTACCTATAGCGAAACCCACGCCTTAATCGCATCTGATATGGTGAGCCTAACCCCTTGCTACTGGGGGCACAATTGCTGATGAATTAAATTCGTATAGGGCGATGGTCCTCTTCCCGTAGCTGCTGCTATGGATACATACCGAGTGAATAAATACAACATCTCTCACGACAAAATCTACACCAATCGATTGATTCAAGGTGCTCTGCGGTACCAGAAGTTTAATTTGTCCAGCGCCGGAGAACTCCAGCTATCGTCTATTGGATTGAAGCCGACTGTCTCCAACACTCCTCTCCATAGGCTCCCTGGATCTTTCAACTGCTCCGATCAAGTGCTCACTCAAATCTGGCGCGCTGGGGCGCGAACTTCTCAACTCAATGAGATCCCCGCCAAGAGTATCCCGGACTTCTGGATCCTTACCGACGAGGGTGCTTACGTCGACAGTCTTGCCCCCCAGCCCTATTATTCTACCTGGTCTCCTTCCCTGACAGCCTATGACCTGAGATTTTCCGTCAAGCCTGTGTCCAATGGATTTGGCTTTACTGTTCTCAGTAACACCCTATCGAACGGAGTCTACATCTTTGTAAATGTTGCCAATGGTTCGATCTCTGCCCATGCCGGCTCCACTGAATTTGACACCCTCCTTGCATCACGGGACCTTCCGTCCTCAGTCAAATTGGGCAAATGGAATCGGGTTCATAGTACCGTAAATCTATCCAAGGTCTTTGTTAGCATCAACAATGCAACCGTGCTAGATTTCTCGCAGACCGCTGCCTTATACGGGTCCTTTGGCGTGGGCGCCTCCTTGGGACATTCGGCTGTTTTCACCAACCTTTCCTTGACAGTCAATGGAGAGGAGAGATATTCCTCATCCTTGAAGGACAAGTCGACACTGGCCGACTTCCTTCTCGGGACCAACCCTCTGCCCGTCAGCGTTGACGGCTCTCGACGCGATCGTATTGCCTACGCTGGCGATTTGGACATGGCCAGTGGCACGGCATTTGCCAGCACCAACGGGCTGGAATATATCAATGGCTCTATTGAACTTCTCGGCTCCTATCAGCTACACCCGGGGTTCTTCGTCCCCAATGCGAAGATCCAGCAAGCCCCTCGAACCACCGACCTTGAGGCTAATGTCACTGGTCTAATCGGATATTCGTTCAGTCTCATCGGCGCCTTGGCCAAATTCTATGAACAGACTGGAGACGAGGTGTTCTTGAATCGCTGGGCTCCGCGAGCAGTGCGCTTGCTTGATTGGGCGCATTCTCAGACCTTAAGCAACGGGTTGCTCAATATCACTGATCCGACCTTGGGTGGTGACTGGAACTATTACGATCCAACTCTGTCTGGTGTTGTTTCCAAATTCAACATCGTCTACGCCTACTCCATGAAGCAATGGCTTCCGTATCTGTCTCGGGCGGGTCTCAATCAGACCATGTATCAAGAGCGGTTGCGAACCTTGCAGACAGCTATCAATCGACATCTATGGAGCGACAAGCTTCAGGCATACTATCAGTCTGAGGCCTACCAGGATTTCTTCTCGCAGGAAGCCAATGCTCTCGCCATTCTGAGTGACACAACCAGCTCGAGTAACAATCGTACTGCAACCGTACTGTCTACCATGGCGCGAGAGCTCTATGTCCCCAATGGCGCGCTCCCTTTCTCAAACGCTAGTGTCGCCAGAGGTTGGGCCCAGAAGATCAGCCCTTACGCTTCCGGATATCATCTGAAAGCCGCCTTCCATGCCAATGATAGCATCAGCGCCAAGCAACTGCTGCATAGCCTTTGGGGTCGGATCAGTGACCCGGCCCATACCAACTACACTGGCTGCATGTGGGAAGTAATGAATGTGGACGGTACCCCGGGCATTGGTAACCCAACCTCGCTTTGCCATGCCTGGGGCGCGGGTCCTACCGCCGACCTGAGTCGCTATGTCTTGGGTATTCAGCCCGTTACCCCGGGCTTCAAGGAATGGAAGGTTGTTCCCCAGACTCTTGGCTTGAAATGGGCGCAAGGTGAATATCCGATCCCTCGGGGAAGGATTAGTGTGTATTGGTCCTTCGATCCCCAAGGGAGTTTCAAGATGGTCGTGAATGCCCCAGCCGGCACCAAGGGAACTGTTTATCTGCCTCAGCCTTTGAATGGCACCTACAATGTGCAGGGCGGGAAGACTTTCCGCTATCTGCAATAGTATATTATTCCTTGGAAGGGAATAATTTCTCACATACGTCGGAGCTGTTCGGACTAAGCCTCGGCATGGTGCAGTTCCGGTTCTAACACCTGGAACCTCGCACAGCACCTCATCTTTTCGCGGCTCCAAAACATCAGAACCGCACATTCATTATTCTGCCAAGAAGTTCCTTTTTCAGATGCATAAATTGATGATTCATCTGGATTTTTTACTGTTATTAACCGCTGTTTTGGTCACTACATTCACAACTGTTGACCCTGTATATTAATACAAAGGAAATTATATGAAATTCGCTCATACCTAAGCTATTTGGTATGCAAAACTATAGTCCCACTTATCTTTAGTAGGATTTAAGTTTGTTGTGGTGAGGTAATTTTCAAAATTCGACGTCTGCCACTTACCATACTTTTTAACGGACTACGTCTCTAGGGCCAGGAATTTCCAATGGACTCAAGACCATCCTTTTGACCGCGGCCTTGAGAGTCGAGATAGCTATCCCTTGGACAATAGGTTGAGAGAGTAAGATATTGAGAGAACGAGACCCTAGTAGTCGTGTTCTCCGCCGGGCGGTCGGTAGTACCACCCAACGGCTCTCGTATATACGCCATGACGGCCTACCTTACAAAAATTAACCTTCTCCTACCTAACGACTCGCGTATCTCACAGCTTTAA
Source organism: Penicillium sp. S1701 (assembly GCA_023626415.1). NCBI lineage: Eukaryota > Fungi > Ascomycota > Eurotiomycetes > Eurotiales > Aspergillaceae > Penicillium > Penicillium sp. S1701. Next base: position 834,596 of record JAMAGY010000006.1, on the reverse strand, counting down.
TTCAGTATAGTAAGTCAAATTTTAGAGATTATTAAGAGACAAAATTTTATTTAGATTACATCTCTGTTAATATAGATAGTATTGATCAGAGATAAGCTTCTAAGAACTTAGAAAAGACATCTACCTTAAAAGGCTATCTCTATTAAATCTAAGATCTAGTATATACTAATAAGCTTACAAAAAGGATTTCTAGAAATATGCTAATACTTCTAGGAGCAGATTCTAGAGCAAATACAGATAGTAAATCTTACTTTTTTTTTAGTTTTTTACTGCACTAAACTACGAAACGGCTAGCGCGACGCAAGAACAGGCGCCCTTTCTACCATCACCCACATTACTAAGAGTTTACCTGCTTAATATCTAAAAAAAAAAAAACAAAAACAAAATAGTTTATATAGTTTATCTAGTTACACATCTGCCTGTATAGTTCTCCTAAATCGGATTAATATATCGGGAGAACAAGGCTGCTCCTAGGAACGTCAAATCTTAATAGATTCAATTATTTAATAAAATAAAATTAAGTTAATCAGGTACAATCTGTCTGCAAAGAAAAAGATTACTGGCAACTCTACGACAAACTCTTACACAACAGTCGAGCTAGCATATCATGTTGTGTTGAGCCCGCTTACTCAGGCTGCCTGAGTTGCAAGAGCTTAATAAGTAATCTATTATTGATCAGGTCAGGGTCAGTGATCTGATCAGGGTGCTCAGAGCGGGCTTACTGAGTAAATCAGAATGCTTTGATCAGGCTCAGTGAGCAACCGGCTCGATTATATAATGATCACTGATCAGCTCAGGCTGCTTAGGGGCGTGCTTAATTCTATTCAGTGAGTGAAAGCGGCGAGAGGGTGAGCACTAAAATAGAAAGGGAAAGCTAAGCATTGCCAGACATTATCCGGTATATATGTACCTGCAATCCACTCAATATGCGAGTCGTCTTCCAAGGTTGCTGATGTCTTTTAGGTACTAACGAAACCACAAGAACACCTTGTTGATGCGACAGAAGAAAATATCTTGTTCACCACATTTCGCAAGACTAATCTAAAGTAGTGTACGAGTATAAGGTGAGAGCATACGATGAGAACAAACCGAACTATGAGCCTACATTATTACACCGCAAGACATACGCTCTGCTACATGAGGACCAGGAAAGCACTAACAAACTTTTCAAATAGCATTGAATAAGACGGCTTTCAAACTCGCGGCCTCGCTCGCTCTTCCTCCCAGGTCCATCCATGCGAAAATAGAGACCATGATACCCGTGAGCGAACCGATTATCCAGCGCCGGCGACAGCGTCCCATCCTCCCGGATCCCTAAAAAAGTGAAGGAGATAAGAGAGAACCCATAGGAGGAAACCATTAAGCCTCCGCGGAACCCAGAGGACATGTGGATGCAGTCAAGCCAACGCCATACAGAATGCAAAAGAATTCCCAGTCGAAACCCCTCCACCAGGTGACCATCAACGACGAAGTAAGAATGGATATCGGAACGAGAAGAACCAGAAGAATACTCCATCGCGAACGGTTGCACACCTGTAAAAATTTTAAAAAGCATAGCCCGGAGAAAGAAAGCGCGGTTTTTGGTTTTCGAGAAGAAACGCGACAAACACACGAGGGCTGCAGCAGCGCATGAAAAAGCAAAAGCAAAGGTCCGCCACGAGATACCGACGCTGTCAGAAGTCTATGCTGCAATGCTCTCCGCCGGTGCAGCTGTGACAGCACCGAGAAGATGGATGCAGATATAAAAGATCACTTTTCGAAAATGATGAAAAGCCGGCATTCTCCTGCTCGGCGCGCGCGTCATTCGAACGTTATCCCCGCTGGGACAGCTCGAACAAAAGGGGTATCTGATGAGAGCGGACACAGAAAAGACAACGCATTCTATGATGTTCATGCAGTGCCAATCGCCGGTTGCTCGAAGAGGAAAAAAAGTGCGTCATAATAAATGACCATGAGCAACAAAAAGGAGATTAGAACTGCTCGAACGCCCCGTGTTTAAACAAGGCTAATTGAAAAAGCCATGAGAAAACGTGCGAAATGGAAGCAGATAAAACAAGCAGAACAAAAAGTAGGGAAAAAAGCCAAGGAAATATGTGAGCAATAACAATGTCAAACAGCGTAAAATCTAGAAAAAGCATATGAAAGTCGTGGCAGTCATGACAAAGCCTTCCCTGAGAAAAAGCCGGGAGAAAAGAGCCCAGGGTTCGTTCTGATCGTATCCGTCAAAGAAAGACAATAAGGAAATAAGAAGTGGGAGCCAATCAGACCCGACGGCCTCGTCATCAGACCACGACCGATTTACCACCAGGAAGAGGGGCCACCAGCGCCAGAGGGGTTACCATAGCTGCCGCCGCCATAGCTACCGCCACCGCCGTAGGAGGGAGCACCGCCATAGCTGCCGCCACTGCCGCCGTAAGACGGGGTAGAGCTGTAGCCGCCACCGAAGCCACCGGAGGAGGGGGGAAGACGACGCACATCACGGGTGGCGCTGGAACCACCACGGCCACGACCGCCACGGCCACCACGGCCGCCATAGCCACTGCCCTCACGAGCAATGCTCTCCAGGAAGGAAGGAACCTCCTGGTGGGCCTCCTTGAGCAGATCGATCAGGTCACGGACAACACCACGGTTGCCACGGTTGAAGAAAGCGGTGGCAATACCGGTGTTACCAGCACGACCGGTACGACCGATACGGTGAACGTAGTCGTCGATGTCGGTAGGCAGATCGTAGTTGATAACGTGGGTGACGTTGGGGATATCGAGACCACGAGCAGCAACAGCAGTAGCAACCAAGATGGGGCAGCGGCCGTTACGGAAGAACTCTAGAGCACGCTCACGCTCACGCTGGGTGCGGTCACCGTGAATAGCAGTGGCGGGGAAGCGCTGGTTGATCAGGAAGTCGGAAAGAGAGTCGGCCATCCGCTTGGTCTCGACGAAGATGAGGGTCAGACCAGTTGTGCCGTGGGTGTGAAGGATGTCCAGCAGAACGGAGCGCTTGTCGTGGTCCTCGACATATTCGACCTTCTGGGTGATGTTCTCGGAGGTGGAACCGACACGTCCGACCGACAGGAAGATGTAGTCCTTCAGGAAGTCACGAGCCAGCATCTGGATATCACGGGGGAAAGTGGCCGAGAACATGAGAGTCTGACGGTCCTCAACGCGAGGCATGTCCTCGCCCTCAACAATGCGGCGGATTTGGGGCTCGAAACCCATGTCCAGCATACGATCAGCCTCGTCCAGAACAAGGTACTTGATGTTAACGAGCGAGATACGGCCACGCTCAATCAGATCGACCAGACGACCAGGAGTGGCAACGAGCAGATCACAGCCACGCTCAATCTGGCGAAGCTGGGAGCCGATATCAGCACCACCATAGACAACACAAGGGCGAACCCATGAGCGGTAACTGAACTTGCGGGCTTCATCGAAGATCTGGGAGACCAGCTCACGAGTAGGAGCAAGGATGAGGGAGGTGGGGTAGGCCTTGCGCTGACGGCCGTAGCTGAATTGACCAGAAGCCTGCTGGGGAGCAGCAGAGGGACCGTTCTGGTAAGCCTGAGAGAGGATGGGGAAAAGGAAACCACCGGTCTTTCCGGAACCGGTCTGGGCACAGGCCATCAGGTCGCGGCCGTTCATAACGATGGGGATAGAGTATTTCTGAACAGGAGTAGGAACGACGTAGCTGGCGAGCTTGATGTTCGAGATAAGGTGGTCATCCAGAGGGGGGTTGGTGAAAGCGTTGACGGGCTCGGGGACTTCGTGACCGGAGGCCTCAACGGGGATATCGTCGTAGTTGGCGAAGTTGATACCGGTTTGCTGCTTGGTGGGGTCGTTGGGGACACCGAAAAGCTCACGCTCGACGCGAGCGTTGGAGGGACCGGGGATGTGCTTGCCGTCGCGCCACTGTCCATCTCCTGAACCGCGAGCAGAACCACCACCGTAGTTACCACCAGCACCGCCGCCGTAAGAGCCGCCTGCGCTTCCTGGATGTCCGTAAGCATGGGGATCGAAGGGCCGGGGGGCTCGACCATCTGGGTTCCAGGTTGATTTACCGTTGGCGGGGCCACGAGGGCTGAAGTCGGGGGCGTTGGCGTTGGCCCAGTTGCCACGAGGACCGCCACTGAGAACGAAGATTAGAAAAAGTCAGAGAAAAACCAGAGATTTCCGATATAACATACCGAGGGCCACCGTAGCCAGGACCGGGAGGGGGAGCAGCACCATCCATGTTGGCGCGCCCACGGAGGTGCGGAGGGATGTAGGCGGCACGGCCAGGGGGTCCGTTAGCCTGGGGAGCGTGCTGAGAGTCGTTGATGGACAGGTTGCCCATTTGGAGACCGTCGGCCATTTTTGCGGTTGGTTGGGGAATTTCTGTCACCGGGAAAAAGGTTTCAGTCAGTAACAGTCCGTGTGGTGGGCTGTAGGTTTTTTTTTTTCTTCGGTGAGAGAAAGGGAAAGAAGGTATGCGAACAGTGATTTTTTTGGGGCTTCACAGAAGAGATCCTCTGGATGTCGATAAGATGCAAGCGATCGAATAAAAGCGACACTTGCAAAAAGAGAATGTAAGACCTTCACGAGACAAGGTAGAATGAGGAACGCTCTCGTTTTTTTTCCCACTTAGAAAAGAGTAGGCAAATTAACAAGAGACAAAAGGGAAGAGAAGGACGAAAATGCAAATCCTCCCAATTCTAAATACTCTATGAGCACCGAGAAGAAGAAAGAGAAAGGTGAGTGGAGTGTGAAAAAGGGATGATGAAGAGGGAGGTTTTCTGTGGGCAGGAGGCAAATCATGTACTTCCTGGCTACGGGGTCACCGTGGTGTGGCCTGTGTGCCAGCGGTCGAGCCCAGGTACTGTCGTATGACTCTCGTATCAGGGCTTGTCAGGTACTGATGATAATGCCTGTGAGTCACGCTAAAACAGCGGTATCGCCACCGGTAATACGTAGTACCGCGGCTCAGGGTCAGATTTTTTTTTCGCAACTGGCCAGTTGGCGTGGAAGTCTAGCCCAGTACCGGGAGATGACTAAGAATAGTGGCCACAGCAATGATTGGCTCTCCACGAAGCGGACCCGAAGACTGTGATCTACGCAGCTCAGAGAAATAGGACTAGTTACCAGTATGTACATACAATGCTGAGGCTCGTGGGGTGACACCGCAGCTGATGTCATATTGGTCCTGCAATACGGTAGTCTGTTCGGAAAGTGAGAAGAGATAGGGTAAATGGTGAGAGAAAGAAGAAAAATAAAATAAAGATATAACCTCTTTTCGGGCTACTATATTCTTGCGCTATCTTCACTTCTCTTAAGCATCAAACTGTTTCTCCTTATCGCTTTGCTGCTGCTGCTGGACGTTGCGGCGGCGGTTAATATAGAAACCTAGCACGGCAACCAGCACAAATACAATCAACGCCGGTTGCATCGAGTAGGAGGGCGAGCTTTCCGACGAGGACAGCGAGGGAGCTGGTGAGGGAGTTGGCGTTTGTTCGGCGTCGGATTCTTGTGGGATTAAGTATCATCAGTCACCTTCAACCAGCAGCAGAGGAGCAGAACGAGGGCTCAACTGCCGGTTTAGAGCTCATCGCGGCTACCTTTATCCTCGGACTCAGCCTCAAACTCCAGCTCGCCACTCTTTACAATGGTGACGGCCTTCACGGGCTTGTCACCGCGGCCCTTCTCAACATTCTGGATCTTGTCGACAATGTCGTAGCCCTCAAGGACTTCACCGAAGACAACGTGCTTGCCATCGAGCCACGAGGTGATGATGGTAGTGATGAAGAACTGGGAGCCGTTGGTGTCCTTTCCGGCGTTGGCCATGCCTAATATACCATTAGTTTCCAGAGTCTCTTAGATGATAAGGCGATGAACTGATTGCATACTCAGAAGACCCTTCTTGGTGTGGCGGAGCTTGAAGTTCTCGTCCTTGAACTTGTTACCGTAGATAGATTTGCCACCAGTGCCTGTAACTCTTGTTAAGACTGCATCATGGAACACAAACACGGGGAACTACAAACCGTCGCCATTGGTGAAGTCACCACCCTGAATCATGAAGTCTTTGATCACACGGTGGAAAGACGAGCCCTCGTACCCGAAACCCTTCTCGCCGGTAGCGAGAGCACTGAAATAAATGTTAGAAGTATGGCCTGGTGGAAGTCAAATAGTTCCATCGCGATTGTCATACCGGAAGTTCTCCGCAGTCTAAGAAGAAAGCAGGAAAAGTCAATGTTGATTCTCTTGCCAATCATTCCATGCAACTTACCTCAGGAACAGTCTTGCCATAGAGACCCATGACAATTCGACCCATGGACTCATCACCATGCTGAATATCGAAGTAGACCTGTGAGGGTTCTTTAGCATTGGCAGTGGAAGTGTTGAATTTATTGTTGAAAATACCTTGTTGGTGATCTTGGGACCACGAGGCTCCTTCTTTGCATCCTCGGCCTGGACCAGCGCGAAGCTGACCGCAAAGACCAAGAAAATGGACAAGAAAAGGTTGCGGAAATTCATGGTTGCGAATTGCCACTGCTCTGGGTAGATGCAATGAAGGAAGGGGAAACGGGGCGAGAGGGGAGGCCAGCTTGCAATGGCGTGCGGAGAAAGCCACTCCACAGGACCAATGAATTTGCAATCTTTGATACATTAATTTAGTGAAACGCAGGACTAAATTACCAAAGTTACCGGTATTTAAGTTTCAAATTACCTCCTTGATTTGCAAATTTCTCCCTCGGAGAAACATTCTTGCCGGAGGATTTCTCCCGCGCATCGTCCGCGCCGGCAATCGTGAAGTGAAGCGAGCATCAATCGATCAAATAACCTGCACCGTCAAGATGGTATGCTTCTTTGAATGACCCTCTAGCTTTGATTTGTGTCTAATAAACTCCAAGGTCTTCATCCTCGGCGTTAACTTCCCCGAGCGGAACCTGCTCAAGGCAAGTAATACGTCTTAACCTCACACTGCACCGTCATCCCCGGTCTCGACCAATTGGTACACGAACTGACTTAAATGTACGGCTTATAGAAGTCACTCGAGTCCTTCTTCGGTGTCGGTAATCACACCTCGTCCCGCCTCCTGGCCCGCTTCAACATCCACCCAACCTGCCGGGTTGGCGAGCTGGCCAACAAACAGGTTCTCGACCTGACAGCCGTGCTGTCCGATATGAAGATTGAAAATGATCTTCGCAGAGAGGTTCTCAACGACATCAAGCGTCTGAAAGAGACCGGAACATACCGGGGTCGTCGTCATGCCCTGGGTTTGCCCGTCCGTGGACAGCGCACTCGTACTCAGGTGGGTAATCCCACCCAATTTCTAGCTCTGGTGGTTTCAACATTGAGATTTGGTGTTTGCAATCGCCTGTGGTGTCTTTATTCAGGCGATGGTGAAGCGAGGCCTCCTGGGTTGACTCCAATGTCTATTTTGCACGGAATCGCAAGGCTAATTACAACTTTCTCTAGATCAAAACTCCCGTCAAGTTGAACCGCATGGAGCGCCGCCTCTAAGCCTAAAGGTTACCTTGACTTTGTTCTTTAAACTTTATGGGATAATCTCACAATCTGTGAGAGGCATGGAATTGGCGTTTTCTTGATTGCTGGCATCGGGTTGTATGCCTGCTTATATGTGAATCTACCCCCTATCAATGTACTATATTCCGTTCCAAATACGAAGTAGAACGAAAACTTTCACTTTAGGTTACCTACTTCAAGGGGCTGGCACTGCTAGTGGTGCTAAAGCAGTAGTAGATACTAGAAGTACCTACTAGTTTGTCTTTGTTATAATAATCGTAGATTTACAACTAGAATATGAGGACCTGTGAAATTGTCGCCGAAAATGACCGCTTTGTAGGCCAGAAACGGCCCCATTTCCACCCGTACCAACAGTGGCCATCCCCTAGTTAGTTAATACCTCACCTCCGACGGGTTATTCTCCCCATTTTGTTTCTCTACCAAACGACGCCAAAAATGGCACCCCTTTGCGCCAGTTCTAACTCCGCCCCCTGTTCCCGGCCTGGTTTTCTGCTTACAAAAAAGCCACCTTCCCCTCATCTCTCTTGGTATCCTCGCACCTCACGTCCTTTCTTCGTCTCAACATATCTTTTGTTCCCTTTCCCAAGACGAGCCCGCGCGAATCCCCTCAGACGAACTCTGGCTACTTCATAACCAAACTTGGCCTTTTCGAATTCCACCCCCTCCCCCCCTTTTTTTTTTTCTGGTACTCTCTGGCCAGCCTCACGAACATCAATACTGGGCGGATCCCATTCTCCATGAGGGAACTCGAGCCAGATTGAAACATTTCGCAGTCGTCGAACGTCATTGGCGGAAGCGGGCATCCCTTTGTTCAAAAAAGCTCCTCTGACGCAAAACAACACCGAAGTAGGTATTGTATCCAATCGAACGAAGACTATGCCGACTATCTGCTTTTGGAGGATCAATCGATTTACATGAATTTCTTTGACTGGATGTTAAAAATGTCGAGAGAAAGCGCTTCAGCCGTATGGTGAATACTGGCGTCGCCTTTGCCAGTACTTCGAGCTGTTCGCCCATCGTCGCGTTAATGACGATGTCCAGAACCAGATGCGACGAGCAAGAGCGTTTCTTTGTCCTTGCGGGTGGTAGGCTAATAGACCATAGTTTATCAAGGGCATGTTCCCAGCCGAGTGCAAGATCGCCTGGCGAACGAAGAGAAAGAACACCTTGGACGTGGATGTCATTTGTGTTACCTAACGCCATCACTGGGTTCATTCGAGATTCGAGATTTTTTGAGCATGGAAGTATGATTCAATTTTCTACAGTCCAGCTCTGGTCCACCATCGCCGGAACTCGTCCAGGCGTATTACTCCCACAAAAAAAATTCACTGCCTGACAATTCTTCCTCGGGAAAATGCAAACAGCTCAAGTATTCCAGAGTGGTCTTCGCAAATACGTCTCCTCAAAAATTCCTTAGATTCAGTCTGCTATCGCAACATCGAGCTCTTTTACTTGAAAAATTCCGAAAGCAAACGTGATATTTTTGTGCTGTCATTGAATTTCGCAATCTCAGAGGCCGGCCAGAAGGCGCTGATGGGTAGGCTCGTTTTAATGCCGAATCTACCCTCAGAACCATGTTTTTCATGCAGTGATTATCAGTTAGCATATTGCTCGATTGCTCCATTCGTCTCGTTTGCATTCCGAGATCAGGCTTTTTCCAATACCTGGTTGACACCTGAGCTCATATGGCGGCTATGAGGTCCAGAACGCAGTCCATCTCTTTCCCTTCGATGCAAGATCGAGGCTCTCAATATATGTCCCACTTCCACGTTATACGGTATAGTAACAACGCGCCACCTACGTTTCATTAGTCTGGTCGCCTTCAGGCTGCTGACTAAGCATACTGATGCCATGTGCTGGAGGCACTGAAGCCGTGTAACGTAATTCACTACCGAACCGCCCACCCAAAAACACATAGTAAATGTCATTTTCTATCCCTCTATACTTCAGCCACCATTCTTTGTATTTTCCTCAGTTTTTAGAATATGTGCTTTTCTTTACACTAGATATAATATCTCTAGATTTCGAGCTACTGAGGCTAATAAATTATTACATTACCATGAAATACCATGTAATTTAGATCTTTGAGCTATAGATGTATATATCTCCGCTATCACCTATCCTTATACTTTCATCTTATATTAATAACATATAGAGATTATCTAGACTAGATGTATTCCATATATCATCTAAAATATTTATAGTTGTTGAGATATGAAGTTGTAATTTGTCGCATTTACTATGTGTTTTTGGGTGGGCGGCTCGGTAGGGTGGGCGGTTCAGTAGCGAATTACGTTATGGCGTGGCTGCCTGAAGCAATAATGTATCAGCTCCGTGATTGTTTCATAGGTCTTGAGGGAATATCGGAGTGTACCCATGGTCACGTCCTAGTGTTGGACGGTACTTCCAATAGAGGCAGATGGCCGTCAGGCGAGAAGGCCACTGACCGTCGCGTGAGAAGACCAGAATGGCCCTCGAGCCTGTTTGAGCCACACCTATGGTCGTGCTTCAGAGCCGAAAAATAGTGTTTTGGGAGTTGACGCTACTGGCGACTGTCTGGAAAGAAGGCCACCATGGTCACTCCATCTAAATGGCCCCCGAGGGTTTGCTGTAGAGAATCGGTTCACTTCGCAGTCGGGCTGCTTGGATCGGAACTCATATCGGACTCGATGGTCAAGTCCAATCCCTCCTCACACTCTCTGCTTTCTTTTGAATCATCAAAGATGATCTCCACGTCAGATGTAGAAGTTACATTTGACAAATTTCTCGAAAGGACCGTGGATATCGTTCACCGCGTGTCATTTGGCCCTTGTTACTCTCGTTGCTGTCGGTTCCGCGACCTTATTTTCTCGCTTCTGCTGATGCCGCTCTCGGCGTACTTCATTCTGACGCTGCTGTTCTGAGCTGCCACCCATTTGTCTTGCTTCGACACCGTCTTCATTCAGTCGTCCATCCTTATGCATATCAGATCTACATGATCCGGGACGTGTCTGTCATATTTCCCCCCTTGTTCATACTTTTGGCTTGTTTCTCTTGTTTAGGAGACTCGCTACTTTAATCATGTTCATACATGACTACTTTACATATCAATATCATTCGAACATCAACTTTAATACTTTGCATCCTTCCAACAGTAGAATGTCACATCTAGTACACTGTGGTATAATAAATATTTATCCCTAACTGAGAACGCGAGAGCCTTTCAGGCATTTCTAAGCGGTCTGGTATACCAGCACATGCCCTGTTAGACACAGACGAAACATCGATCTCCGAGGCGCTGGATGAGCACATGCATACCTTGTCCCCTCCACTCTTTCCTGCTCCTCCTCTGGCTTGTATTATTTCCTGCTAGTCACTACTAAGCCTCTTCACATCAGGATCGCGTCACAGCAGCCTATACTTGTTGGATCCACATATACTAAGTATTGTCACAGTGCTTTCTTTTGAGAATATTTCAAGCGGTGAGAAGCTCTTGGGTAACTGATGAACCAGCTGTCCAGGGTTCTGGAAATTAGCACCAACAGGTGGCCAACGCTTTCACACAGAGAACCCCCTAATATGCGGGATTCGAATAGGAGGTTGCTGCTGTGCTGCAAAGTGAAAATTTCGACCCGTTGTCAGGCAGTTACGTCTGATATATATGCATGCCACCATTGCCAACTGCACTCTCAATGGAAGCAATCCATTGGACAACTGTTGTCCTGTCGGCATGTTTGTTCTATCTAACTTTGGGTGCAAATAGGGCATTATCAAAGACCATGACAGTGACGGCAGCCGCCTACCCCTTCTCCCTGGGTTCTCCCGAACCGTTGTTTGTATGCACGACATGATCCATTGGATACCATGTCACATCTGAGACGGTGTCGCGTGGCGTGGTGTAGTAGGCCCGGGCCGTCTCAAAATGGGAGTAGCATTATACCGCAGATCGAACGTGCCTATGGTTGACATGGATACCTTCTTCCCCGCTTCTTGAGAATTCCGTCTTTATCCGCAGCCCCGACGTGCCCCCTCGGACTCTATCTGCCTCGTTCTATCACAACCGATAGTTAGCTGTTAAGTCTGCATTGAAGCGCAATTAAGGTGTTGATGATCAAAATGTATATCACATTCGAGCATCCTTACAGACCCACAGTTCATCGAAATCCTCGAACTGTTTGATCGTTCACACCATAACTTCGGGTAGAAACCAGGGTATCCCGGTTTTGGGCGCGCATGACGGTTCATGCAGCGTCTTCGGACAAATCATGGATGCCATAGTCTCGAGAATAAGCGCTAAATATGAATTCTCCTTCCAGTGCATGCATGGACCCATTCAACGATATAGTTGGAAGATCTCGGGCGCCAAGTTATGCGATTGTCTACGGCTGACCTGCAGTTCTATAACCCGGGCAAACGTAGGAAGATCCATGGTAGCGAATAGCCTCTCATTTTCTTGCCCGATCGATATCTTATCCCTTGCTGTCCTTCACACCATCAGTGAAAACCTTTCATCGAATTCTGCTCTTGACAACCTCAAAACTACACCGACCTTTGTTTGCGGCGAGGACTGGTTGACATTGTCGGGTATTGGGCTCTATCTCCAGTAGTAAATGAAAATATAAGTATGTCGCCGTATCACGAAGCCACTTTTTTTTGCAACATAGAGATAAATCAGATTCTTCTCTTCGAGATCAAGCCTCTATCCATAATTTCAACTATTTCCTGTCAATTTGGGTTCACTTTCTCAAACGGTCTCCAGAAAGATGAGCCCAGATATCAACATAGACGGCGCATCGAAAGCCGATTCAGCCGTCCGCTCTTTTTTCAACCAATATATTAAGAAAATACCATTTTACAAAAAGTTTCTTGTGGCTGTTGAGAAGAAATGCCACAATACCCTGGCTGAAAAGGAAATATCTCATTTCACAGAGAGCCGGGTTAAGGACCATCAAAGCCTTTGGAAAAAGATGGATCAGCGTAAAGGTGGTGCTCCATATTCATCTGTCAAGAATATCGAAGAAGATATTGTCGATATCTGCGGTGTTCGCATTATCTTTCATTATACGAAGGATCAGTATAAAATCAACGCGCTTCTGGAAAGCATTTTCCACATTCAAGACGTGAAATATCACTCGGGTGGTCAAGAGCATTCTCAAAATCAGCCAAACGATAAATGGGGCTATCAATTATTCCTCCCCGATTATATTGGCACCCACTACCGTGGCTTTGTGAAGACAGAGATCTTTAAGGAACATTTTGAGGATCTCTCCGCCGCAGATCGACATGTCGCAGCTGGTACGATGATTGAGGTACAAGTTAGATCTATCATGGACGATATATGGGCCAGATATGCACATTGCATATACAAATCGGAAAGGCCCATCCCGCCGCTTCAACAGTCAATGCTCAGAAATCTTCGTTTCAATTTGGAAGGGGTGAGGGGGGTCACAATCGAGATGCAAAAATTGGCATTCCGCGAAGAGGAGAAAAGTAACCGAAAGTTCGAGACAAATGATGAAGTCGGGACATGTTTCCGAGAGCTTATCAAGGAGGACTACGGGCTAGACTTCACCGACCGCACGGGTGCGTCTTCTGAAGCGTTGAAACATCTACTCGAATCGATCGACAGAAACACCCCAGGCTCTTTGCATAAGCTCATCAAATGTTACGATTTTAGCGACGGGCCCGGCTCCAAGTACGAAGAAGTCAAACGACTTTATGGGCCAATGGAATTCAACATTGTGCTTTATCTGATCGATCGGGTACTGCTGTGCCACAACAGCCAGGACGAGACCATTCTGGAGAAAGAAGCAGTCCCCGCGAAAAGAAAAATGGAGATAATTATGAGCACAATCTTGTGGATGAGTAAACTTCTTCGGTACTCATGGGTATGGAAAATAAAGCTTGCCAGTACACCATCCCAGAAAAGTCCGAGGAAGGGTCTCGATTGGCTCTCAGGGGCGCGCCAACGCGGCATGTTGACAAAGGGACGCGATTTAAACAACAATGACAAAGCCATTCTTGATGAATTGTGGAACTTGTTTGAAAATCATGACCAGCGACCAATCAAGCTAGCTTTCGCCATGTCGAGGCGCGGGATGATCAGAGATGTTGTACGCGAAAGACAGGAAGTGAACAGAGTCATCGAAGAATTGCTTGAAGCGCCAAATTTCCGATCCTAAATGGAATACAAGCAAAAGCCCAAAAGTTTTGATTTTCCTTTTGCTTTCGATAGTCTTATGTGTTTTCTGTGCCCAGAATGATCCTATGTCAGCTCAAATTAGCCAAATCCAAACATCTTTTTTCCTCGTTAATCAAATAGTGGTTCTGTACACCGTAGTCTTTATCACAAGGCGCACCGCGTTGACTCATAACCCCAACACAGGTTGTGATGAGTAGATCAAAAGTTCCAAGTCTGAATATGATCGTCAATCGAACTCCCGAAAACGCCCCAGCGCCAAAAGCTCCCTTCGCCTCTACGGCACTTATTGGTGCTCCCGACCGAACGAATCGATAGATCACATAGGATGGGTGTGATGACGGCGCTTCTAGAAGTCGTTTCCGGTTTCCGCGATCCAATAAAATTATGTCCCACATCATCGCGACATTTCAAACAAAAGCACCCCTGAGAATCCCGGAAGATTTGGTCATCGTGAATTGGAGAATAGGGGTAGAATTGCTCCCAAAGGACACCACAAATTGACCCAAAAATTGGCAATGCGTATCATGAAGAAGCTGAACAAAGTGAATTGTTTTTCTTGGGACTGCTGGTCTCAAAAACGTGATGCGTCGTTTTTCTTGCGGAACTGCCTTTCGAGTGCCAGAGTGGCGCAATAGAGGTTGAAATCTCTGCGGTGATGGCATAGCCACGGTCCTGTTGGTCCCATCTTAGCTCCGAAGCCTAGCAAATGCAAAGTCCGACAATTCGTTTAAGGCTGAAATCCACAGTGAGTCAAGCCAAGACAGAGTCTCGCTTTTTTATCCCGAGATATCGAGCGATAAATTCAGGGGAAACATTAAGCTCCCACATTCATCTGTCCATCCATCATCAGCATTAGAATTCGCAGGACAACAAACAACCTCGACTCCGCACGACTCAAAACATGGAGGTTTTGCCGGCCGCAAACCTCGAGACTCGAGTCCAACGCATCGAAGCCGCAGGTCAGACAATGAACAGCCACGTAACCTTTTTCGTTTATACTTTTTCAAGCAGACTTCCTGATACTTGTGTGATGACAGACATATTGGAACACGAGTTCACGGTGGTTGCCTCCATTTTGGATGACCGCTCTGGACCTGAGTTAGCGGCAGACCGAGAAGGGGATCTCGCCGACGAACTTCAGATACATGCTGAAGAAGAAGTCGCAAACAATGCTGAGAATTCATCTGAGATCGAAGTTCCAAAGGAAATCTGCAAGAATCTCATCCGAGGTCTTGTTTTCGATTGCTGGATGTTCTGTGGCAGGATCAATGCTTGGGACTGGAGGAGTGAGGACATTTGGAAAGCGTTCAAGGAGTTCAGGGAAAACAACACAATATACGAATTGTCAAGTAAGTCGAGTCCCGTGCCCATATCACGAGGCAAGGGGCGATTGGCTCAGATAATCGGCTGCACAAGCTTCATGCAGTGCTGCATTAGGCTTGTGTGATGGGAGATATCAGTGGCTAATATACTCTCAGAAAGCTTTCGCACAACTCCCAAGGAAGCTCTGCAATTCAGGCCGCCTTCTTGGGGGGCTTGCCGGCCTTATGCTGAAAATTAGCCCCGGGGACTTGCGTCATGAGTTGCCATTCAGGACAGAGCTGAAAATAATCATATGTGCTCGAGGAAGAAATATTGTGATGGTGCCTTGGGGCAACATGTGAGTGGCCAAAGGTGCGCATCCTTGCTGCATGCCTACCTCCAAGTCAAGTCAGCACTGAGGCAGAGGCAGGGGGGCGCAATAGGCGATGGAATAATATGTAATCCACGCTATCTGCCAAAATAAAAAGGTTTCTTATGTTATAACGGCGCATCATTTGTCACTTATTGTTTTGAAGCACGCAAAGCCTACAAATTTATTCGGTTGGACGACCACTCTCCTTTATATTCCGGTCAGGGGTGGGGCTTTGCAAAGAAACTAGTTTCATCCAATCCACGATTGGCGGTAGCGGAGTCTTACCGATAAAACCTCGGCTGGCCCTGCTGGACTTTTTTCGGACTCGGACCTTGGCCAAACAACAATGTTGGATCGTATTGGGTGAATCCGGTCACGAATCAAATACCTCAAGAGACCCCAGCAATAAGAGTGATCGACACCAGTCGACTTATCACATATTGATCATACTCAACCCCTGTTTCTTGATCAAAGACGTTGACTTCAAATTGCGCATGTGAGCAGAGTCACATTCTCTCGATATGATACGGCATGTGCGTTGATGTTGGTATTATACAGGAGGACTCAATCGCATCTCAAGACCAGCCAAATGACGGAAACGTCTCATCGAATTCAAAGCCCACAGTCTCATTTTCTAGAGAGACTGGCCACTCTACACGGCCCTCTCGATCCCTTCAGCTAGCCCTGTGTTGGAAGAGGTTTCTGTAAATAGACCCCCGATAACATAAATCATGCGATTGTGGTCCTTTGATGCCGCATTGCCCTCCCTGGCCATTTCAGTGAGTAAATTCGGACTGATTTGTATGGTGCATTGACTGGGACATTAGCGAACGCGGTGAACCGTCTCTCCCTTATGATATCAGCAATCATATGCACTGAGAGGCTAGAATATAAGTGGAACGACTCCCCAAACCCGAATTTCGCTATTAGCCGATCAGCCAGCCGTAACGGTTCGTTTAGTAGCATCAGCACGCTGTCTAGCGAGATTGAAGCACATGCCAATCCTATGGCATTTTCTCGACAATTTTTGGAGAATTTGAGGAAGCACCTACCCAAGTGCGAGCCCTATGTGCTCACTTATTGCGATCTCAATTAGGGGAACATCGTCGTCCAAGATGGAAAGGTTGTCAGTATACTCGACTGGGAATACGCTGCCTTTTTTCCTATTTGGTATGAGTATGTTTCAGCCTCGTGGATTTACAGAGATGGATATCGAATGGAAAAAGTTGCTACGTGATAGGCATACATGAAGAGGCACACGAAAATGCCAAAGCATTTTGGACGGATATGTATAACCTAAGACAGTACCCGAGTCTGGAGAAGAAAGGTCAAGAAACCTTAAAGAGACTGTCTTGGACCATCTTGGACCAGGGGAACCACCTTCTCTCCAAAGTTTTGAATTATTGTGATTGTGTGAGCTTAGTATGAGTATTCCAATAAATAGGCAAAACAACGGGTAAACCATGTCAATAGGCAATGTCACAATGCCTCACCAATTAATCGACGTTTTTCTCAATTTTCTTTACCAAGCCCTTAGGTCGATATATTAACAGCGATGCTTTCGTTCGACCGAGAAGTAAGCTTGCAGTATGCGAGAATTAGGGCAAAGATTGCGAATCAAGAAGTACATCGTCGAATTGAAGCCCTATTGTTGGCACAAAAAGCCCTTCAGCGAGTATCAATTGCTTGCAATTGAGAAAGTTATGAAGCCATTCGCAAGGTATTTATTATTAGGTCCAAAAAATCCTTCAATCCCTGAGGGCTGTCTACATGATTCAGTTAATACAAGTGATTTCCGTATATCCATCTTATAGCTTCACTGGGATACGCAGAGATCTTTCTCTCTACGCCATTTTCATCCTCATGGGTTCAGCGATCAAATTGCTCTGGTTCAACAGCCTCATATAGTGGTTCGTGGTGGAAAGCAGACAGCACGGCGAATGCGATCATCATTTGAGGTACTTGATTCGCAGCTTGATGCAGCGCTCGAGGGAATGGCCCGTCGGCAGCAACAGCGAGAGTAACAGCAAGGTCGGCAGCGAGGGCGGGGTAAGACGCGAGGTCACGAATAATGGGCAATATCCAGGGATTCCCGCAGAGATGACACAGGTAATCGTGCTGGATCAACGCGATTCTTCGATTTCTGCAATCACTCTCAATATGCATCTATTTCCTATTCAGGACTAGCAAAGGGAGGAGGGAATTGTAAGATAGAAGATTTGGAGGATTGTGGGCGGGATCCTCGGTGATGGGATGGAGGGTTGGCGGGCAGGATGTTTTCATCCTCAGTATTATGTATACTGCACCATACCTAATGCAAAAGGAGGGGTGTGTAATTATCACTACTCAACGTTTTACCACTGTGTGTGGCAAGGCGACTAAAAGGGGAGGTTACAGGACAACGTATTGAGGCGCCAAACTGGAAGCGGTAAAACTAACTCGAAGAGGCATTTCACAGGTCCTCACTTTACATTTGAAATATATATCCACATCCGTGGGCCAAATCAAGCTGCGAAACAAAGAGAATGAAAATGGAACTTTTTGACACAAAAACCACAATCTAGAAACGCCGTGCCCATATGCGCAAATCTACTCCTTCGCCGAGGACAGAACGCCCTCTCCGCGGTTGACCTGAATGCGCTTATCCTCACCTGCACTCACGATTCCCACGGTTTCATCCCAGCACACACTGAAGACCTTAACACCCTCTCCGCCGACGCGTTTGGAGTCTGCCTTGCCTTCATCTTCAAGACTCTTGCGAGAGATCGAGTACACACTCTCGCCTACAACGCCATCCTTGTCGGTCTTGGTGCTCCGCAAGTCCCACAGGCGCACAGTACCATCATGGGATCCGGAAATGAGACCGTACGAGCTGTGCGGGTCACGGGCCAAGCTGACAACGGCGTTAGTGTGGCCACGGAGAGTCATCGCAGCAACGGTCGTGGCAGAGGCACGGGGATCGATCAAAGTAATGTGTCGAGCAGAGGTACCAGCCGCCAGAAGATTGTGGTCGGGCAGATGCTCCAGAGAGAGAAGAGAGTGTGCAGTAGTGCGGGTGTCAACCAAGGAAGCGGTGACTAGATCCCATGTGCGAAGAGAGTGATCCCAGGATGCGGAATATCCAACAGTGGAATCTCTCGCGTCGAAGATGGCAGCAGAAACTGGCCCGGTGTGAGCAGACAGAAGTGCTAGGGGACCACGTCGCGGCGTGGTGACAGACGAGTTCAGCTTTCGTCGCTTAGAATTACGGGCAGCGTTAGAGGGAAGCAGATTTTCCGGAGCAGCGGGGGCATCTGACTTCTTGGTACTCCAGAAACCAACGTTGTGATCGGAGGAACCAGTAAGGAGACGGTTAGATGGCGCATGAACAGCCAAAGACTCGATGCCGGACTTGTGACCGTAGAGCTCGAGCTGGGGAGCAATCTTTCCAGAGAAGCCACCATCCTCTTCCGTATACTTCCACAGTCTCACGGTGCGGTCCAAGGAAGCCGATGCGATCTGGTTGGGAGACACGAACTTGGCAGCCTTGATAGACGCCGTGTGGCCACCCTCGGCACCGGCAGGGGAAGTTGCGATAATTTCGGAAGACATGTTCCAAACACGAAGGAATCCATCATAAGAGCCCGATAGAATTCTCTCCTGGCCCTTGGAGAAAGAAGCGCCCGAGGCCCAGGTTGCGGCGGGGGCAGTTGCAGAAAGCACATCTGTTGCGCTAACCCAGTCATCGTGCTGGAAGGAAGCAATGTGCAGTGGTGGAATCAGGGCCCGAACATATTCAATTTCAAGAGTTGTTTCAGAGGAGATGCCATTGGCAGTTAGGTATTCATCGATCGAGGTACGCAAGAAAGTTCCGTTGATCAAAAATTCGAATGGGATGGGCTTCTCGCTGCTCAGAAGGTTGTTCACCAATGTTGACAGAGCATAACGTCGCAGACCTGAGAAAAACAGTATGTAAGTATACTTCCTTCATTTTCATCGACTCCAGATGCCTGAACTGAATTGTTCTTACCTGTAGGAACGAGAATAGGACCGGTGGATTCAGGAAGGGCGATGTCTTCCTGTTTGCTCGTGAGCTGTACACGAACCTGTCTCTGCGCAGACTCAGCAGCAGATGGAGCTTGGCCGTCACTCATTTTAGGCGAGAATCTGGGCGAAATGTGATCGATGGTTGCTGCAGATGGCTGTCGCAAAATGGACAAGCCTGCGCGGGCCCGCTGAGGAAAAAATACGGTGACCGGTGCGGCACATTAGTGCAAAGCGCGGAGATCGCCCCGCTTGCTAGGGTATGCCTGGTATGTACGCTTATAATTTTATCATGATGCATTTGATACAAATTAACACTGTGTCGATATTTACTAAAGCAAGTCACAATATAACTCATGCAAACTACTCTCGCGGGGCCCTGCGGATCTCTGCAATGGCCCGCCGCCGATAATCAGACTCGGCAAACAGAGCCTCAATCAGATCGACTACTTCCTCGATAGAGAACTCCAGACCCAATTCACCCTCCATCCACAGAAACTTGATATCGGCGAGGGAGCTCTCGAGGATATTGATCAGGTACTGGAACCGGAGCCAGTTGGGAACATAGACAGCAGTGACTGGTACAGCTTCAGCATCGCTTGTTGTCTCAGGCGTGAAAAGGTCTTCGAGCTTCGAAATTTGGTTACAAAAGTGGACTAGTTGTTTGGACTGGTCTTCACTAATATCACCAAGATCCTCGACATCGATGATCACTTTGCTTATCAAAGTAGAGAGCAGAGAACCAATGGACTGGAGCAATGCGGAATGTGACAGGATGGGCTGCCATTCCTTGTAAACGTCACGAATCCTGTCAACAGCAGCGCTCACGGCATTCTCACACTCTGACCTGTATGGCTGCTCAGAACACTGGCCGAAGCCTTGGGCTCCATCGAGGAGATCCGTGACAATGGTGCTCTGTGTTTGCATTTCCTTGCTATATGCAAATTTCCCGAACTTCTCGAGAGATTCCACATCAGAGCCGAGCCTGGAGAGATCATGCTCCTCCATCAGCTCCCGAACCTGACCAGCGAGGTACAAGCAGTCGTTGTACAGATACATCTGCCCAGAGTTGAGTTTCAGGGAATAGAAAGAGGAGGATGTGGCTTTGAACATGGCTAGGATCAATGTGGGTAGTGCGAGCAGGCCAGTGCCAGAGGAAGCAACGCGGGAATTAGAGTGTCTAGTACAAGGTCAGCTCAATACGAACAATGAAAGCGGGCAGAGTGCTGCTGCATTCTTACGGTGGTTGGGAAATGTCCTTGGAGTCCGTAATCTGTTGTTTAACGATCATAAGAACCGACTCCGGAATATCGGTGACCGTGTAAACCTCTTTCAACACCACCTCTTTCTCTCCGGATGGCTGAGCAGCGTTCTTTCCATCAATCGGGTTTGGCGATGGGGCAGCCTGTAGCGGTTCGGTTTTGCCGTCTTTATCGTCTTCTTCATCGCCCCATCCCCACGCATCATCAGCATCGTCGTCATCATCATGATCAGCCAAGTCTGTCGCTTGGGGTTTTGCGTCTTCCTCGGTATCATCGTCATCATCCAAGCCCCATGCGCTGACGTCTTCTTCGTTTTCCTCATGAGTGGCACTGGTCTCGGCGACGGGAGCTTCCTTCTCTTCCTTCTCATCGTCCCATTCTGCATCCCAGTCATCCGTCGTAGTATTCTCCAACAGGTTTTCATTAGCCTGAGAGACGATTTCTTTTTCTACTCGCTCAACCTGCTTAGTGTTGCCTTTGCTTGCTGCAAGGACTTTGCGTACGCGGTCAAGCGAGTCGACTCGGCGCCGAGCCAGCCATAAACGAGCCGCCTGGTTAACCCAACCGTTCAGCTCTTCATATCCAGACCAGCCCCATGCTTCAATGGTCTTTGTAAGCTGCAGGACGAGATCCAGGGTTTCTTCAAATTTATCGAGACCACTGAGATCGGTTGGAATCGCGGGAGATAGCCATCCTGAAATTGTCTTCGAAGCAACAGCTGGAATGAATGAATTGGGAAGAGTAGCAGAGATCGAAGACGGCAAGTTCTGCCGTAGGTAATCCAGAACTCGGGTGATGCGATCTAAAGTTTCAGAAACGACTGCTTTGGACGATTCAGTTTCAATGTGAATGCCAGTTTCAGTAATCGCGACAGCATGGCTATTGCCATCACGGCGAGGCTGAAGAATGGGATCAATAATTGCTGCGAGAAGGTCCTGCTGGAACTTCTCGTTGGCGGTCGTGAAGATGCCTAATAGTTCAAGAGACGAGATGGTACTTTCCAGAAGCCCCGCACCCTGAGCCTGCTCAAGCCGGAGCATACCCTTTTGCCGGTCCACATAAAGTTGTTGAGACCAGCGCAGACGTACTGCTTCTTCAATCTCCTGTCTCAATCGGGACCCCTCAATCGTGAGTATGCTCATCACGTTAGTGTTGGCAAAAAAAGTTTCACCACTGAGAGTTGCTTGGGTAGACTCCAATTGCTCGATAGCAGTGGTTATATGGCCATCGGCAAGGGAAACTCTTGCGGTTTCCAATTGCCGGCACAGTCGCTGGACCTCTTCCAAAGTACCGGCCACTGCCTGGTTGAAAGCTATCTCGGTCTCTATTAAATTCACCTTCGCATTCGCATCCTCGACTTTCGAACGAAGTGGGCCCGTCTGCTCATGTTGCTCAACAATCTCCCGTGCCGTAACGCGGGACCGCTCGATATCGGCGTGTAGCTGCTTTGCTTGGACGATCCATTCATCGGCGTCGAAGGTGTTCTCGCGACTCAGGGAACTGATCTCATTCTATCGAAGAGTTGAACAACAATTAGGAACACCGTCCTATAAAGTAATCAAGGCAATTGGAGATCGGGGGCCGAAACATGTTAGCGGCCACTTACCTCGACCTGCTCTCGGACTTGGGCGATGAGCTCCAGTTCTTTCGCAAGAGCTGTCGCTGGGAATTCGGCAGCCACGACATTTTCCTCGGGATAGGCACCTTCTGTAACGAAACCAAGGACGGCCTGACACAGCTCGTCCTCGGATGGCATGGTTCACAGCAAGTAGCTTTTGGTCGTAGCGAAGATGAAGACGGAGCGTGTCAACAACCCGTGACTTTGGGCGTCACCGCCCCACGTTGATTTGCAGCAATCGAGTCAGCGTTGACTGCTCCAAAACAGCAGATCGGAAATAAAAAAGGTTTACTCGAAAATCAGAAATGAATATGACTAGTCCGGTATAGGAGGACAGCTCGTATATACATATAAATATAACTATCTACGCATACTTATACTTACGCATCTTACCAGTCCCGCTCGACGTTCGCTTTGTAAGGCCAGACCCAACCTTTGGAACGCTGGCAGAAGAGACTCCGCCTGGGGCACACAAGCTCAATCTGCTCCCCCCAACCCACCGTGTCTTGGTTTTGTCGAAGTCTGAGTCGAGTGACTTGTACTCGGTTCCTGTGAGTTACCTGCCAGTTATTACTATATCCCACCTGCGCTGCATCACTACCAAGCCCTCTCCCCCTCCTCTTCTCCCCCCACCTCAATCCTCGTGCCCCGCCGATTGTCACACATGATGCTATGTGTTCCCCCGATGTGGTCAACGATCGATCCTCTGGATGTCTCAGTACAGGATCTTTGATTGGACAAGAGACATCATACTGGAGTATCTATCTAGCTCCTCTCATGCTATTCGGTATAGCATGCGTGTATCTTTTTCGCTGTAACAACAGCCTGAGCTCTTGCAGATCTTGCTTGGTGTCAGCATTGAAAATATGTTGACCACGCTGAAAAAGACGACCGCCACAACTATGAAGCACCTAATTCACAGAAATCTTATTGAAGATTCCATGATACCAGAATGCATAGATATGCTAACGACGAGATAGAATTTTCAATCTTCGGCGAAATATTTTCACTGGGGTGACCCCATTGATCAATATGTCGCCCTCGGTGCAACAAAGTCATTTCAAGCTACTTCAGCAGTTTAAACCTGACTACTCACCCAGTGAATTCGTTGAATATGAATCTCAACGCACTGGTATGCGAGTGGTAGTCATTGGCCAGAAGGGTCCTAAGGTAAATGGCTATTTTGTACTTGCTACCGAGATTCATGATGATTCCGGCGCCCCTCATACGCTGGAGCATCTCTGCTTCATGGGGTCTCGGAATTATCGGTACAAGGGCTTCCTGGACAAGCTCGCTACCCGAGTCTACTCCAACACCAATGCCTGGACTGCCCCAGACCATACAGCCTATACTCTGGACACAGCAGGCTGGGAGGGCTTTGCACGGATTCTGCCTGTCTATCTCGAGCATGTCATTGCCCCGACCCTAACCGACGAGGGCTGCTATACTGAAGTTCACCACATCGATGGCACTGGAAATGATGCCGGTGTGGTGTACTCTGAGATGCAGGGTGTTCAAAACAACGCGGCTGAACTGATTGACTTGGCAGCCCGTCGAGCCACTTACCCCGAGGGTGTCGGCTTCCGCTACGAGACAGGTGGAATGATGGAGCAACTTCGTGTTCTTACTGCTGCGCGGATTCGTGAATTTCATCGAGAGATGTATCAGCCCAAGAACCTCTGTTTAGTGATTACCGGCGAAGTGGATCTGGATAACATGCTGGGAATTCTGGACAAGTTTGAAGATACGATTTTGGACATTATCCCAAGCCCAGAAGCCCCCTTCAAGAGACCCTGGACAGATTCTAAGCAGGCGCCTGCACTGACCGAGTCGATCATCAAGACCGTCGAGTTCCCCGAAGAAGACGAAGATTTCGGTGAAGTCGAAATTCGATTTTTGGGTCCGGATTGCAATGATCCCATCCAATGTAAGTTTCAGACGCAATTTGGGATCTCAGACAGACACTAATCCATTTAAAGCCGGTGCTCTTAATGTAGCTCTGTTGTACCTGGCAGGATCGTCGGCCTCTCTACTGGAGAACGTCATTGTTGAAAAAGAGCAAATCGCTAGTGCAGTCTATTATGCCACCGACGACCATCCTAGCATGGAAATCCGTTTCACGATGACCAGCGTTGAGACCGACAAGCTTGCTTCAGTCGAGAAGAGGTTCTTTGAGATTCTAAAAGAGGCAATGTTGAAAGAACTGGATATGAAGTACATGAAGGAATGCATTGACCGCCAGTGCCGCTCATGGAAGTTTACCACTGAGAGCAACGCGGCTTCGCTGGCTGAGTACGTCATCACTGATTTCCTGTATGGAAAGCGTGATGGCTCAACTTTGAGGGATGTTGCGACCCTGCAGGAGTACGATGTGCTGAGGACGTGGTCCGAGGACCAGTGGCGGGGCTTCATCAACAAGTGGATTGCTGATGCACACCACGTTTCAATCCTGGGAGTTCCGTCTCAAAAGTTGTCCGACAAGCTTAAGAGTGATGAGGAAGCCCGTGTGACTGCACAGAAGGAGCGCCTCGGCGAGAAGGGCCTCAAGGAGCTTGCCGACAAGCTTGAGAAGGCCAAGGCTGAGAACGACAAGGAGATCCCCCAGGAGATCCTGGCCGAGTTCACTATTCCTGGAACTGAATCTATCCACTTCCTGGACACCACGACGGCTCGGTCTGGTGCTGCCTTGAAGGCTGGTCACCCGGAACACAAAATCCAAAAAATTGTGGACGCCGATGAGTCGGGATTGCCTCTTTTCATCCACTTCGAGCATATCGAAAGCAGCTTCGTGCAGATGGCCGTACTCATATCCGCGCAGTCTGTACCCATTCAACTACGCCCCTTACTTTCAATCTATACCGAGGCATTCTTCAACATTCCTGTCCAACGAGATGGCAAGACAATCAACTTTGAGCAGGTCGTGGTGGAGCTTGAAAAGGATACTGTTGGCTATGGCATGGAAACTGCTGGAAGCCTTGGTAACTCCGAAATGCTCCGTGTATCCTTCCAGGTTGAACTCGAGAAGTATGAGACTGCCATCGCATGGCTACAGGAGCTGTGCTGGAACTCTATTTTCGATGTTGAAAGACTTCGAGCCATCAACTCCAGACTGCTGGCCGATGTTCCTGACTCAAAACGCAGTGGAGACGACATGCTTGCAGCGGTGCATATCATGGTTCACTTTGCGCAAGAGTCCATTTCACGGGCTCGTAGCACCTTGGTGAAAGCCCGCTACCTCAAGCGTGTCAAGCGTCTTTTGGCTGAAAAGCCTGAGGAGATTGTGAACCGCATGGAGGAAATCCGCAAGTCCCTCTTCCAGCCTGAAAACATTCGCGTCGTTGTGGTTGCAGACTTGGAGAAGCTTCCCCGACCCGTTTCATCCTGGAAGCCATTTGCCGAGCGTCTAGGAACTAGCACAGACTTGAAGCCAATCACAAACCGTCGAGCCCTGCTCAGTGATGCAGGCAAGTCCATCGGTGGCACATCCTATATTGTCCCTATGCCAACTGTTGATTCATCCTACGCCTACGCTACTGGCCGAGGTCTCGACTCCTATGACGATCCTAAGTTGCCGGCCTTGTTGGTCGCCATCGCCTACATGAACGCTGTTGAGGGTCCTCTCTGGGTTGCAGTCCGCGGTAAGGGTCTGGCCTACGGCACCAACTTTGCCTACAACATCGACACTGGCTTCGTGAACTTTGATGTGTACCGATCTCCGAATGCACACAAGGCGTTCGAATCTAGCAAGCAGATTGTGGAGGATCATCTGTCTGGCGCCTCGCCTTTCGATCCCTTGATGCTGGAAGGTGCGATCAGCAGTATTGTTGTAGGCTACGCCAATGAGCAGATGACAGCCGGTACTGCTGCCCAAGGAAGTTTCATTCGACAGGTTGTGCGCAACCTCCCCAGTGACTACAAGGAGAAGATGTTGAAGAAGGTTCGTGACATCAATGTTGATGATGTTAAGGGTGCTCTTCGTGAGATCATCCTTCCACTTTTCGAAGCGAAGACCGCAAATCTTGTCATCACCTGCGGCACTGTTTTGGAAGAGGTAAGTCAAAAATTGTTCCCGTCTTTTCAATTAGATTCTCCTTGGAGATACTCTTGCTAACATCTATGGCTAGACTCTCAAGCAAGGCTTTGAGGCATTTGGTTTCGCGCCCAAGGTTCAATCTCTTAAGGAGTTTGAGGACGATTATGGCCTGAAGCTTGATGACGGCGAGGAAGAGGATAACGACGAAGACGAAGATGACCATGAGGACTGCGAATCTTGCTCGGATGAGAGTGATGAGGATGACGAGTAAATGCCTTATATGAACATTTAGAACCCGCAGAATATTGAACGTAACAGACGTCAATACAATCGCTACGGAGATATACCTTGCTATCATACATCCATTCATTAGTAAATTGTGCCTTTGGTTTGTTCAAAACAAATGTTCTAGGATATACATGGCCTATCCAGGACCGTTCGAGGCCCTCGGGTAATGCTTGGAGCATTGGGCCCATGTGCAAGGTGCCGCCGCTTGGGTGAGGGCGCTCAGATTCATCCTCAGTGATATTAAAGTCACGTTTAATTTTTTTTGACTCCCACTCAGCTATAACCCGTGCCTTTACGCTCTATCTATCAATACTCTCAATGTCATTCTCACCACATGTCATCGAATGTCGCACCCGAAGCGAAATGCAGAGTTGGCCAATAGGCACTGCCGCGACCCATTCTCGTCGTGGAGGTAATATTGCCTCGGCGTCGCCACTGTTGTGCACATTATTGAGTTGGCCAACGTGATAGCTCTTTAGAATCTGTGATACTGCAAGAAAGAGCTCCAAATATGCGAAGCTAGTTCATACGTCTTTAGCCACTGGTTCTAAAATCGCTCGTGGTTGAGAATGGGGGTAGGTGACTCACTGAATTCCAACACATGTGCCAGGGCCCTTGGAGAATGGGATATAATATTCGTTTCTCAAAGAAGTCTTTCGGTCCGTCTCGCTATGAAGCCAGCGACTTGGTCGGTATTTTTGGGGCTCTGGAAAAGCACTTTCATCATGTAGATACCAAATGGGTGAGCTAGAGATGATTGTCTGCTGCAGATTAGCTAGTGCGTTCATGCGAAACATTTTTGGCAGAAAACTTACTCCTTCTGCTATATGTTTCCCATCGAGTATCGAACCGCCTTTAGGGACTACTCTTGGAAGCATCGCGGCGGCTGCCCCGGTCCATCTGATCCCCTCTCTGACACACGCGACTAAGAGTGGAACAGACTCAAGGGCCGCCATATCTGTTGGCCACTGGGCTTTTTCTAGCTCTGAAACTAGGTCATCTTGTAGGCCGTTGTTGAAGGAAAGAGCCCACAGGATATGAGCTAATGTAGCTGAGGTAGTATCTGTCCCAGGGCCCAGCATCTCCTTGGCCTCTGATAACGCACACTGTGTTGAAATTCTGGATCCAGCCATAGCTGCAAGAAAAGATATATCTGCTCTCTTCTCAAGATCTTGTGATAGTTTCAACTGGCTGTTTGTCCACTACAAGGTCCGTTAGCAATGTAAGAAAGACAGAAAGGTTGTCATAGCGATAGTAATACCTCTTCAAACCACCGGTTCGTGGCTACCAATGAGATGTCGTAACCGGTTATTTCAAAAATCTTCTCGGCGATGAAGTAGTATACTTTTGTAGCAAATGGAAATTTTGTATACTAGAATCGTGTCGACGGAATGAAGGTGTTAGAATACCATCATCTCACAATACTAGCCATCAGACATACCAAGGGCATTTTTGATGACTTCAAATCATTCTCCTTAATTATATTCAATTCAGAGCCTGCCTTCAAAGAATCGATCGCTCCGATCGGGCTTCCGAATGCGAAGCTAGCTTTGGGCCTCTAAGTCAGCTTTATCCAATCATCTAGGCAGTCATGTCACTCACACACAATATCAGCCTCAAGAGCCCGACATGTAGGTATAAGATCGATATGTCCCTTCTGAGATATATCCGCAAGCAGACTATGGAAATTGCGAAGTTGGTCTAGCATCATCGGAATCAGAGCTGGCACCCGACTCCGGTTGAAAAGCACGCCCATATGTCTACGTCTTTGCGCATGTTCTTTGGGGTCACTATGTTCTAAGTCAGGACATATCTATGAAAGCTCAAAATTTCCAGGGATTACTTTTAGACTGACGTTATAGAGAACAGCGCTGGATGCCCGTCTTGTACGAATTGGGCATAGACCTGAGGGTCCTTGGCGAAAGCGCTGCTAGGTGCATGAACTCTCTTGTAGATATCCAAGGAGTAAAAGGATAATTCATTTGGTCCAATCCGCACCAAAGACCCTATTCAGATATTAAATACTGTAAAATCATAAGATTGAGTGCTTTAGAGACCAACCGAGCTTCTTATGTAGTTTTGGAAGTTCCAATGTTAGCTCTCCTCGGTATTCCAACGGGAACTCCCATAGAAAGCGTGAGATTGGGGCCAGCAGACCGGCGTTGGGAATATGCGATAGTGACGAAAAGAAGTATGTGTGAATTATCTAGTGATTTAGTCAAAGCTTTGTGATAAGCATGTCTTTTCTCACCTTTGAGATAAATAAGGCGGCCGTGAGCAGGGAAGCCCAGGACAAAAACGCCAACATTTTGTGAGAACTTCTACACCAAACAGCTTGAGAGAATTTTCATTTCTACTGGTACTTCAAGTTTTTTATATAAGAAATGACATGTAGTTTCTATGAAATAATTTACGTTTTTTGACAATAAGCTAAGCGAAGTGGGAATTCAGGGAAGGATTCTCTGTTTTTCTGGAACCGATAACGCAAGTCCGTCGAAAAATCGCATAATAAGAGTATTTCATTAGTTAAGACCGTAAAGATCTCCACAGCGCTACATCGAAACTGGACTCTCCGAGGGAAAACAATCCTCAATAAGTATAGTTCAGCGTTGCACCATAAAGGCGCTTTATTTGCAAGTGTCACTTTAGGGCTGTTTCTCTTTCCTCGGGGTCCGCGGGACGAATATGCCATGTTGCTATGGCGCACTTGAACTGCTTATTAGTAGATGCATTTTGACCAGACTTGTTCTTACTCGTGTAAAAGTATTAATTTCTCTCGGCACACTCCCTGCTCCTTCTAAGTGGTCATGGCGGATTTGCAAGACCCCGCGGCATCATGCTCGCTGAAGGATAATAATAGTAACGACGAGTCTACTCTGGTACACAGATTCTTACAACTCATATATTTTCTATATACTGACCCAGGAATTTGTACTATCTTCAGGAACGTCTAGGTTATAAACAGGTATGTCGGAAATCTACATTTTGTGATCGGATAGATTATGATGGCTCGATCCTAACCATCATACCGGACCAGGTTCTTCATCGCAGCTATTCCTTATTTGAGAATTTCTCAACCTCATTTGGTAGGAATTAATTGCTCGGTTACTTTTTTGCAGTAGTTAATGATGTATAGCTGCTTTATATTTTGTCGGGGGCGTGCGAGTGACCTTTTCGACAGGAATCGCGGCGGGAGGGCCTCTTGCCTACTGGTGAGTCTTCAAATGCCGTGGTGAATATTAGAATAAAGATTGTACAGAAAGCTAATCTCTATAAAGGACAAGTTACATTGCAACTTGTGTCTTCACGTTCATTACAGCGGCTGTTATTGCCGAAGCATGCTCGGCCTCCCCGACGTCTGGCTCGATTTACCAGTGGGCTGCAGAAGCTGGCGGTAAAAGATTCGGACGATTCTTTGGCTTTGTCGTTGCCTGGTGGAGCACAACAGCCTGGACAACCTTTTGTGCCAGTATGAAGCCAATTATTCACTTTGTTTTCTGGCATTCGGTCACTAATCAACATCATAGGCAATACTCAATCGGCCGTGAACTATATGCTTTCAGTAAGCCGTACAACCAACTGAATCAATCAGCCCAAGCTCACCAATCTCAGGAACTAAGCGTTTTTAATGTCGAATTTCCAACCGATTCTTCAAGTGTCAAATTTCGAGCCGTTCAATGGATATGCACTGAGGCTCTCCTTGCTTTAGCAGCATTGATGAATCTCGCCTCTCGTATGCTAAGTCAACCATTAAATTTCATACCTAAAAATGGATACTCACGAATTATAGCACGGATATTCAGGTACATCTTCTGGCTTTCTACGGGTGCTGTATTTTTAGACTTCATTTTGAATGTTGTTTGGCTTCCCGTTGGCGCACACAATACCTATGGCCTGAGAACTGCAAAAGAAGCGTTCATGACTACATATAACGGCACTGGAGCGCCGCCTGGCTGGAACTGGTGTCTCTCATATCTTGCCACGGCAGGTATACTAATTGGATTCGATGCTTCGGGACACGTCGCGGAGGAAACTAAGAATGCATCTGTAAATGCGGCTAAGGGCATCTTTTGGAGTACGGTGATCAGCGGTGTTCTCGGATTCAGTGCTGTGATACTGTTTCTATTTACTTCTGTGAGCTTGCACTATTTGATTTAGCTTCTAATTACCGTCACTAACTCAAAAACAGCCCCCGATCGATGTTCTATTTTCCTACGATGCACCCCAACCCTTTGTTCCTCTGTATGCTGCCGTTCTTGGTCGTGGAGGGCATGTCTTAATGAACATTCTTTCTGTCGTGGCGTTGTGGTTGGTGAGTGATAATCGATATTCGAAGTTTCATTGATGAGGGTGTCTGTTTGGACGTTATATGCTGATGGTATACTAGAATACTGCGATCGCAATTACTGCAGCCTCTCGGCTGGTCTTTGCTGTTGCCCGTGATGGAGTTCTCCCTGCCTCTAGATGGGTATCGCGAGTATCAGTGGAAGGACAACCCAAGAACGCAGTTCTTGTTGTCTGGGGAGTCGCTGCTCTCATCACCTGTACCATCCTACCATCGGCAGTAGCGTTCACCTCTCTTGTTTCAGCAGCAGGGGTCCCATCGGCAGCAGCTTACGGATTGATTAGCTTGGGACGGTTATTCCTAACACCAAACGAGCCGCTTGAAGCAAAGTGGACACTGGGGCGACTGAGCAAGCCTTTCCAGGTTATTTCAGTCGTATGGAATGGTTGGGTGGTTGCAATTCTATTCTCCCCATACGAATTCCCCGTGGAGGCCTCCACTTTGAATTGTGAGTCTTGCAAGATATCCTTGGGATAGGGATTGGTAAAGAAACAGTGTTAATTCTGCTATACAGATGCGCCTATCATATTGGCGATTGTGACTATTTTTGCGATCATCTCGTGGATTGTTACCCCGTCCGATGCATGGATTCCAAAGGGGAATTTGACATTTCCCGAGGGACACATAGACGATGCAAAATAATGACTGCCTAGCCGGGCCTTAGGAGCCACGCGGGTGGATTGTGATCGTTCTGGTCGGTCAGGGCCGTGCTCAATTCTATTCAATGAACTAAAGCGGCGAGGGAGTGAGCACTACGGTAGAACGGAAAGAGAAGGCCAAGAAGTGGCATAGGAAATATGATACGTAGGTTGACTGCATACAAACACGTTAATACAATTACTCAGGCGCGGCCTAATATAAGTACGCACTAAAGTACTTCAAAGGGGAAAGAAAAGCCGGTGGTTCCCAGTTACTAAATCGACATATATGGCGTATTGTAGACTTTGTTGTATGTCATCTAACCGTGACGTTTTTTACCATTTGTACAGGAACGCCTTAGTTGCTGAAGAAAAGACTGCTGAATTGCGTATAATCTCACACATACTCGAGAAGATGTAATATGGTACAAGGTCTGATAAACCTGACATCCAACTGGATGTTATGTCTGACCTCTGGGGATGCTTCCAAAGTCATGTCTCAACTTGTGGACAAGCTCCTCTAGGCCAACGTTGCTCTTAAATGCATTCAACCCCCTTATATGCTCCCTGCCTATCAAAAAATCCCCGCCATGACGAATTTACCAGCTCATGGCCCTGCGTCCCTTCAGACGCCGCCGGATCAGGACAAGGCGACCCTTCTGGGACTTGTTCCGGGCCAGGAATCCAGAACGTCTTTTCTGTACTCGCCGAGAGGGGCGGAATGTGTTACGCTTGACGCCCAGGGATGCGGTTGCCGAGAAGGCGCGGCTCTGCTGTGATTGCTGGGAGAGCAGCGAGGACACTGAGAGGGTTGTGGGCGTGCTTGTGGACGGTACACGAGAGAAAGCTTGTGGTTGTTGGGGACGGACCGGCGTGGAGAGGAGGGTAGAGGAGAATGGTCTGGCGGAATTAAGTGCGGAAGAAACGGTGTTCCTCTGCACCGCGAAGCGGCTGCCGCTGTCGAATGGAAATCTAGCATTAGCCCTGTTCTTTGGGGTATGTGATGTCGCGGGGAGTTGATGCGTACCTGTTCACCAGGGCGCGGGGAGTGGGAACAGAGGCCCGGATGGAGGGCACAGCCCGGCAGCGGAAACAAAGCATAATTTCGAACCGAATTCTGGGAGCGGAGCGTAACTTGGGTGTCCTTGGGGTTGGAGATAGGCTGGGGAGACTTCGGTGATACTCGCGGCGCGGTGTCGGGAAGTCGAAAGAAAATTAAGCGCGGAGCCGCAGGCGCGGGCCCGCCTACAGTATGTAATACTATAGAGCAAGCCAGCACGGCCATTGTACACTAGTCATGAATTCAAAAAAGTAAGTATCTCAATTCCACGATTTATTTAAACCCAGTCTTTCCTTTTCATCACATCCCCATCCCCCGGGAAGAATTGTCTGAGCTACACCTTCAATCTGCCAGCATATGCTACCCGATCCGGACTAGCGCCTCCGAAACTTTTTTGTCGCGATGCGCCGAGCAACTTTTAATGATTTCTACAAAGACCCTCCTTGGTCTCAAACTTGCATTCAAAGACTCAAGTGCTAGTTAAAAGCTTGTCCTGTGTTCCAAACACCCTTCATAACCGACTGATCGGCCATTGCAGGCCATAATCTCTACAAAATGTCCGCCCAAGGCCCCTCTCTGCCTCCAACCACTGTGCAAAGCACCAAGTCAATCAGCCAATCCGCTGCACACGACTTCCTGGCTGCCTACCTAGACCGCGCAGCCCAGGATCCAGCTCTGCAACCCAATGCCAGCATCAGCGAACATGGCCCTGTCTCCCGCACCACTGCCGCAGCACCAAATCTCATCCTCCACAATCTAAAGCGCGTGCAAGCCGGTCTGGCCGGTGAAGTCCTTGGTCGTGATTTGACCGTCGCCAAACAGAACCCTGGTGAAGAATACCTAGATGTTGCTGCCGGTGTGACGACGAATGAGAACCAGGAAGAAGAGCAGAACGACGACAATGATCTGGAGATGAAGGATACCGAGTTCGAGACCGAGGCTGAGGCCTTCGAGGAGCAGCAGCAAGACCAAACTGCCGTCGATAAAGAGGAGCGCAAACGCCTGAAGAAGGAGAGACGACAGGCCGAGAAGAAGGCCAAGAACAAGAAGGACGACGACTCAGATTGATTATCTTGTTGATGTGTTTGAGCCATGGGCGTTGTTGCATCGGACCGGAGTTCTTTTCATTTTATTTTTCTCCCCATGTGTTCCTTCATGGTTTCTTTTCCTCGTACCTATGGGCTTTTTGAAGCTCACGTGCTTCTTGGATATTCGTTTGCATCTCATGTTTAGACAAAAAGTCTCTTTTGAAAGATAAAAAGCTGTAAAGATGGATATTTCAAACGTCCCATTTCCTCCATCTTATAAAGGGGATTTCGAGCCGATAATATTAAGTCAAAGTTTAACATGCACATACTGGTAAATTTGTTCCCATACTTTGTATTGATACTTTTTACTACATACTAGTATGAGTAGTAGGTGTATGGCCAAGTGTCTTGTCATTTATAACATATTATCCAACTTGACTCTTACAGGAAATTTCAATTGGGGGTTTTGGAAAGCTTCAAATTTTCAGGTAGGTAGGTATGATTTAGTGAAAAAAGGTGAAATCAGGACCCAGAATACGCAACACCTACACCGGACCTTATTTTCTATCATAAAAGGTTCAGGAGTTCCTATATCGAGAGGGTTTGTTCATTTGAACTGATCCCTCGAGACTCTTGCTTCAACACCTTCACTCTAAGC
The DNA here is from genome assembly GCA_023626415.1 of Penicillium sp. S1701. NCBI lineage: Eukaryota > Fungi > Ascomycota > Eurotiomycetes > Eurotiales > Aspergillaceae > Penicillium > Penicillium sp. S1701. Next base: position 800,272 of record JAMAGY010000006.1, on the reverse strand, counting down.
CACTCTCTGCGTCCATCTGAAAGATCATCAATGTGAGATAGCTATTACGAGCCCGTTCCCATTTATAGTTCGCTGCCAGTAGCCTTCACAGGCTTGTCACTATCTTCCGCCTTGGAGCTAGTGACCTTTCCACCTTGCCATCCAAGGGCGGCAAGACGCTCGGTCAGGATAGGGTGCGAGTAGTGGTAGCTGGCATACATCCAGTCGGCATCCATGGTGCTCAGGTTCTGGATTTGCAGCTTGAGGAGAGAAGCGGCAAGCTCATCCTTGAATCCGAGCCCTTCGGCGAAAGCATCTGCAAGAGGAGTCAATATTGTCGGCATGTATAAGGGTAAATATAGATAAAGTAACATACCGGCTTCAAATTCGAACTTCCGGCTAAGAATGTTCATCAGCAGTTTAACAATGGCATCCATGGGGGCAAGAGCATCGGAGAACAGAAGGAATCCGATCATGATCGGTTGCTCTTTGATGAAGCCGAAAGACTGGTAAAGCGACTTGTTGTTGACGAAGACCGAGAAGAGGGCGAAGATGTAGAACATGTGAAACTGGGCAATACCGAAAAGCTTAGTGGTGTGGCTGAGGCTCCAGTGACCAAGCTCATGACCTAGCACAGCAACAACCTCTTGGGGCTCGCTTTTCTCCAGAAGGGTATCATAGATGACGATGTGCTTCTTCCAGGGAAGACCATAGAAGTAAGCATTGGAGTGGGCACTGCGCTTGCTGCCGTCGATGACATGCAGCTCTGAGAGCGGGAACTTCAACTTCTCGGCAAGTTTCTCAACGCCAGTCTTGATTTCACCGGGTTCCAGGGGAGACAGTTTGTTGAACAGTGGCAGAATCACAATGGGGTAAATGGTGATCGCAAACACCTGGAGGAAAACACCGAAGAGCCAAAGATAGTAGAAGAACTCGTTTCCAGTCAGTTGAACGATTTTGAGAACAGCACTGATGATGGGGGTTCCAAGAACCACGCCAAGCATCTGACCCTTGAGCATGTCCGTCACCCAGAGTTTGAGTGTCTGCTTGTTGAAACCGAACTTCTCCTCGAGCACAAAGGTCTGATAATATGAGACCGGGAGCGAGAGGATAGTGCTGAGAATATTGAAACCGAAGATAAACACGAGAGTCTGCGAGATTTCGCCTTGGAACCGAGCGGGGAGATACTGCGCCAGCAGCAAGCCGCCAACGCTCCAGAGCTTGGGAAGAACATCGCCGTAGATGAAAGCTAGGTTTTGGATTTGACCATAGAGACCAGAAACAATGCTGAACTTGGCTTTTGCGCGACCATAAGCCTGTGTTCGAAATTATGATGGTTAGTGATTGGGTACAATTACTCTTGCGGCCCGTGACAAGGCTCCTACCTGGCTTTGATCGTAGACCTTCTGAGTAACCTCTCCCTCAAGAACTTTGGGAGCCTTAGTGCGCTGAAGCACCTTGTATTGACGGAGTGTCAGGAGACCCTCTAGGACGAACTGGCCCACGGAGAACCCCACGAGCACGTTCTTCCATGGGAAGAGCGGACGGTCGAGAAGACGCGCGAGTTGCTGGCGGAACAAGGATGAGAAAATGGGTTTAAAGAGGTATTGCACACTAGGAACGACCCAGAATGACGCGAAATGAGGGGACTTACCTCAAGAATCCACATGATGTAGACCGCGCGACAATGTCGAGAGAGAGAGAGCAGTTCAAAGAAGCTACTTAGGTGTTAACTAAACAGGGTACCGCCTTAGTCAGATCAACACGGAGCTCCGCAGTCTTGGCGGCCACCGCAGGAACATGAACTGCAGAAGGCTTAGCGACACGTTAGCTAGGCAAGTACCTAGTATTGATTTAAAAAAAAAGATATTTCTGTTGTTCGGACTTGTACATCGTTTTCGCTTCTACTCCAGTTGAAACTACTCCTCCCCGTTTCTATTTTTTGAATCGCAAACCTTAGACCTATATTTATCTACACCGGGACTCGGGCTTGGGACATGCACGAATAAAACAGCTGAAGAAAAATAAGAAATATTTAGAGAAACCTCTTCAAAATCAACTCCCTAGAACACACAAAAGAGAAAGAAAGACACCTTCTCTTAATCACGTGAATCATATCCCAATAATTGTAGTCCTTTTGTGTCTGTCACCAGCAGATCGTTTGCACCTTTGTTATGTAGCGGGGCCATAGATATGCTCAAGGTGAACAATTGACCAAGGAAACAGTATCGGATTTGCGGAAACCTCCACTCTATTCAACCGGGGGGAATCTGTAAATGTCATGCCATCACTTTTCCGACTCGTCGTGACCGTAAACTTTTCTGCGATTGAAAATCGCGGAGCGTGAGCCCGAGGGTCGGCAGGCTGAGACTTGGTCGCTGGAAAATCTGGTTCTCCGAATGCGACACACCCCACCCCAGATGATTTCCCTCGGAACTAGACGTCATCAAAGCCATGCAGCTTTAGTTCAGCACGGGCTCGAGGGTCACACCGTGGACGATGTTGGCCCAACCAATCAGACGCCCTGAGAGAAATTGTTAGTATCCGATGAAAGTAAGTAGTCGCTTAAATCTAGTGAATTGTCACTCACAGTGCTTGTCGATACGGCGACTGATGGCGATCTTCTCGCCGACTTCCGTGCAGGCAGGGCTGGTCAGACTGAGCTTGGCGGCATCGGCCTTGACATTCACAACCTTGGCACCGGTGGCGGTTGAGCCAATGTTGACCATGAGAACCTCGTTCTTAGCCAGCTTGGCGACCTTAGCCTGCTTGCCATCCGCAGTCTTCACACCCAGCAGGCGACGAAGCAGGAAGTAGTTGACCTCAATCTCAGTGTAGATAGCAGGAAGCTTCGAGCGGTGTCCCAGAACGAAACCGACCAGACGATCGGCACGGCAAAGAGTGGGATCAATGCGGGTACCGACACCAATAAGACCACCGGGAATGGCGTAATTAAGAGTGTTGGTCTCGGCAAAGAGAGTCTCAATCTTGGAGAAAATAGGACGGCATTGGATCTTGCCGTTCTCATCCTTAGTAACGAGACCGGGGCGAATTTCAATTTCATCGTTGAGCTTGAGAACACCACTGAGAATGGAACCACCAGCAACACCACCCTTGAGCTCATCAATCTCGGCACCGGGCTTGTTAACATCGAACGAACGAATAACCATCATGTGGGGTGCCTGGTCGAAGGTTCGGACAGGAACGGGGATGTGGCTTGTGAGATATTCATTGACGGCATCGATATTAAACTTCAGCTGAGCAGAGATGGGAATGACGGGGGAGCCATCGGCGACAGTACCGCGGATGAACTTGAGGATGGATTGGTAGTGCTGGAGCGCGTTGTCTTCGCGCATCAGATCGACCTTGTTCTGCAAAATGACGATGTGGTTGAGCTTCATGATCTCGATAGCGGCCAAATGCTCGGAGGTTTGAGGCTGGGGGCAGGTTTCATTTCCGGCAATCAGGAGCAGAGCAGCGTCCATGACAGCGGCACCTGAAAGCATAGTGCTCATCTAATAGAAGCGGTTAGCGAGGACCTTCACAGGCTTAAGACAGGTGGAACTTGCGAGAATATCGTGACCTATGTGAAAGTAATTAGCACACTTGCTCAGTCGCTTCAGTGGGGAATGGGCGGAACATACCAGGGCAGTCAACGAACGAAACATGACGCCTAAAAGTAGAAGATTCAGGTCAGCCGTATTTCAGATGTTGAGATAGACGGATGGGTACATACAACAGACGGTACCGGCCCTCACAACCCTCACGCTCACAGGGAGGATCAACCTCCTTATCACTGCTGTAACTCTTGTAGCATGTCGGACGAGGGCACGCAGGGTTGTCGCACTTGTAGATCTTCGCGTTGGCGTAACCAAGCTTGATGGTGATGTTGCGCTCCAATTCGTTCTTGAATCGCACAGTCTGAACTCCGGAGATAGCTTTTACGACGGTACTCTTGCCTGTATAGGGATTGAAGTTAATACCAGCACCACGGAGGACAACGAAAAGGGAGCTGATCGGAGAACGAATGTACCGTGAGCGACGTGGCCGATTGTGCCAATGTTGATTGTGGCTTGACGAGCAATGACTTCGGGTGTCAAGGGTGTCAAAGTAGACACATCCAGAGTAGCCGGATCAGATTGCGGTGGGAGCTCGGGGCGCTGGGGTTTGGGTTCAGAAGCAGCACCCTTCTTCATGGCCGACTTCTTGGGCTGATCGAGAGGCTCCTGGTCGTCGAAATCCTGGGCATTCTGAGCCTCAACAACGGGGGACCCGGCCTGAGAGAGGTCTTCGTCCGAGAAGTCTCCGTTGGCAGCCATATTGCAAAAAAAAAATCCGGTATCGCTTCAGTAACGGGTTTCGTCGGTCTCAAGGTATCGGGAACAGAGGAGAAGGCGATGGGAGGTGGGTGGAGGGCGGAGAGTTGAGCCGGACGAAATTTGCGGGCGATATGATAATGGAAGAATGGTATGGTGGGGGGTTTTGTGCAGTGGAGAGCGAGCGGGCGGTGTCTGTCTTGGACCAGTTGGCGTGGGCGACTAAGGAAGCACAGCGGGTTACTTTACTTGATGTAAGAAGCTCTCTCTCTCGTTCTCTCTCTCTCGTTCTCTCTCTTTTTTTTCTTTCTTTGTTCAATCGATTCCAATTGGTCTGTTGTTCGTGGCGTCAATGGGCTCGATCTTTTAGTGGTGTGTGGGCATGACTCATTGGGCGGGAAAATCGAAAATCTTCAAGTTGTGCCCTGTCGACCTCGCCAGGGTGATATTGGCTTGTAGTGAGTGATCTATTGGATTTATGCCATATGTTTCAATGTATAGATGGAAGATTTAAAGTCATATGATTTGTATCGCTGGTAGATAGAGCGGAAATCAAGCTTGAAATCAGCTTAATTCATACTTTTTATACTTAAGGATACATCCTATTCTAACAGTACAGTGGGTATCTAGTCCAGGGCAATTTACTCGTCACTCACATCACTTTCCGACTCCTCTTCCTCTCCATCTTCTTCCTCGCTACCCCCCTCCGAGTCGAACAAGGTCGATGGATCCTCTGCAGGCAGCATGATGAAGGCAGCCAGACATGTAATCCGATTACCAGTCTCGTAGGAGCTCAGGAGAGTTCCGATCTGCTGAATGGCAGTGGTAGTGGCAGTAGTAGTGTCCTTAGACTTCTTGGAACCCTTGGATTTCTTTGTTGAAGCAAGATCCTTTCCGTTGATCTTCCAGATCCGCACAACACCCTCACTATTTCCGGTGACGACCAAGAAATCGTCGCGAATTTCCTTGTCTTGACCCTCTATGCTCAAGATCGCAAAGTCCTTAACACGCCCAGGGAAACCAGCCTGTTTACCGCCAAGCTGAGCTACTGGGGTAGCAAAAGGAATTTTTGACTCTGCCTCATCCTCGACCTCTTGCAATTCAGAAGTCGAGTAAAAGATGACACGGCCGTCTTCGGTGGACACTGCCAATAGGTCACCAGACTGGCCGTTATCTGAAGGTCGAGGGACATATTTCATCTCATGAACCTTGCTTCGTGGCTCTGGGAGTGCTCTGCATTTGGGTTCCGAATCCTGTTTTTACTCGTTAGCATCTGAACGCATGTTATATGGAGATGATGAGCATCTTACAACACCAAACACCACGACACCCCATTCAAAGGAGACCGCAAACTCTTCCCCAGCAGGATTCCATGCGATCCGGCGACCCTCTCCACTGCTCCATTTCCCTTCTCTCACACTTTGTAGCAAATCCCTATTGAAGTTCAAAACGCCGGCCTTTTTGCCCGTGACCAAATTCCACAAGCGCATACATTTCTCTCCCTTGCCAACACTCAGCATCAGTTTCATGGAGGGGTGAACGGCAAAGTGGTTCACTCCAGACGGCTCAGCCCCCGGGGGTGCTGTATCACCACTTGGACGGCCTTGGACCTTGGGGCGAGGCGCCTTGATGGTTGAGACAACGGTCCAATCCCGAGTTTTGGAGATGGAGATGGTGTTATCTTCTGCAGATGCGAGAAGCTTGCTGCGGGAAGGGAAACTCAAGCTAGAGATGCTGGCCGAGTGGTGCAACAACGATCCCAGCTCGCGGTTCTTGGGGTTTTCGAGAATTTTGTTTCCGGCCAGCGTTGGCACGGTGGGATACTCGTCATTCACAGCGACAGGTGCAGCAGCGAGAGAATACAAATTGATTCGCTCGTCTGTGGCGCCGCTGGCCATGATTACGGATTGATTTTGATCGGTGGCTTTGGGAAGCGGGGAGAGCGCCAGGCAGCGAATTGCGGACTGATGGGCCTCGAATAAGAAGCTATCAAGACATTGAATAGGAAATGTCGAGTCCTTTTTCGTTTCCTCCTTGGAAGTCAGAGAGGATGCGGGGATACCGGCCGTGAAACCGTGCAACACGCGCTCGTAGGAACCGGTGACCACCTGAACGGTCAGAGCTGCATCGGGGGCTGAAGAGGGCGTGGGCGCTGATTTGACGGTTTTGGAGGGACTTTCAGTGGATTTGGCTTCCTTAGAAGCATCTGTTCTCTTGCGTTTGACCATGACGGAGGGTAGATGACTAGGATGATGGGGAAGCAAAAAAAGTAGAGCTGTGATCTAATTGGAATTTTTTGCGGTTCCTATCGGACTGATAGGAGAGTGCTGCCTTGATGCCTGAAGAGAGGTTGCCGTGACACCTTATTACAGCCTTGGAAACGAGGCATCAATATTTGCTCCTTAGGCAGACATCAGGCATAATTAAGGCAGCAACGATCGCAAGCGGCCTCGAGGAATGGGCGAATTACACGTTACAGCCGCGTCTGGGACGCTCACCAGTTTGCTGGCAACACAGTCCACCATACAGCCTTTCAACCCCAGGATTTGTCTAGAACTACCGAACAAAAGCAGACCAATCTTATATTGCCAAAACCAAACAAAAAGAAAATCTGTACTTTTACCCACCATTTCATTCCATTTATACGATCTGATACATACTTCCTTTGTAGTGTTGCTCCCATAGGAATCCCTTGGCCTGGTAATTTTACCGTACAGGTACCTCATCGACCACCCTTCCCGCTCATTCCCTTTTTTTCCCGTGCCAACCCGTACAGAAAAGTCCTCCCTTCCCTGCCTGCCATCGCTTCACGCGACAACCATATCCGATTCCATCCTTTTCAGCGATTTTTTCGATCTGAATGACCTCGGTCAATCCACTCCCTTTTTTCCCGCGTTAATCGGATGCTGTGTTCCCAAGTTAGACCTCATGCTCCGCGACGAGCTTCTCCGGTCTAAGAACGATGAGATCGCGTAAGTATTAATTTCAAAAAAACTACTCTTCGACCTCTCCTTCTTGTGGTTCGATGGATTTTTCGCTAATTTTGCCCTAGAAACTGTTTGTTGTCGCGCAAGCGAAAACTGACCGAGTTGTATTATGCGACCGTGGGCTTTGAGGGCGCGACCGCCGACTCTCTATATCAGCAAAAAGAACGGGCCTTCCTCGACGCCAACGATCTTTCTAAGTACGTTTATTATTTCCCTTTCTTATTTTCTTTTCTTCTTTTTCACACTCGACTCTTGTTCTCTCAATTACTTTACGCAATTATTTTGCAAGCTAGGAAAATCACGAGTTAATTGGTTGCGCCTTACTGACCCGTCGCGCAGAGGTCGTTACTTCGACGAAGCTACGTTACCATCGCCCACCCACGCTCGCGCGCGTTCTCCCGGCAGAAAATTAGTCGCGTCTGCAACAGCCTCCGAACCAAAGGCAAAACCGGTCGTCGGCATCACACCCTCGCCGACCGTAGACGGTCACATTCCCCCAATCTCCAACGGACCCAGCGTACAAGGAACGGCGAACGCGCCCCGTCCCGATACAGCATCACCGATTGTCGCATCGACATCCAAGAAAGATATTAATCAGACTGACCTAACCGCACTGTCGGTTGTACCAAAGGTTCCTCAAGAGGCCGAAGTAGCCGCTGCGGCCGCGTCGTCACAACTCACTGACGTCGGCCCCAAGACGAGCGCTTCCGCGCTTGAGACTCCTCTCAGCTCCCAGGATCACGATGGAGCAGAGGTCAAAGTCTCTTCCGGTGCAGCGAAACCTGCGGCGAAAAGCGCGACGCCCTCCCTCGAAATTCCTCCAAAGCCTATTACCCAAAAGAAGCCCGATTCACGACCATCTCTTACTATAGGCTCATCCCATCCCGAGCAACCTCTTTCTCCTGCATCATCTGTCGACCCATACTCTAATAACACCCCATTACCCGTCACCGGCTCACCCGATACGAGTCCCGGAGAAGAAGTGTCGGATACTGGAAGGATTGGTCGTCCGAGCCCGAAACATAACCGAAACATGCCTCGTGCGGGTTTCGTTCCATCAACACCGGACGAACAACTACGACTGGAGGAAGCTCAATCGATCCAACAGACTGCGATAGCCAGCGTCAATGGTGCAAATGGACCGTCGTCAAATGAGGTGATCAAAGAGAACGTGGAAGCCGCGGAAGATAAAGATCAAATGGACCTGGATCAAGATACGACCGCCGAAGCTCCTGATTCGACCCTTCCTGATAAAAAGTCCCCAGCGACAGGGGAAGTTCTTTCTCCCAGTGATCGGATCCCTGAAGGAAAGAAAGTTTCTGATGAAGCTGTTCCGGAGATCTCCTCAAGCAAGAAACATGTATCAATTCCACCTACTCAACCAGACCAACCTCAACCTGAGCGCATGACAACCCGGGTATCGTCAGGAGCTATCCGCCACAAATCTGTTTCCGAAATTCTTGGAGAGGCGTCTAGGAATTATGCGCACGACAAGACTAGTTCTGTGGGTGACAACGCGTCGCCCGATACTGTTGCACGAATGCGATTCAAAGATCGAAAGGATAGGGAAAAGGAGAGAACCCGAGTCTCTACGGTTGTATTTCCCAAACAGACTACATCTCAGCAAGACAAGTCGGATACAACAGATTTATCCCAGTCAGATTCAGGAGATGCAGTCGCAAAGCTCAATGAAGAGCAAGACTATTTGTTCACTCTGTTTTTGAATAGGGCATACGCTCCGCCACGAGGAACGAATTTGAATACTCTCCTGGCATCCGCTCATAAGACATTGAGCACCTCGAATCACCTTCTCGAATATCAGGAGCAGATGGATTGTCGGACTTTGCGTCGTATCTACGGGCTCCAAAATGCCAATCGCTGGCCTCTGCGGCAAATGAAGCGGTCAATGGAGCCTCCTCGACAGGGTACCCATCTGGATATCCTATTGGACCACATGAAATGGATGCGTACGGATTTCCGTGAGGAACGGAAGTGGAAAATCGCAGCTGCGAAGAGTTGTGCTGACTGGTGTGCCGAATACGTGAACAGCGATGATGAGCATCGAGCGCTCCTTCGCGTGAACGCGCATATACCCTCTCCTAGCTCAGCACCACGAGATGCACCTAAAACGGAAATCGCGTCACCTGGCGGAGGCGAAGGTGATGAAAACATGGCTGCATCGCATCCCATTCCAGATCTGGTTCCATCTGCCGAGGAAGAATCCGTCAGCGATGGCTTCAATGATGAAGCAAGGCATGACATTCACGACACTGTTGCGCCTGCGGCTATATTCTCTTTAGGATCCGACGAATTCAACTTCTCACTCGAAATGAATCCTGTCGCGGAGAAGTTATTAGACGAGCTTCCAATCTACGAGCCATTGCGGATTGGTCCAGAGACACAGTCACCAGTTTTTAAGCAGCCACCAGACTCGATCTGGAAAACGGAAATTCTCCCAGTGTCGAAATTCGCTTCGACCAAGATCAAGTTTTATGATGAAGAGCGTCCGCACAAACGCAGCAGATACGATTATTCTCAACATGGGTCTGATTTAGAGACTCGTCTCATGGAATTGCCACCAGAACAGGACAATGTTGCCCTCTTCCGACCAGAGAACAAGCACATCCGTGATCGGATCCACCCCGGCCATTCGTTCCGCCCTCCGACTGAACATCCTATGCCGTCAGTTGGATTTTTCGAATCCCGACAATCCTCGCAGTGGACGATGGCCGAGGACGACGAACTTCGCCGCTTGGTTAAGGAGTATTCATACAATTGGTCCCTCATATCGAGTTGTTTAACTTCCCCATCTTTGTTCACATCTGGAGCTGAGCGCCGAACACCCTGGGAGTGCTTCGAACGATGGGTAGGGCTGGAGGGTTTACCCGCGGACATGTCAAAGACTCAATATTTCCGGGCATATCACCAGCGGCTTGAGACGGCTCAACGGACAGTTCTGGCCCAACAGCAGGCCGCCCAACAGCAGCAACAGCAGCAAGCTAACAACGGTCAAGTGCAACAGCCTATTCGCCGTCGGACAACTCAGCCTCTGCGGGTGGATAGAAGGAGATCATCCCGACACCTTGCGTTGCTTGATGCCATGCGCAAGTTGGCGAAGAAGCGCGAGACGATGCTACAGAAGCAACAACATGCTTCTCATCTTGCTTCTCTCAGGAAGGCGAATGAGGCTAATCAGCCAAAACCTCCTATCTCGTCACCAGCTGAATTCAGCCGGCTCAAGTATGATCGGGAGATGAAGTTGCAAGAACGCCAAGAGCAGTACAGGCAACAGATGATCGCCCAGCAAAGAGCTAGTCTCGCTGCTCAGCGTAACGGACAGCTGCCTAATCAGCAGCAACCTCAACCCCAACCACAGCAGCAAATGATGAACAACCAAGGCCGATCTCCTAACAATATGCAACCTAATTCTGGAAATGCGGGAATGGTTAACGGGACTCCAAATGGAGCATCTGCTGGCATGGCGCCGGGTGTGGGTGTCAATCAGGCCCGAACGCAGGCCATGCAAGGCCTGCCGAACGGAGCAACGCCAGTAAATGGTCAACTTCCGGCCAACGCTATGGCGATGAAAATGATGCCTCAGGGTCAACTGCAGCAGCAAGTTGGTGCGCGGCCTGGCATTCCAATGCAGGCATCTCCTGATAATGCGCGTGTCATTAGAGAAGCGAATCGACTTCAGGAACAGCAGCGTCTTTTGCAATCTCGCCAGCAGCAACAAGTTCCCCATCAACAAGGCCAGCCTCAGCAAACGCAGCAGCAATTCCATAGCCAGCAGTTCGGGCCACAGGGGTCCCATTCCCCTAACGTCAACGTGCCGAATGTGAACGGCACACCGAACAATCCTGCCATGATGGCTGCTATGCAGGCTCAGGGCGGAATGCAGAGTCCATCTTTCCACGGAGCGACACCACAGGGCGTGTCAACCCCATCGCCGCGCATGGGTCAGCCGAATGCGCTCTCCAGTGGTGTTGTTCCAACTATCAGCACTTTCCAGAGTCAGATCCAGCGTGCCAACCCGAATTTGCCGGCGGAGCAAGTGAATAAACTGGCCACCGACAGACTCAACCAGTACCAACAACAGCGTATGTCGCAGCAAGCCGCTATGAACGCAGCCGCAGGTGGTATGAATAATGTTCAGGCCAACTATCAAGTTTCGCATGATGGTAACTTCCAAACGCCTCAGCAGCCCGGCGTGCCTAATGGCAATCCTGCCATGCAGGTTCCTCAAAACCAAGGGTTTTCTCCCATGATGCGGGTTCCTCAAGCAAACCAGCAAAACCGCGTCAATGTCACTAGCTCTCCGGCCATGAACGGAGCCGTCCCCCAGGCTAGCCGGAGTGCAACTCCCCAAACTCAGCGGAGTGGTAGCGCACAAGCTGGAGCCGTACAGCAAGGCTCTAGTAAAAGCCCTCACCCACCACCTGCACAGACAGCGAGCAGCTAAAGGGTATTCCCCCTAATACGCATTCTCCTGTTTTCTACCCTCTCTACCTACCTCTCAAACTACTCCCTTTCAACTGTACATATTTTGACCCTACCCGTCTTATCTTGATTTATTGCCTCCGATTTCTTTCTGTCTTTCTTTTTTTTTGCGCTGGTGGACAGGGATGGCGGCGCCTCTGATTTCAACTTCTTCTCTTCCCCCGATGCCCTCACATTTTGATTCTCTTAACCGCATGCGTTGTCCTCCTGCCTCTCACGTATGACCTTTTCACCGTGTTCATTAATCTAATGGACCAGATAGAGCACTGGCTCCTATATCACCAGTGCTCCGTTTCTGGATTTGGGCATGTATTATCCATGGGATGGCGAAAACTCTGGGTTGGTTTTAAAGCTCAGGAATTGACGAACATGAATTGTATGATTAGTTTCAAACCTTTGACAAATGTTGTTCCCTTTGAATTGTAGACGTTTCTCCTTACTATTAATTCGTACCTTGACCTGGTGCTACGATGTCGTATGGGTTGAAAGCTGACCCGATACGAGATACAGTTTTGAGTGACCGCTTTTGATATAATATTAGAGGGTGTTATACAGTTATACCCACAGTATGTATACTCGATGGTTAGTCGGTAGTCCTGGAGAGAGATGGAATATCCTATGGTACAAGATCGAAGTTATTAGGGCTTCGAGGTTGAGGCTAGGCTTGGCGGAGGCGCGGGCGGCGCGCTTACTCGATCTAATGTAGTTCCGCCCTCGCCACCGCCCCGCCTGGAGCTTCCAATGCATAGCAAGTCTTCGATCTTGGCCTTCGACTTCCCCCAAAAAACAGATTACATCTGTTCTGAAATTCACCATCTGCCACAATGTCGCCTTTGTCGCAGGCTTCGAGCGACAACACTCGTGATGGATCAAAGTCTTTCGCCCTTTCTTCTAGCTCAAATGGACCATCTGCAAAAACCACCTTTGGCTTCCAATCGACTCGCGCACGCCCCGACGCCTCAGCCAACAAAGCCCGCGCTCTTCCACGCCGTCCGCATAATCTTGGCCATGATGAATCCTCCGATGAAGATGAAAAGGATCCAATCCATGAGGAAGTCTCCGGGTTCGACACGCATACTGGTGGCGCCATCACTATCGACGGTGAAGCCGTCAGTGATGAGAAAAAACCGCTCGTGATCCCGGTAACGAGCAGAAATAACTGGCGTGATCGCCTGGGCGTTAATGTGAAGAAGGGCAAGAAGAACCTCCTCCCTCGTGAAGTTCAAGCTCTGCAGGAAGCGCAGAAAAATGGACAGGCTCCTTCGGGAGGCGCTGTGGAGACCGAGGGACCGAGCATGGCATATGGTTTAAGTTTTGCCCAGCAGCCCGCAGAGGATGAGGATAAGGGTCAAACTAGAGATACTGATCAACCTATGACGGACGTGAAGCCTGCAGAGGAAAGCAAACCCCTCACAGATGACCAACTTGCTTTACAAGCTTTGATCAAGGAAAGCACAGGCGAGGTGGAGCGGAGGTCAGATCTTGTTATCGAAGCCTCACAACAGCGTGACCAAGAGGATGAGGCACCGGGCCATTATGATGAGTCGAGCTCTTTCAAGACAGACGTTCAATCACGACCTGAATCGGCTACGCTAGACCAATACAACGCTATCCCAGTTGAGGAATTCGGCGCGGCGCTTCTTCGTGGAATGGGGTGGAAGGATGGCCAATCTATTGGACGTGGCAACTATGGTTCTTCTGCAAATGTCAACAAAGCCAACGAGCCTCGTGTTCCACCGCGTCGCGCTGGCTTTCTCGGTATTGGAGCTAAGGATTCTGGCAAGGGTGCAGAGGTCGAATTTGGCGCATGGGGGAAATCAGCAATGCGCAAGGCATCAAGGAAACAGGGTGAAGAGAATGCAAATGGCAACACTGAGGGTGTCTATATGCCAGTCACTATGCGGAACAAAAACACCGGAGAGTATATAACGGAGGAAGAACTGGCAATTAAGAAAAAAGAGGCCAAGTCCCATTCTGAATCAGACGAATGGCGTGAACGACGAGATCGCAACCTGGAGAAGAATGGGCGTGACAAGGACCGTGATAGAGACTACCGCCGAAGGGATTATGATGACAACGACCGTTCCGGTCGCAAATATGGGTCCTCGCGCCGCGATCGCAGTCGCTCTGCGGGTCGTCATTCATCCTCACGGCGCTCCAGATACGATGATGATAACCGTCGGAGGGATGATCGATCTTCTCGTGACTCGGACCGGGATCGCCGACGAGCTCGTGATGACGATAAAGATTATCGGAAAGACCGGGACTATGACAGAGACCGAGACCGATCTCGACGACAGAGACGATGGATATAGCAGTCGTTCATCTCATTCGTCTCGGCACGACCGTGACCGCGATCGTGATTCTCATCGCCGCCGGCGGGATGATGAATGAGGTTCAAAGGAAACCAACCCTCTTGTACATCACGAAATATAACCATGGCATGTCACATAGATGTGCAGCGAATCAAGAAGATGGAGTCAAGAAAAAGGCCTAAGATACAGATACCCCGGCTGTGCGTACTATGTGTTATTTGGAATTACTAGCGAGGTAGAATTGGATGTCGAAAATAATGGACATGAAATTTGAATCTATATGAGAAGGTAGATGGCTTTTATCCGATCCCACTCCCATGATACTCCCAAAAGCAAAAAAAAAAAAAGCGCCATGAATATACACGAAATACAAGGCTTTTCTAAGCCTCCAGCATAATAACATCCTTCTCATGCTCAGCCTCCCCATCGGCACCGTCCGTATCCAAACTCATCAGTCCACCAAGACCAACACCGCCGTCCATTTCTCCAAGGACCCACTCAACCAGATAGCTGTCGTCTGTCAACTCTTCAATACGCTTATAATGCCTTTCAGTATAGAGCGCCAAAGCCTGGAGGATATCCTTCAGGCCCGCAGCAGCACGCCCATTCTTGCCGCGCACGGATTGTGTAGCGAGTTCGACGAAAGTAGACGCAGGGTATGAGCGGAAGAGAGCGAATAGAATACGTTGCGCAACGCGTGAAGTCCGGGCGTTGGTATTCCAATCACGAAGACGTAGCAACAATGTGCGCAGGTTTGTGGCATCCAAAGACTGCAAGACCTCATCAATGGATGGGTTGCCGGTTAAACTACCAGTAGCGCGCTCCCGCTCCTCCTCTGAAAGGGCTGGATTCTCGGCAGCATCAATAGCAGTAGTGAACAGAGATAGTAGACGACCAGGGTGATTCAGCTGAAGAGCCAAGGTAATGGCTTCCCGGTACGCTCCAGCACGAATATAGTTCTGGAGTTGCTGATCCTGTTCAATTCGCTCGGAATTGGCGTTCACGGCAGCGGTGTAGGTGGCGGATGTGGTGTCGGTCCAGCAGGTTACTGTAGCATCCGCAGAGCCAGAAACGAGGGCATAGGGGGTCGAGTTGACTTTGGAGGAGGTGGGTTTAGCGTCGGCGCGAGAGCCTGAGGGGTATGGAGTGGCAAGTGCCCAGACTCTGTCCGTGTGGTTATCCAGAGTGCATTGTACTTCCTCGGTCCACACGTCCCAGATCTTCACAAGTCCATCAGCACCTGCCGATGCTACGAGGGGTCGTGTTTGGACATTGTTCTTATGATCGGAAGCTTCCTCATCCTCGTCATCCACCTGTGACTTCGAGACCTGTGGAGGCGGAAGCCAGATGACCTTCAATACAGAGTTCGAGTGTGACTCCAAGGTGAGAAGGCAACTGTAATCGGCCAAATTCCAGATCTTGACCGTTTTATCACCACTTCCAGTGGCGATGATTCCCTTGCTTGTGCTAGTCCCTGCTTCGGTGTTGATGACTGGTGTGTTCTTGGGGCAGAACCGAACTCCCCAAACGCCACGCTTGTGTCCACGCAGAATGCCGATTGCTGATCCTTCTTCTGCATCAAAGATCTTCACGGTGCGATCCTGCGAGGCCGAGGCGAAAAGAGTAGAAGAAGAGTCGACGTCAATAGAGTTGATATCCTTCTCGTGGGCCTTTCTCGTGTAAACTGCTTTGGGACTATGCGGCTTGTCCTCCTTGAGCGGAGTTAGCTTTCCAAGGTCCCACCTCTTGATTGTTTTATCTTGCGAACCGGTAATCAAAAAGGCCGGGGGGTGATTGACAGGGTCATTGTATGCGGCACTTCCAACTGGCGGCGGAGCGCGCGGGAATGCAATGGCGCCCAGGGATTCAGCGTGACCTGTGAGGACCGCGAAGCAGGTAAACGATGAGTTCTTGGGATCAAGGCGGAAAAGCCGGGCAGTGTTGTCCTTGCCAGCCGTTACGAGCCAGTGACCGGACCAGTCCACGTCCATTGCGATGATAATATCTTCGTGCCCATCCAGGTAGGCAACATCAGCGCCGAAAAAAGCATCCCCCTGAGCGGAAGGGCGGTTCGCAGAAGGAGCCACAGAGACAATGCGAATGCTCTCGGTGTTGGTGGCTAGCGCAAGCAGTGACCGATCGGGGCCAACAAAGGCGCAATCAATAATTTCATCGTCATTACCAGAGATGCGTCGAACTATCGTCAATGGTTCCAAGGTTGATCCAGGTTTGTAATCTGTCAAAGATTCAAGGGAATGAAGACGGATTGTCTGGTCTGCATGCACGGTCATTGCAAAAGGCAAGCCCGAAGAGTACTGAATAGCGACAATGGTCTCAAAGTCCTCGCCTGCCTCTTGGTCCTCCGTGATTTCACTTCCGCGGTTGATGTCGAAAACTCTCAGCTTGCCATTCTCGCCACCGACCACGCAGAGTCCGCTGTCTGAGATGAAAGCGGCAGCCTCGACAGACTCTAATACGGGAATGATTCGGCGTTGCTTATATGTGCGAGCGTCGTGGATTATGACTGTCTTATCACGCGAAGCGGAGAGGAGGGCGTTTTCTGTGGCAGAAAAGGAAAGGCTTCTCACTAGGGAGACATGGCAATCGAGCGAGGCAACTGCCTTCTTCTTGTGCAGGTCAAAGACCCGAACCCGGCCCTCCTCACTACCGGAAGCCAGCCGGAAACCAACCGTGGAGTCGACATCTTCCATGTCTTCATCATCGTCACCAGATGCTGCCTTCTTCTTGGACTTCTTGGAGGAAGACTTGGCATTGCTGTCCGTGACGTCGACCTCGAAGAAACAGAGGGCTGAAATCACACCTCGATCATTGAAAGTATGTGTGACAAATCCGCCCTTGATATCATGAACCTTAATAGATCCATCCGCAGCGCCAGTCGCGAGCAAAGTACCGGTACGATCAACTGCGGTTGTTACGACAGGCGAAGTGTGGGGCTTGAGGGTGCGCATGAGCTTCGCCTCGATGACCTGAGTTGTTTTGTCGTCAAGGTCGAAGGGAGAAAGCTGGTAAATGCGCATCGACATCGAGCGCGAGCAGAGAATGGCGTGCGACGCAGAGGGGGTGACTAGGAAAATTATTAGCATTTCGAATGGGACCTTTTGAGCCGACTCGACGTAGACATACTGGCTAGACTAGTGATGATCTCGCCATCCTGTCAGGGGAGAATCTGTCAGTGAAGTCCCATACAGAATTAGAACCAAAATTTAGAACTCACTCCTTCCAGACTGGCGAGCTGGTCGCCCGTCTCCAAGTCGACAATGTTCGCATCTTCACCGACACAGCTAAGCAATATCCGGCCACTGGCATCAAGCGCAGTGCTTCCGCCAGTGTAAATAGGCTGGAGGGTCTTCGATGCCTCGAAAGTCGTTTTGACAATTGCTTTCGACATGGTGTGTATCGCCGGCCCTTGCACGCCGCCCACTTTTGAGGTCGGTGATGCGAAAAGCTCGGGGCGACTTTTTTTTGGAGTTTGCACGATTTGCACCGCCGGCCGATAAGATAAGGACGGATGGCCCGTGCATTGGAGGCACGTGGTCTCCCTTTCTACGGTCCAGGGCATCCAGACCATCGAACCTGTCTTCCCATGGGATGTTTTGATATTCAGAACTTCGATCTGCTTTCTTCTTTCATCCAAGGCCTACTCTACAGATCATTCGGCAGCTTGCAAAACTGCCACGCTCACAACTCTATGATGAGATGAGAATCTAGCTGGGTTCATCGCCATGGGCCGACAGGCTTATTTGAACCGGCTCGCATTGGTAAGTTCAGCCTCTATGCTTTCTCTTTATTTATCCCATCTTTCCTGTGATCATTCTATGCTCTCTTGTGGGTGTAATATACTATACACCATACCTACTCCGATTATGTTTTATTTTGTTTGAGGCATAGCAAGTTGGCACGAAAGTGATCCAAGCCCCACCCAATTCAAATGTCTTCACATTTCCCTGAAAGGACTCCTGCTTTTAGTACCCAGATATTCCTTATAATGAACAATTTATTAACGGAAAGAAAAGGGCCGGTCACCTTATGAACCACCAGAGACTGCCGCAGTTGATCCGTCCAGTCCGGTGCGAAGAGTTTCAAATATTCATGCCGACAGCTATATGCAGCAATATGACTCTCGGGGTCACCCAGTGAACCCTGAATCAAAAAGCTTAGGGCGTGAACTCAGAAAAGCCAAGAATGACATTCTCTCGACAATGGGAATCGTTGTTAGTGGCGAGGACCGTAACGCTAGCTCCTCTAATGAACAGCAACGGATCAACCAGATTGCAGCCGAAAATGACTTTGGCCTGGTGATTACTACTGCTGATCAACTTTTTGTGTTTTTCGGATCCTGGTGGACTGCATCCCTTACCGGACGGATACAGGTAGAATTGCTCCTTCGCCTCCAAGGTCACACATATACTGACCTACTTGCTTATCCGATACAGACTTTCAGACATTATACACATGCGGCATTGCTTGATGTCATCAGATCTGAACGCGGTACAACCGGGATTCTGGGCTTCTATTTTGCCGGTATCCCTGCGTGGGCATTGTCCAGCGGATTGGCCATCATTCGCGATAATCCACTGAAGCGCGTATGGACTGCTCTCAGGGACTACCTCGTACAAATTACAGGCAATGGCGGTCTATCACTGGTCATCCGAGCTTTCTCTTTGCTTGCATACTTCACGTAAGTACTCTAATTATCCGGCATGACTTCCGAATTCTAACGCCGCGTTTCAGTGCTCGGAGCTCAATTCTAGTTCTATCTGTTGAGGCCTATATGTACTCAATACTGCAAACACTTTTCATTATCCCTCCTAGATCTCTTCCAAGCTTTGGATTATTGATGCCTTTTGGCAAGCAATCTCTAGTCCAACTGCCCGATCTTCCAGCAAATCTTTCCGTGCCTGCCCTCGCTGGGTTCATTATGCGTCTTCTAGTTTCACCGGGAGTCTTGACCTTTCTCTATGCATTCTACTTGCGGCCAGAGCTGGAGGAACGTATTTACCGTTTGATCCGTCGCCAGTTGCCAAAACCAGTACTTGCAGATGAACTTTCCATCCGAGTTGCCTTTGAAGAGAATCTAGTTGAATGGGTCGTGCCAACCTTAGGACGACGCGCGGATGAAGAGACTCGACGTGCTAAACTCACATTATTTCAAGATATACAATGCGAACTTGTTGCCCTTCGTGATTGGGTATTCTCATTCTTCGGCCTATTCTCTAGAAGTGGGTCTAATGAGAACTTGAAAGCTCTTGAAGCCTCCAGCCAAGAAAGAATTGAGAACCTCCGGAATTCAATCGAGTCGCTTAGGCATGAGCTTGAGGAAGTACAGCTTCGCAATGAACTTACAGAGGATGGACTGGCGGCCCCTTTCACTAGACCCACAGGGCATATGCCACGCAGAAACACTATCGACCTTGGGCAGGCAGGACTTATCGAGAGGGCTACGGTAGATGATGATGAGATGCGTTTCGGAATTCCTCAAGTGTTGACAAATGAAAATCGCATGTCTCAATCACCGGGGGAAATGAGCAACGATTTCTTTTCTGAAATGGCAACTCTTGGACGAACCAGCGCGCCGTCGCATTCAACTGTGTCGAACACCCAAAGTCAACCAGGCAATACACAACAAGCAAATGCCGCACCCCGAGGTCGACAGAACTCACGTTCAAATACGCTTTTCTCCCGTCCATCCTCCCCCGAGACATCGCCTCCCACCTCACCTCGTGTCAGGGCCTCATTAATTCATCAGAGCTCCGACATAATTACGATGCAACTAGAATTGCTCGGAAACCGAACTCGCAATGCACGCAACCCCGCTTCCATCTCAAGCCCTCATATTCCTAGATTGGGCGCTAACAGCGCCGGTCTGCGCCGTTCATCTGCTGTTGATCGTCGTTCAATCGCAGACTTCCTAGAGGCGTTGATTCTGAGCCAGGCCCAGCAGCAAGCAGCCCAATCACCGACTCCAGGTGGTCAGGATGGGCTCTCTAACTTCGATACAGAAGCAAGTTTTGATACAGAACAAGGTGCACCATCTGTTGAAAATGATCCTCGAGCTCCCCTGGAGGAAGATCAAAATATAAACCAAGAAGTGATTGACCGGCCCACGGGCGACACGTTGAATTCTGCCGTTCCAAACATTCTCCCAGACGTTGTTGAAGAGCCGAATGACGCCGATAGCCATCCTTTGCCACCACCACCTGCAGCTTTAGCTGCGGCACAAGACGTTTCATCTGGAATGATGGACCAGCCAGAAACATCTGCTCCACAGATGCCACCGCACCCTCCATATCCGACATCTAATGCGCACCGAGTGACCTTGCTCTCTGCTCACCCTGTAGACTCGCTTGCATCGCATCTCGCAGCGATTCTGAGTAATATCATCCTTGCTCCCCTTGAATCTCTATGCCATCGTTCACTGGCCCACTCCTATCTCACTACGCACGCCTCTTCGACAGCCGAGCTGTCGGATCTCCATTCTATGGGGCTATGGCTTGGTGGAGACTCATGGGTCGATGTCGGTGCTTATACCGGTAGATTGATACTCATGAGAGGCATGCAGGCTGCATTGAGGGCAGGCGTTTGGGGATTCTTGGTCGGCTCGACAATGAGAATTGGGAGGAAATTCTGCGGATGGGGCACATTATGAAGCGACCCAAAATACTGCATAGCATTTCGGAAATCCTTCTTTACGGGGTTTACACTTGAATCCATATCATGTCCGCTACGGTTGACCAAATCGTTCATAGTAGGGTAACGTAAATCATCATACTGCTATTGTTACACCAGACTCGCCATAAGGAAGTCACAAAAGTGAATCTTGCTCTCAATATCAAACAGAAAGAGCATGTAGAAAGTCTCATTATAAAACAGGGGTCCTCTCAACTCGAGGGGACTCATTCTTCAAAAAGCCGAGTTCAAGCACGTCCCTTGCCTTTCTTGCCAGGCACCTTCCTGCGCTCCCAAACCATCAAGTAGCCTTCGCGAGTGAACAGAGTCTCCGCCTCGGCACGTTTAACAAACAGATCTTGCACTTCAAGCCACTCAGGGCCACGTTGTTGGTTGCCGCCCTGCTGGTTGGTATTTTCAGCACCCATGGCCTTGTCATGAAGCTGAACTAGCCATGAGACCTTTTCACTGCCAGCACCGGCACCCGAGGAAGAACCACCTGCTCCAGATGCAGCATTGACGCCTTTATCGGCGGCATCCTCGGCAGCTCCGGGGGCGGCGATGCTGGGGTCAAGAATGATATTTGCGACGAGGTCGTACATGATCGGCTCTCCCGGGGGCCAGACTTCGGGATTCGGTTCAACATAGGGAGACATGTCGAGAGACCGTGGAGAGGGGAACGTAACGATAGTAGGGTTGCGTTCAGAGACGAAGCGATTCTTGCTAAAACGCTTGATATGGAAAAAGAGGAAGGGTGGTAGAGGATGGAGGAGACGGTGGCGGACGCGTTGAGAGAGTTTCTCAGAAGCCGTGAGGCCATTATATTTGTTAAGGAGGGTTGTAAGGGGAACCTGCGGGATGATGGATTCCCGATTGGCAGATTGGAAGAGTGGTGTGGGCGGCAGATCGAGTGTGAGGACGAGGAAAGGCGTGACCTTGCTATTGATGTCGGCAGATTCAGTGAAAACCAGGCGAGCGTTCTGGGTATCTGAGTGCGCGGTAATATCCTGACTTTCTATTCGAACACGGCCTTGAAATGCAGCGTGGATAACGCTGGTGGGATTTGAGGAAGGCTTTTTGGAGCCGCCCAAAGAAAGATGAAGAGTGTTAAGGAACCACGACAGAAATTCGACAGGGTCTGACTGCTCGCTGAGAGTGAAGCGTTTGGAAGATTTCATAGCGATTTCCTGCAACAGTTCATGCGGAGAGACGTGAGAACGAAACGCCTTTGGGTTCCATAGCTTGCGCACCAGTGTGCTGAAACGGTGTACAATCTCTGGTGTTCCTGGGATTGGAAATTCGTGCAGGAGGAAGAAGTTTCGGATTGGTTGGACGTGAGCCAAAAGTTGAACGACGACATTCAGGTAATCATTAGCTTTAATGTTGTTCATTCCAACAAATCCTATCGAGTATTAGCTGATGAAAACTAAACGCGGAAAAGGAACATATTACCTGGTCGGTAGCGAGACCCTGATAGATCCCAGGCATCGATGACCTCTTTGTCCAGCTTTGCAACATCGGTCTTGCTATAGTGTGGATCAACCACATATTTGATATCATCCAAACTCTTGCTCTGCACCTCATAGCCTTCCGGCAGGACATAGACTTTCTTTGTGCCCATATTGATGAAGACATGGTGTCCGATTTCGAGGGAGTGAAAATAGGCGTGAGACTTGAGGCCACGGCCTTGGAAATATTTGCCACACACAAGACACGCATAAACATTGATATTCGATAAGCTAATAGAGCAAAGTTTCTCGAAGTCAAAGTCCAGAATTCCGCGGTTCACCGTGTCGAGATAGAGATCGCCGTAACCTTCTACCGGTTGAGCTTGTCGCTTCGGCGCGCTTAGGGCGGAGGTATTCTCATCGATATGCGAGAAGTCTGCGTCATCCTGGACAGCTTCCTGCAGCTCCTCTCCTTCTCGGTCGGCCGCCGCGAGAATGTCAGAGCCATTGCGGTCGTCTTGCTCCTGTTCTCGGCCGCTAAATCGTTGCGCGTGAGTCGTGCCGCTAGGGGAAGTGTCTTCGATTTCGTCTTCCACGCGCGCCTTTTTCGAGGCAGGCGATCCAACGGAGTTCTGATCCAGGGGAACCTCTGCCGGTCTCTTCGACATTGCGACGTGGTGTGGTGTGGGGAGGAAATTGAATGCTGAGGTTCTTCAGTTCCGCAAGCTCAAAGGAGGGATGCAAACGAGTCAAACATGAACGTCGAGCGGATCGGCGACTCCCAAAGGCGACAATCTAGACCAGCGCTGCTGTTGGGTTCTGTTTGCTTCAAAAACTAACGAGTGGCGTCACAGAATGGCCTGCTTTAACGATGTTTACGCTTAAATTGCTTCTACACTCATGTCAAGCTGCATCGTGAGTTTTATCCCGTAATCAAGGTTAAAAAAAACGTCATAGGATATGATACAGGAAACACCCGGGCATGTCGACCATTAAGCACTGCGCACAACTCTATCATTATCAAAGTCCATCACCTTGACGCCATCCTTTGTAATGACTTTCACAAGCACCTAGATTATCGGGTCAGCAAAATTCCGTATCAGCGAGAGTAGAAGAGCAGAACATACTCCCTTGTAGTCAATCGGTAGCCGGCGCTTGAGCTCATCTGTGCACCTTTCAAGGAGCTTCATTCCTTCCTCCAGACTAATGTTGGGGTTGTGATGTTTGTCGAGTAGGGAGAGACAGTAGTATCTAATAAGGTTAGCACAAATGGTCCCCCAGGCTCATCTGGAATCCAGGATTCATCAAACATACTGGGCGTAACCGTGAGCGGCATATGGTACGGGTGCCAGAGAGGCCAAATAATCAATCCAATACAAGCTCGGCTCCTCGGTTACCGGGTCTACACCTCCAAGCAGAAGGTTGACTGTGTAGGGGCTTCGTGACCGCAAGCTGCGGGCCAACTCTCCTCGGACAAAGCTAGAAACGGCGGCAGGGCTGAGTTCGGTGTCATTGCGCATCGTGTACAGGGATACATTTGCTTGAACGTATTCGGCGAATTGCACTGCAGGGAAGTTATTCGTCAACATCGGCTGGTATCGAGTTGCGGGTCATTAGCTACTAACCGGTATCTCCAGCCTCTCCCGAGAAAGCCATGAGGGTGTGCTGGTTGAGCTGACGTGTCTTGTCATCCTCCGCTTTTATAATGGTAGGACCTCGCATTATGGCCTTGGATGCGGCAATAATGACAAAGTCCTTTCCGGTGATGCCCAAGAGAACCTCCCTAGCAAGCGTGTTTTGTTAGAGACAAGGTGGGAATCTTGCATGGAACAAAACCAGTGGACTTACATGACTGCTGTTTGTTGAAATGAGAGGAAGAGAAGAAAGATGAAATTCAAAAAAAGCGATGACGAGTGAAGTGGTTGAATGATGACCGCGCGGCGAGCTTGACGCCTGGATGGAGCTCAGCTACCCTGATGACTAAGCCGCCGCCGCTTAGAGCGCTTTTTTTCCCCGAAAAAAAAAGTTGAATCCGCGCAAGACTCGACCGTTCCAACTTCGTTTCAGGCCCGGGGTTTTGAGCCCTCCACTTCTTACAGCGGAAGTGAATTATTGCCAGTGAACAAAGTCATGTCTTCTTTTTTCACCGTCCCCGCCTCTCAGCGCAAGCGCAAGAGAGATGACCGCAACACGGCCCCGGCAACTAAGAAACGAGGTGTAGACGCAAAGAACGATGGCGCAGGAAATCGGCGCGCCCAGGAACGGGAGGAGTCCATCTCTGGAAGTGACCTGGATGAAGATGAGAACGACATTATTTCTGGAGGATCCGGAGAGGAGTCTGAGTCCGACTCGGATGACGGTGAAACGGCCGGAGATCGAAGGCTAAAGCTCGCGGAACGCTACCTGGACAACATCAGGGAGGAGGTTGATGAAGTTGGATTTGATGCTGCAGAGATTGATCGAGACTTGATTGCCGAGAGGTTGAAACAGGATGTGGTATGTGGACATCCTATCACCTTTTGATTCGGCTTATAGATACTAAAAGTGATCACAGGACGAGTTCAAGGGCCGCACATTTCGCCGAATTGCTTCGAAACTATCATTCTCAGATGCATCGCATTCATTCTTCCGCTCAGATACCCAAACGCCTACTGCAATCGCCGTTCACGCACCTTTCGCCTACACCGTTTCCAAAGATAAAACCCTTACCAAATGGGAATTGGCAACACCTAGTGACCCAAAGGCTGCTGCCGCCAATGCAAACTCCAAAAGGCCTCCGGCTCCCCAGCGTAAAAAGCCAAAGCGTGTCAGCTATGCCCGGGGAGTGCGTAAGATTGCCGAAACTGGAGAGGAACATGGTCACACGGGAAGTATCCTGTCTGTAGCCGTTTCTCCCTCAGGCCGATTCGTTGCAACTGGTGGAGCCGACAACAAGTTGATAATCTGGAATGCCGATACATTGACACCCGCCAAAACTTTCACTCAACATCGTGATTCCGTCAGCTGTCTGTCATTCGCTCGGCATATCTCAACTATGAGCTCAGGAGAACAACTTTTCTCCGGCTCATACGATCGGACAATAAAGACCTGGTCCGTCAGCGGGGCTGGTCATGCTTATGTTGAAACTCTTTTCGGACATCAATCAGGCATTGAAAATATTGCGGCCATGACCATTGATGAGTGTGTCTCTGTTGGAGGACAAGACCGCACCTCACGCCTATGGAAGGTCATTGATGAAACACAACTTGTGTTCCGTGGTGGAGCTTCTAAGAAAGCCCCTTATCATGAGTCTCACCTTGACTGTGTTGCCCCTCTCCCGCCTGCTCATTTTGTCACTGGTTCCAACTCTGGCAGCATTTCTTTGTGGTCTATCCACAAGAAGAAACCTCTCTATACAATCCCTCTTGCGCATGGACTTGACTGCATTCCGCCATTGGACGTTCTTTCGCCTGAAGCTGACTTGGAAACGGCTGCGCATAATGCACGACACATGCGCCCCATGCCTCGCTGGATTACCGCCCTTACAAGTCTCCCAGGAACTGATATTATTCTTAGCGGTTCATGGGATGGATGGATTCGCGCATGGCAGATCTCGGAAGATAAAAAGACGATCATCCCATTGGGTCCCATTGGAACCCGAACTTCGGGCCAGTCGAGCGTTGACACGCCTTCGAAACAGCTTAGCAGCTCACTTGAGTCTGGGACCGTTCCCAACACTGATGCGATGGATGCGGAGGAGCAAACACAAAATCAGAGCTTGGAGCCAGGACATCTGATCAAGGGCGTGGTCAACGGCATCGCTGTCTTTGAACGCCGGCCGGAATCTGAGCAACAAGGCCTGGCGGCTTCCAAGTCCGAGTCTAAAGCAAAGTCCCAAAGCGAGGCGAGGGGTTTGTGCATTGTTGCTGCAGTTGGCAAGGAACATCGCCTGGGCCGATGGAAGTGCTACGCCAACAATTATTCTCAAGGGGCTTCCCCGGAAGGCCGGAACGGCGCTATTGTCTTAGAGGTTCCCTTCATCTCCTCAGGTGCTGCTGATGCCGATGTATAAAAGTTTCTAGGTGTTTGGTTATCATACAATCTCGGGAAAGAGATTGTCGAATTTAGGAGCATTGTGGTGTCCTGGAGTCGGATCAGTGCATGTATTTTATCACTTTACATACAAGCCAGATATTTATTATATGATTTTTTGGTCTTCTTTCCCCCTTTATCAATGAATTCTCAACGCTTTTTAACCATAGATCAAACATGGCATTGTTCTGGGTATCTGAATCGCAGCGACTCGAACCTGAGTAAAGTTTCCTGTGCGAGGAACACGCCGTGCTACTCCAACTACAGAGCTGCCAGGTTTGTGTCTTGGTCCTTTAGGTTGGGCAGACATAGTGTTTGATCGTGTGGCCGTGCTCCCAAAGTGGGCAAAGGGTTTATGGGTAGGTAACCTATGTTACACTCATTTGATGCTCTAGAGTTAAAACAGAATTGAGTTGAAGGATTAATCCTTAGACAAAAACAGCTCATCATCGTACAGCAGTTTGTCTTGGCCCCCATCTGCCTCAGGCCTGCAAGCCCCGCCAAGAGTGGATCTAAGGAACTGCAGTCTCTCTTACGTGCGACAAACGAATGATCGAATACAAACTCATCTCAAAGTAGAATAGTAAATTTTGCTCTGTTCTATTATTAGTGTATGTGTATATATATATATATATATATATAGATATAGATATAGATATAGATATATATATAGATATAGATATGCCACAATGGTGGCCTTCCTGAGCTTTATGGTTGAAATAAAGGGTATCTCGATGCAACATGATCATTTCAGATGATCCAAGTGATTTTATCCCCACAGGATATTAAGTTTGGACCAAATGTTGCCGTTTTTCACGATTGGCACATTTTCAGGGTCATTATTGGCCTCTTCCAGGGCCTGCGTAATAGGAACAGCTTCCAAGGGAACTATCTTGGTACGACGGATCAACTTATAGCCTCCGTACGCACAAAGCACAAGCGGGATATCCCTAAGCGGGAGGTTAGCTTTGTTTTTTCTTTCTTTTTTGACTTCCTTGGGCAGACAAAAACCAGGCTTCAAGTCAATACTTACAAGTACGATGATACGAATGAAGCTGGATCCCAGTTTCCTTTCGTAAACACGGTAAAACCACCAGTCAATAGAATGATTATACACGAGATGAAAGCGAACCAGGAAGAAAATCCTGTGAAAGTGTTAATAAAAACCTTATTCTGGGGCCGGAGACAGAACATACTGGTTATACGGTTATGCCAAGGGAGTTGGTCTGGTGAGATTCCTTGCTTTTTGAGTGCTTGGAGCAGACGGATATGATTCAACGCAATAGTGATCCACGACACCAAAGTCCCCGCCGCAGTCAAATCGACAAACCAGAAGAAGACAGTCAAAGCACTGTTAGAAACGCACATGTATGCCAGAAAAGAAAATGCAACCTGTAACAGAACACACATATACGGCACACCCCACTTGTTGGTTCGAAGAAAGATCTGGGGAGCATGGCCCTTGATAGCCAAGCCGTACAATGTTCTTGTTCCCGCAAGAATGCTCTGGTTGGAAGCCGACCAAGCAGATGTAAGACACACCGCATTCACGATGGAAGGAATTGCCTTGATTCCAGCATCGCTAGCAGCAATGACAAAAGGGCTTTGCGCCGCCGTGGATCCATCACCGTTTAGGCGATCATCTCCACTAGATACCAGCATGCCCACAACCAAGACAGCTGCGAGATAGAAAATGGTGATTCGAGCAAAGACTCGCTTGCAGGCCTTTGGGATATTGTGTCGCGGGTTCTCCGTTTCAGCAGCAGCCATGGCCAGCGACTCTACGCCAGCAAAGGAATAAACCGCATTGGTCATGACAGCCCAGAAGCCGAGGAAGCGGCCCCAAGATCCAGTGGAAATATACTCCACGAAAGGGCCAGGGGTCTTCCAATAGTGAAATCCCAATCGTGGCTGACCTGGTACTCCCCCCAGGTCAATTACCAGACCCAAAATGACGACGAAAATGACCAGGAGGATCTTTAAGATAGCAAAGATAAACTCGACCTCGCCATAGACCCGAATGAATGAGATGGCAACCACGACAGACACGATGATCAGAATAGTCACCCACACTGCGGGATTGATACTATCCGTCCAGTACTGGATTAATACCACACTAGCGGAGATCTCACTCGGCACACTGATGAAGCATCCGTAGACAACGTTCCAACCGACGGCAAACGCCAGGGCCGGGTCAACGAGAACTTCTGCGTGTCGGACGAATGAACCTGTTACCGGAAGCAAGGCGGACACCTCGCCGAGGGAGAATTGGATAGCGCAAACCACAAAGCCGACAAAGACATATCCCAATAGTGCTCCCAACGGACCACCGGTAGCAATAGAGCCACCTAGCCCAAGGAAAAGACCTGTTCCCTAATTTAAACATCAATTATGCGGTCTTTTGAATTTGGCAAAATAAACCTCTGTTTGGCGTTTGCCACTTACAATGGCACCAGCGATCGCAATCATTTGAATATGGCGCTGTGCTAAGCCTCGAACTAGGTTCTGTTGCTCATGTTGCGAAACAAAATTCCCATCTTCGGCGCTTGTAGCTCTAAAGGAAGGCAAAGGCGGGGTCGATGGTAAATTGTGCTCGACATCGTGAGTAACGTAGTGTGTCGCTGTTTTGTGGGAGATCTCCTGGTCCTGATCCTGATCCTCGTATATACCCGCCATCTTTGCGTTGTCACAGACAAGGGGAGAGAAAAGGGAAAAGGCACGGCTTTTCCGAAGATATTAGCATGCCAAGAGCTGTCGAAGATGAGCGAATCACACCATCTGAGTGGTCGATGAGCGAAGGCTAATTGGGCTTATCACGCCGAAACTAATTCAGACTAGACGCGTGTAACTTGAAATGGACTTAAAACTGCAGCGCGCAAGGGAACGGCAAGCTACTAGTATATGGAGTACGGAGGACGAGAGATATATGGGACTAGGGAAGGCAAAGCTTGCATGTGAAAGAAATAGTTTACTGTGGTTTTTTTTTTCTTTTCTTTTTTCTTCTTCAATTTCAATCTAATGCAATGCGATTTATCAATTAAAAAAAAAAAAAAAAAAAGCAATGTCTCACCAGAAAGCGGGTCAAGCCACAGACTTTCGGGGCTCCCCGCGGTTGGTAACCTAATCGGACTTGGCTCTCACAGGCACAAACACCATACAGACAGATGGTCTCATATCCCTGCTGGCTGTTACCATCCGTTCATAATACCAAGCAATAGAAGTTAAAAATTATCCTACTCTCCACTCTCCACTTGGTATTGGTATTGGTAGAGAGAGGTGCGCCCATGTATTTGTTTGGATCATCATATATGATGGTCAAATCTGCACGGTGTATGGGAACAAATTAGGCAAGTCCAGCCAGTCGCTTCAAGATAGTGAAAATTTAAATCATAACGATTTTCATATTTTGTTAATTGGAATGGGAGGGAAATTAAGAGGAAATTAGCTAGAAGTAAGATGGCGTGTCCACCAGTCTTCCTTTCGTGCGAAGGATTCATAGATGGCTTTCTGTCCAACCCAGCCGTGACCCTCACCCTCAAATTCCACAACCTCGGCGACTCGGCCTTGATCTTGCATAGCAGATGCCATCATTCGTGCCTGTGCCAGAGGTACCACCATATCAGTAGTTCCCTGCAATAGCAACAAAGGCGCCTTCATGTCCTGAGCATAGTGGCATGGGCTGCGCTCCTTAAGAACTCGTGCCCGGTCTTCCGCTGCGGTCTTGCCCAGCAGAATGCGGTCGACATCCTGACTCTCGAATTTATACGAGTCCGCCTGAAGGGCTCGCACATCACTGATTCCGTAAGAGCTGATTCCCGCTGCCCAGACGTCAGGGTACATATGCAGAGCCCGCAGAGTCAAGTACCCACCCGCGCTCTGGCCGTAGATACCAACCCGGTTCTTATCGATCAGTTTCTTGTCAGCAAGATATTCAACAGCGCTGACAGCGTCCGCTACATCAACAATGCCCCAATGGCCGGATAATTTCTCGCGATACTCTCGTCCGAACCCGGTCGAGCCAGTATAGTTGACCGTGCAAACAGCGAAGCCACGGGTAGTCCAAAATTGGGTTTCCATGTTGAGGGCCGGGAAAGTACATCCATTCGGTCCTCCATGGACATACGTCAAACATGGGGGCAGTTCGGACCCATCTGCTCGGAATTCTGGGTTGGTAGGGGGGAAGAAGAACATATGGACCTCTCCGTCGGAGATGGGGCCATATTTTTGAGGCGCGGCATACTCCATCGCACGAGAAACATATTCAGGGGCTAGTTCAAAAGATGCTGTTGATGTAAGAACCGACTTCTCTGCATCACGAGAGGGTTTGATCGACACTAGACCCAATTCTTGGGGAGATGTTGCCGACGAACCAACAACCGCAAAGCTTGTCGGAGAGACACGATAGATGGCATTTGCCCTGTTTCCGATATCTAGGTAGGGCAGGCCAAGATCGTGGACGGCCAAAGTAGCAGTGTCGACGAGGATCATTTTGCTGGTACCATTTGTAACGGCGGTAGCCACGATGGTCTTCTCGTCAAGGGAAATATATGTAGAACTAGATTGAGATCAGATAACTGACACAACCCAAGACAAACGGATGTTCTGGAACCTACCTTCCAAGTTCCCACTCGGCGATAGCGAACTCTGACTTTTCGAAGCCATCAAGCAGCAAGTACCGTATATGATGATCCTTCGGGTTGAACGAATACAACTGCCAAAAGCCCGTCCGATCACTGACAAAGTATAGCAACCCATCGTCACCCCATTTAGGCTGAGCAATACTTTCCTCTTGTGCTTTTCCAGCAACGCGAACGACATTCTTCAGAGATCCATCTTCCCATTCCGCCACATGAAGAACAGTCCCTGTCCATGGCATATCAGGATGGGTCCACTGAATCCATGAAACATACTTTCCAGATGGATCAAATTTCGGATGAGAGTAAAAGTCGTCTCCTTGTGCGATTGGAGTCTCCTCCCCAGAATCAAGGTTAATTGCTACCAGCGTGTTGTGCACATGGGTCGCTTGAGTCTCAGGGGTGGCCTCCCGATGGTCCTCTTTGATGGCAATGATCCACTGGTGCTGCTGCGGGTGGGTGTTGAATTCAGCATATCGAATGCCCTCGACTGCCCGGTGGACGAGCTTAGCTTGGCTCGTGGCCGGATCTAACAGGTAGATACTACAAGAGCTCTCGTCAGCGAATAAAATCTGCCCATCCGGTCTGACCGAAATAGAACCGCCGCCAATCTCCTGCACTGTAGCGTGCGCGCT
Source organism: Penicillium sp. S1701 (assembly GCA_023626415.1). NCBI lineage: Eukaryota > Fungi > Ascomycota > Eurotiomycetes > Eurotiales > Aspergillaceae > Penicillium > Penicillium sp. S1701. Next base: position 768,700 of record JAMAGY010000006.1, on the reverse strand, counting down.
GAACTCCCTAGGCAGAACATCCTTTCGATGACCGTTTACATGCTCCACGATAGCGAAGCGACCGTCTTCGGTTGGATGACATTCCACCGAGTATATGGCACCTATTTTCTCCTAAATATGATAAGTAAACTATAGGACAATTTGGATTTCGGACGTATTATTACGAACATTCACGGCCACTTCGTGGAGAGAAATGCTACAGGTAGCCAGGCGTTCCGCTGTGAGTGGACTTTTCCATCGCCCATAGGGCACCGTCTGAGGAGAAGACATCGCGTCACTACTGTACCAGCTTTGTGAGAATTTAGAAGCACAAGAGAGTCGAGAATTGAAGCAGAATGAAGATTGGTGAGTCCAGGACTTTGCGTGAAGTCCTCGGCCCCGCAGGTAGCCGAGATGACTCAGTTGCCTCGATCGAATTTGAGATGAAATTGATGATGTTTGGGATTTGCTTTTGCCAATAATGTTCAATCTTGATGCCAACTGAGGACCTCTGAGCATCCTGAAGGTAGCCAGTCTTGCGATATGACAGATATATGGGAAGGCGGCCAGGGCATTGAAGTCGATGCACAGGAGACCAAATGGATTTTTTGCCTCAGGCATCAAACGAGGAACTAATCGTAATTCCCGGCCGCTCTGCGCACCCGGTTGAGCTGCGCACCCCAAAACACATAGTAAATGCGATAAATTACCACTTTATGTCTTGACAACCATAGGTTTTTTTACTTGAATATTAGGATATAGGCTTTCCTTAGTATGTGAAGTAACTTGTTATAGTTTTAGACAATTTAGATGGTTATTTCAATGCTTTACCATAAAATACGGTGTAATTTTGACACGGGCGACATAAATACATATATCTCTGTTAATACTTCTAGTCAACTCCCTATATTTCGACAATAGCTTAGAAATATTATCTAGATTATGTTCTTTTAATATCTTATCATGAATGCATGTGGTTGTTGAGATATGAAGTGGTCATTTATCGCATTTACTATGTGTTTTGGGGTGCGCAGCTCAACCGGGTGCGCAGAGCGGCCGGGAATTACGTTAACTATAACTACTATTCGTTACAGCTAAGTAGGCGCCTACTCAGCTGTTACGTGAGAGTACCAGGTGGTAAGGATGAAAATATACGTGATCCCGGTATTCCAGATGGTTTTTCTTCACTATAGATTTGGGACGCAACTCATTGCGTCCTCTTCAAAGGTGATCACTTGAGGCATACTCTATGGCTAGATAAGAGACAAATAGAAGTTCTACTGGTCTGGGAATTAGATATCACGGCATCTTATTTCATATTTGTAACTGTAACACTCCCGTTGTACGCGAAGCTAGGGTATAGAATACGAGTGATCCTCTCACTGCGAGGAATACGCACATATCATACCATCTGCGCTAGCTATGGCCAGAGCCGTAGAAAACAGATCCTAGGAGGCAGGGGAAGTTGCAGGACATGTAGAATCCACGAATTAAAGCTCAGCCTAGAGGATTTTCAAGATAGAAAACACCAGTCATCCAATTCATTGCCCTGGTTCAAGCCGAGTCCGAAATTTTTTGCGAGAAACAAGAGCGCCGTGCCATTTTCTATTTGATCCGGGGCGCCGCGCTATTGGAAATCAAGAGAGGAAATAACACCGGGGTATACGAGGGAATTTTGATGCAATGCTGAAGCCACATTTTGTGCAGCCGATTTAGTATGGTGAAAACCTGGCATGCCGTCTTTGTGTTGCTCTTCTGACGGGACCAACTGGTTGTTCGTCTTCGGAATCATTAATGGTGATGACCGCGTTTCCGAAAGTCACTCCTGTGGGTCGCGCCGGCCTGATAGTCCTACGTGGAGGTGGGGAGCTCAGCTCTGACGAGTCACTTTCTTCGGCATCATCATCATCTTCTTCTTCATCTTCTTCGTCATCATCATCATCAATCACGCCTTGAAAATAGCGACTCCGAAGAACTGGATTTTCAAGCTCCTCACTCTCGTCAGTGTGTGCCGGAGATGACCGTGCGTCGTGGTATGTTTCCCGGTGTCTTTGAGGCCTCGCGAGGCTACTTTCATCCTCTTCACTGTCGCTATCTTCCTCTTCGTCGCTTGAGAAGTTTCCGAGACGGCGACGCGGGGGCCGTCCGAACACACTATCTTCGTCCTCGTCAACTTCTTCTTCATCCTCTTCTCCTTCATCTTCGTCGCCTGTAAAATCTCCAGACAGAATGATAGGCCTCCGTGAATTCCCAGGCTGCCAGCCAGGTTCAGATCCCACCACAGTCGAGTGTTCAGACTGAGAGCCAGCATCTTCGCGGTCCAGAAGTTCTTCATTATCAATGAACGAATCCATTTCATCATACTCGTTCTCTTCGTCATCGTAGTGGCCGTCATATTCACTCGGGTCGGTAAGTATAAGCCCGGCGCCGGGAGCTCTTGGAGGCCGATTTTCATGAGGTGGCCAGTGTCGGGGTGGCCATGCCATACCAGGCTGATAGAAAGGAGACATGGGGTCGTTAAAGGCGAAGGCGCCGGGAGCCGCGTATCCTCCCCATACTTCATCACTATCCTCAATTTCCCCAAATTCGTCCTCGTCGGCTTCATCATCTAGTAAGGAGTCAAGGTTTTCGGTGCCACTAAGATCATCCGAGTCATCGTCCGTATAGTCTGACCCATCCGATTCTGCATTGTATTCGTATCCACAGCCTGCGCACACCTCTTCATCTTGGAGCTCCCAATTACAATGTGGACAGCGCATCACACCATCATCTGCGTCGATAATAGGCTGCAGCTGTGGTGGCTTTGGCTTGAACAGGCCTCCAAAAAGTCCACCTTGGTTGGGGTGCGTATTCGATTTATCCTGGTCCAACCTCTCCGACTCCTCTTGCCGATGTGTAAGGTGCTCTGCTGTGGTCTCTCCTTTATCAAGGAGCTCTGGACGACTCGTGAACATCTGCACCACTGTCCGGACCTGTAGATTGCAGAGAAACATTAGCTACATCGGCCTAAACAAGTCTCGGTGGGCACGTACTAGGTATGCCGGGGCAGGTTGGGCTTTAACGGGCGCTCGACAATCGGGACATGTTCTTTTTGACTTCCCTCCGGAGAACCATGAGGTCAAGCACTATGAAAGTTAGCAAAGCTATCCAAGGTAGATGGGGCGGGCACGCGGGACAGACCGAATAGCAAAAAGTATGACCGCAGGCAAGGGTGAAGGGCTCGTAAAGAAGGCGGATGCAGATTCCACAATGTAGTTGACTTCGAATATCATCGACATGTCCCTGTAGAGTATTGACAAGCTATGAACGCGTCAGTATTAGATCTTGTGGTCATGGCAACAGCTAGAAAGAGCTTACCCCAGATATCTCCGTCCCAGCACCAGTTCCATCCGCCATATTTGGGGAAAGTAAGATTTCGTTATGCACGATCACCTAGGTTGCAGCTCAAGCATCGAATAAGTCGCGTTGACAACGCTGGGCGCGCGGCGCGAAACCCGTGAGGATGCGGTGGGGGTGAGAGGAAAAGTTTCCTAGATGTGGCGAAGACCGCGGTTAAAGTTGTTGCATCAGGAGAACACAACCGAAGGACAAGTAAAATAGAATATGCGAGGGAGAAAGGCGTCGGAAATTAGATAATTTCGGTTCAAGAATTATTTCGAGGCTCAGGCAAACCAACAGGGGAAAGAAAGCACCTGTCAAATAATAATCGCCTCAGGCATCATATTATGTCATCTGTTCCTGAACAGGAACATGTGACCAGCACGGCGATATTTACATCTCGTTGGTCAGAGAAGTATTCTTGGGTTTTCAATAGATATTGCTTAATTATATTCGTCCTTTGGTTTTATCCAGATTTCAGCACGTCAGCTACTCAGTACATGATACGCCTCCACACCCTAATTCCTTTGCGTCAAATATGCCAAACGCCTGGAGTCTGGGTAATATATAGCAGCTACTAGTAACTACATATTTAACCAGTTACCATACTATGGTACCCTAAACTTATGCTGATGACTAATACAGTAATACTATCTAACGGTTAACCATTATGGAAATAATCGAAAACTATCATTCAAGTAGTAATTAATTAGTAATTACTAGGTCTAGCATACATATGCACACAGACGTTAGGGGTCTACATACAAACAGAGCAGACAAGCGCGGCTCCACGCCAAGACCCGGATCCGCAATTCTTCGCGGAGCAGGATTGACATCCCGTTCTCCAATCATTCCTGGGTATATCGCCAGCCTCTCTCGACTATTCATCTTACCTGTGGAATTTGCTATCTTCACTTGAAACAATCCCTCCTAGGGACTATTCTCCTGATTTATCACCAAGTAAGACCGGGAAATCGAGTAAACGCCATCATGCCGGAAGATTCCACGTACAACGAAGAACATGGCAAGACCTGGAAGAAGGCCGAGCGCAAATTCACACAGTGAGTGAATCCTTCTTTGATGCTAGAATTCCAGTTCCAAAATCTGGCCAGGCCTAGCTGGCTGGTGCAACTTCGTCGCAGCTAGAGCTCCCGACAAGCTCCGTGTCAAATTGCCAGTTCTACACAGGGCAGATTTCAGAGCGAATGCCGTGTCTTTCTCTAGATGCATCTTCTTGAATTGCCCTTTTGATACCTTTGTGAGACGGATCAAAGGCTGAATTTGTGACTCTAGTAAACCAGCAAGCGAGTTCTATGACCCCTGTCAGGATTTCGCTGATCGGAGTCTCAAGTGCTTGAAACGTAACAACTTCGATCGCGAGATGTGTGGAGACTATTTCCAGTATGTTTAGCATCTTTCCTCATTTTGAATCTCGATCTAGGATATAGGAGCCTTCCTTAAGCCTGGATCCTTGTTTGAACTCCTACCTTTGGTTTGACCATCAGACTCTCTCTACCCGATAAAACCTAGAGAGCAAACCATACTAACAATATCTCGCGTCTCTATAGGGCTTATCGTGACTGCAAAAAGAACTGGGTAAGCTCCAACCATTTAGTCTTTATCTTGACTACAGTTTCCACTTTTTTTTTTCTTTCCTTTCCTTTCCTTTCCTTTTCTCATCCTCCCATACTTTATCAAGATCTAGAAATGCAAGTCTATCCTGCTAACTCCATGACAGTTGAATCAGAAGAAAGGAGTCAACCAGTCGAATTGAAGCCTGTTCAAACAATCGAATGCCAAGTTTGGCTGCAATACCTAATGATCTGCCATGGACTGGTAACCGACGCGAAATCCAACCAGGCCTGTTCATGCTTCGGCATTTCCATGTTCCAATATTTTGATAAGCACACTGTCTCCTCTGGACATTCTTTCATGGCTGATGGTGGCCTAAACGGCGTTTGAGAAACTTATGACGGTTTTTTTTTGTTTGTATATTATTTGGTGATTTTCTGTTTTTGGGATATCCACTCCATTCAGTCCAGCTATCACCGTGAATAACATGTGCATCTCCTTGTTTATGAGTGAATTATATCATTCTGACTAGTATTTACTGGTATTTACTAGAATATAAATACCCCATAATTTCTTTTTTTAATTGTCTAAAATGTTACCAAAAAACATTCAAACATGTCCAGTTATAGTTACATACCATATGTTTATGTTGTTAAAGGAAGCTGCCCCCGGCTGCTCCCCTCTACACCCACCCACACACACCGCCTCCAGTCCAATGCTTCCCCGCCAACCTGACCACAAAAAGTGCCTGTACTTCCCCCACGTCCAAGTCGATCTGCTGTGCTTCAGCACGGGAAATTGCCTTTAGCTGTGCTATTCTGGTCAATTATAACCCACACAGAGTTTTGTCGCCATGGCGCCCGCCAATGACCAAGTGTTTTCGCGGCGTAACCACCAGATTCAAGATGCCATTGACGGGCAGAATCTGAAGCAAGCCTTGCAGCTGATCGAGAAGCGCATGAAGAAGGGCGAGGATACACGTTTTCTGAGAGTGAGTCTAATGTTGTTGTGCTCTGTCTCTAGCCCCGCTGTTTCCGAGAATATAGCTAAAAATGCGTTCTCTAGGCATGGAAAGCACAAATCCTACTCAGCCATGCGGACGATGCCCATCGCCAGCGCGGTACTACCGAAACACTCGAGTTGTGCAATGCGGAGCCAGCTACCACCGACCTCGATACTTTAGAAATGCTATTTGGGTCGTTGCAAAGGATGAGCGGGCATCGCGAACTTAGAAATAGTCTCTGGGAAAAGGCAGCGAAAGCGAGCCCCCGCGATTTGAATATCCAGACGAGATGGTTCAACTTTGCCTATGAGAACTGTGACTGGAAATCGGCGCAGAAGGTCAGTCGAAATGGATCTTTACAAAGTGACAATTTTCATCATGATTACTAACGCTATCGCTGGGTTTCGCTCGCAGGCCGCTATGAGTCTCCAAAAGAACTTTCCCAAAAACCGGGCATATTACTTTTGGGCTATATTTCTGAGCTATATGGTGTCAGTCGACAATGAAAGCTCAGAGGCAGAGAAGAAGCTATTCGGAACCTTAGCTTACCGCATGATCTCAAAGGCGGGGACCGATGTTCCTGTAGAATCGGTAAGCTTGCTTAGCTGAATCCTAGTTTTGGTGGGACTGACATGAATATCTTTAATCCATCCCCAGACAGATCTTCTCAGCCAGCCTCGGGCTATTCAAACGCCAGAAGAAGTACGTCTACTGGTTGAAATTTTCGGATCACAGGAGCGACACGAGGAGATCCTGCAGATTCTCGACAGCAAGAACCTTGGGATCCATTCCCGAATCGTTAGAGGAGATTCGACGTTCATCGGTCTTAAGATTGCTAGCTTTTTGGGGGCAGACAATAAGTGGGATGAAGCGTTTTCTTTCGTACAGAGTCTTCTGACGGTCCCCGACGACGAGCGTGGTCAGAAAGACCTTTTGGAGCTTGACGACTGGAATATCTGGAACCTACTTTACCAAGCAACTTTGCGCTCAGAAAGAGCAGGGTCAGTACATGGAATTTTGTTAAAAAGTTTGACATCAAGCTGACTATAGCCGATATTTTAGAATCGTCAGCGAGGCATTGAAACTGGTCGATCAATTCATTGAGTTCGCACCCAAATCCCGAAATGCTTCATTGGCTCGCCTTGATATTATTTCTTGTGGCATAGAAAAGGGGGAGCTGGCCAACGATGAGAAGCTTTCCGGCTGTCGAAAATACATCGACCAACATATCCATAAGCTTTATGCATTCCAAGATATTCGAAAACTGCTGGGTAATGACAAAGATGGCATGGGGAAGATGCTCGAGTATATTCGTGACCACAAAGAAGGAAGCAAGGTAAGTTCCTTTTCGATCAGCCAATTCTTAATCCAAACTAAACTTTCGCCAGTCATTGGTCCCTGAAATCAACGCCCTTAAACTGGAATATTGCCTGCATATCTCCGCTCCTGAAAATACCCCGAAGAGAACCATTGAGGAATTCGTTGTTCGATGCATGAAACTTTATGATGACTCTAGCGAAAACAAAACGGAATCGGATAAAGATGGCTCCTCAACAATTGAGAGCCAGCCAAGCGATGACCTGTGTCTTCTTGCAGCTATGGCTCTTCTACAGCCAGAAACCTCCGAGGAAAGCCAGGTTCAAGTTCCAGAGACTGCCCTCGTTCGAGCTTCTGGGATTTTGGTGCACCTCATTAACAACTCACCTCATAACTACCCTGCTCAGCTTTTCCTTGTCCGCATCTACTCTCTTCTTGGTGCTGGCTCCCTTGCATTGAGCACTTTCAGCAGCATGTCCATCAAACATATGCAATACGAGTCCGTTGCTCATAACTTTTTCACCCGTCTTGCAAGCATCCATCCTCATTCCGCTCCACCTATAGAAGGTGCAGAGTACAAAGATTTCGACCCTCAATCAGCCTTGATCGCAGGTCTCAAATTTTACCGTGGAGCTGACATCTCCACCTCAAAGTACCGAATCGCTGGTTTGAACCAGGGTGCATATGTGCATACCAAAGAGCTCGTTGAACTTGGGCGGCGTTTGTCCAAAAGCTTCTGTCGAAGGATGTATGCCCTGGACGTGCGTCGCGCCCAAAGGTTGGCTGGCGGAGACTCCACCGCCATGTGGGATAAGATCGGTTAGTTATGACAGATTCTCGAGTATCCATGCACATATTAATTGAAAATCTAGCACGTGACAAATCACCAGCCGCAGATGAACGTGATTCATCTGTTTACATGAACTGCGAATTTCCCGGCAAGCCTGCCTTTGAAGAGCGATTACGAGTGGGCCCGAAGCCGATGGTATGCTATTTCAGATTTGAGCCAAGTGTTGAGATGATGAGCTAACTATCATCTTCAGGGAACGTGGCTGGTCGCAGCCCAGGTCACAGACCAACTCTTCAGCGTGTTGAAGGGTATCGCTGTCCAGCGGCCGTTAACCCCAGAGATGGATCTGTCCACCGAAAGTACACCTCCTGAAACTGAAACGGACCAGACTCATATCGAGAGAGAAACTGCTAAGATTAATTGGGAGTTACTTAAGGTAGCAACCTTCATGGCTGGATCAAAAGCTTCCTCATCCGAAGAAGTTGATAATGCCCTTGGCCAGGTGGAGGACTGGCTAAACTCGAAGAAGCAGGAGCTTACTGTTGATGAAGGGGGCCTCTCCCCTCTGATCAGCAAGACTGCTCTCTATCTTCAACCCGCGGCTCCAGCTGGACCAACTTGGAGATATCTCCATACGATGTTTACAATTCTCGAGTCCCTGAAGGCAGCATCGCAGCTGGTGTCTCTGGCCTCACGCAAGGCATCCAAAACCGTCAAACTGCCCAAGGAACGCGTTGAGCGAATTTCTACTCTGATTCCGGATATTTTCGATCTGGTCCGGTCCAACACCCGTGCCATGAAAGCCCAGGTCCTCGCACCGGGTGTACTTGGATCATTGGTGGACTCTGTTTTATATGGCAACGAATCTGGAAAGTATGGACAGGACTTGCAGGATACACTTGAGAAGGGCCTGGATATGACCAGCCTCGAAATTTTGTATCATTCATTGATGGAGAGTTGGGGCTCGGCGCTCGACGGTTTGATGGCGGTGAAGTTGTGAGCATATCTTTTTGTAGCGGAATGACATGTTGAAAAGAAGCAGAAAGTGAGATATAAGTAGAAATCTGAATGAAACACGACTGTTATTAGCTCGTCACCATAGGTAGAACAACAGACATCTACGATGCATGGAGTATACTACCATGATAATTATAGTTATAGGCTATACCTTCTTTGGAACATAGCGCATCTGTTATGGGTGTCGTGTCACATGACCATCACGCTCACCGCCTTAGTTTGCCCTAAGCCCTAACCCTTCGCCTACGGACCAACGCCCGCCAAGACTCCGATTGTGCGGTTCCGCAAAGACTAGGGGATTTCCACACGATTGTCTTCATTCCCTTCCTACGACAACCACCGCCAACCCGTCCAGCCACCAACCGTCGAAATGGCCCAGGAACGCACCGGTATCATTGTTGGCACCAACAGTGGCCACGTACGTTCATCCTTTTATTCCTTGCAAGCGTCATCCATGCCGTCTAGTCTTGTCCGATCAAGTTTCTTTTCCGAGTCGATTCGAGCCGAGGGTTCTTCGTCGAATATTCGCCAGCACATCCAGCAGCCATGGAGGAAGCCAAAGAGTATCAGCGCATTTGATTAGAGGTCAAGAGAAGAGAAGGAATCCGGGAATAGTCAACGAGGATTGCGGTGGAGCAAAATTTGAAGATTGATGACATGGATATGAAGAAAAATATTTGACAACATATGACTACCGACATGAACCCCCGACTCGAATTCGAAACGCAATGAACATATCGACAGCCAAAGAACTAGATTGTGCTAGGGATCGATGTCATGGCAAATGGATCTTCAATATTGCAGATGGACTGACTTGCTTTGCTACAGAAAACCACTCCCCTCAACACCCCCAAGAACAAGATTAGCCGTACCAAGGGCCAGTCTTCCCGCCGCACTGCGTTCGTCCGTGAGATTGCCCGTGAGGTCGTCGGTCTTGCCCCCTATGAGCGCCGCATCATTGAGCTCCTGAGAAACACTCAGGACAAGCGTGCCCGCAAGCTCGCTAAGAAGCGCGTACGTTTACACTGATCCCCGCCCTGTTTTCTCTGCTCGTCGGATTGGCTACGCTCTGGAAGTTGCTTTTTGGAAATGGAGAAAGCAGAGATTGTCTGGAAACTTGCCACCCTTTTTCAGATTTATCTGGATTTGGGTCCGTTTCGTCTCCATGGCCATCACGCTACACCTATATTCCGCAAAACTGCACCCCAAAGGCCAAGCCATCCGAACAGGCAGCAGATAGACACGTTATTTTACGGAACAAATACTAATATTTCACGCAGCTCGGTACCTTCGTCCGTGGCAAGAGAAAGGTTGAGGACATGCAGCGCGTCATCGCTGAGGCCCGCCGTGTCCAGGGCCACTAAATGCTCCATTCCGGTTGACCTTTTTTTCATCTTCGAATAACGACTCGAATACCTGGCGGCGCGCAAGGGAACACGAACGAAAAAAGAAACTTTCTCGCATACGCCTATTTAGCGCACGGCTTGCGGATCGGAATATGGGGTTTTTTGTGACTTCCGGATGATGGGGATGGCAAAAGTGGGATCCCTTCCCTTTGATAGGAAGAGTAACCATAATGAAAACATTTTGTTCAATTCAACCAATGCTGCACTCTCTTCGTAGTTACTATTGGGGCTACAGATCCTGGGCCTGGAACTTTTCTCATATAGTCGGTGTATAAGTCATTTCCGGCCAGGATGCTTAACGTTGATATCACCTTGCCTTTGGCTACTAGGACTAGGTGGATTCGATTTACTAAGTATGGTTCAGTCTACCAAGAGATTTCCTATTCAGACACTAGATATGGTCTAGATCATCGATGTTCCTCAATGCATCGAAACAAACCTGGAATGCGGGTAGATCTATCAAGACTTGGGGAATTCATCGCTCGGATCGAATGTCATTTCATATATCATCCACATAATTCATAGAAAGGCAAGCCATCCCTGTTGCTCATTTCTTTCCAGGTAACTTCAGCCATTTAGGCACACCGCCACTCTTCCGCAGGCCGGAGGACTTGGTGCCTTGCCCAGATTCACTAGAGCCCGTAGCCTTTGAGGATGAGGCTTCCGCTGCTGGTTCCTCTTTAATTTCTGGGGGCTGTTCAATCTTCATCTCCCGAGCCTGGTCACGAAGCTCGGGGCGTAACAGATCTGTTCGGCGTTGTTGGGTAGTAGAAGCATCAACCCAGGTGAAGTTGACAAGTACGCGACCTGCCAGGCCCAGATCTTTGATCAAGCGCTGGTCTGACTCGGGTATCAGATCAGAATGTCCTGAACGGCCCAGTGCCGCATTAACGAATACTTTAAGGCCGAATTTATCACCCGCGTATGCTGGAGCCAGACAGCTGCGGACAAACCCATACAGTGACTGGCCCGAATCTGCAGGTCCAAATTTAGATACCACCTGGCTTTGATCTGGAAAGCGCACCTTCACGTCCACTTCTTGGATCTCGGCGCGCCGCTTCTCTTCTGCGGTTGCTTTGGCAGCAAGTTCGGCATCGGTAAGAAGACGCTGGTTGCGGGAGGATTGGTTCAATTGCCGCTGATGGGCTTTTGCATGCTCCACCGAGGGGATGTAGTCTTCTTCGTTGTGAGGCAATTGGGCGGATGATGGTGTAGATGCGGATGGAGGGGAGAATACGGTGATCGATCGGCCTGAAGCTAAGGTTGAAGCGGGGTGTGAAGGAGGAGCATCTGGAAGCAAGTCGTCTTGACCAGCTGGGGCGGCTGCAGCTGTCTCGCCAGAAGTTTCGTTCTGAACAGAGCCTGAAGGTTGCTCTGGCGTATCCTTATTCTGTTCCTCTGTGGCAAAACGAACAGATGGCTGGTTCTGTGTTGGAGCTGGGGTATCGTCTCCAGTTGACTTGAAGTATTCGCCGATTTTCACCATCGCCTCCTCGATAGGTTCCTCAGTTCGTCGAAAGCTCAGTCGCATGAGAATGTTACCACTATTGATTCCCAGTTGTGCAAGTGATTTTTGAAGATCCGTAAAGCTCGACAGCTCGCGATCCAAGATCTGAAGGACGGGGATTTCATAGAATAAGCGGGCGGAGTCACCATCTCCGGCAGCTGCATCCGGGACTCCACGAGCTGTGAGGTTCCTCACTGATGCATTTCCTGCGACGCCAGCTTCAAATTTGCGGAGTACCAGCCACAGAGTTGTAGTACTCGGGAACTTATCCAATATACGACCGTTGGGAGCCCCACGAGCTTCGGATTCTGGGAGTTGGAGGGCAACTGTGACAACGGACGGTGAACGAGATAATTGTACAAGTTCGAGCTTTGCACCTGTGCTTAGACCAGTCAGACGAAATGTGAGGGAGAGGTCCAGCTGCTTGCGATTGTGCCTTATCAGGATGAGATTGATTAGTACTGAGTATGAGGAACAACTGTCAAGAGGTTCGTTTCCGTCTACTCACTTTAGGCCATATTGACTAGAGTTGTATCCGAGTTTCTTGCATGCTTCTTGTAATACATCTGTCATGTGCTTGGAGGGCGTTGTCTTGACCGTTGCCCGCCTGGCCGTCGCGTCGATCACCACGACGTGGGCGCTCATGATCGTAGGTTGTTGAAGAACACTTGGAAACTTGGTATCGTAGCGAAGACAAAATAGAAGATCGAGCTCGATAAGGAGATAGTTGGTGGGAACTGAGAGAGTGTGAAAGTGGGGGGTTGGAAATGGAAATGGAACGAAAGAACGCAGTCGAAGGACCAGGTCGACCAAACAGGCAGCGGTGCGGCGTCATCCGAGCTGCTCTCGCGTCCTTCACAGCTCTCCCCGTCATCACCTCTCACCTCCCCCCATCTCCACCTCCACCCTCCTACCCACCAGTCTTCTTTTTCGAGTTATTTTCGCCTTTGTGAAGCTCTACAACTCAACTAGACGACTGAATTGATCAAAAAGAACCGCAATAATGGTAGGGAATCTTCTCCCTATCCCCAGACCGTTACCGCTCGACCTAAGCTGACCACCTCTTCCCATCATCAGAGCTCCCCCTTCGACATCAGTACGATAGACCATCTTCCCGAATAAATAATCGACTAAGATACTGACATGTGAGCAGATGGCGGTGCCTGTGTCGCCATGGTGGGCAAGGACTGCGTCGCTATCGCTTGCGACCTCCGCTTGGGCATGCAAGCCCTGACTGTTTCCAACAACTTCCCCAAGATCTTCAACTATGCACCCTCAACCTACCTCGGCCTGACCGGCCTCGCCACCGATGTCAACACCGTTTCTGATCTCTTCCGCTATAAGGTCAACATGTACCGCCTGCGCGAGGAGCGCCACATCGCACCCCAGACCCTGGCCAACCTTGTCAGCTCATCGTTGTACGAGAAGCGTTTCGGTCCTTTCTTCATCAGCCCTGTTATTGCCGGTGTTAACCAAACAACTGGAAAACCATTCATTTGCGGATTCGACAGCATCGGTTGTATCGACCTCGCCAAGGACTTCATTGTGAGCGGAACAGCGAGCGAGCAGCTGTTCGGTACTTGTGAGGGTTTGTGGGAGCCGGATCTGGTACGATAACCATAACCCCCCAAGAGGATGGTATTGAAGCTAATCCCTGATCTTCTTTCGCATTTTAGTCTCCTGAGGATCTCTTCGAGACGATCTCCCAGGCACTTCTGGCCGCCGTGGACCGAGACGCCCTCTCCGGTTGGGGTGCCCAGGTTTATATCATAGAGAAGGACAAGGTGACCCAACGGTTACTGAAGGGACGACAGGATTAAGAGAAGATACAATGATGAAATTGGTTTCTTTGGGCTTTCTGCTGGTTTGAGGGCAGATTTCGGCGTCTGGTCTTCACTAAATGATGTGCCGTCGACGGTCAACCAATGACAGAATACTGCAGCTGTGATACGAGAACGGTTGACATTTGAAATTATGGATGCGTCTTGCCACCATATTTTCTCATACTTCAATCATGATAATACAAGCCCCGTCTTTCACGTCATACTAGCTTCCTTGTATTCCACTTGATACCTGAGAACTGCTTCTTTCCTCCATCCCCCTCCCCCTTGGGACACTTACCCAATTATTCAAGATTATAGCCATTCTTACCCTGAACCGCTCCATAGGCCGGGCCATCTTTTCCCAGGAACTCTTTCAAATCCCCCGCCAGCAATTCAGGGACCTCCCAAGCAGCAAAGTGACCACCGCGATCAAATTCCTTCTCCTTGACCACATTTCCGATGATATAGTACCAAGCCATGGGCCACATAAGAATCTCCTTCGGAAACTGCGCCACCGCGAATCGCACATTAGACGGTGCACAAGCGGTCATGATATTATCAAGCGATGTGTAATTGACTGCAGTCTCTCCATTGTCGTTGGATTCCGGGGGTTCAATCTTCGGCGCGGACGCCTCATAGTAGATGCGCGTTGAGGCTGTAGGACCTGCCCGTGAGAAATAGTACACGCTTACCCAGGTCAGAATTTCCTCATCTGTCCAAGGGTAGTCGTCAGTCCATAGATGCATCTTATCGTAGATCCAAGCTAGTAGTGCGGCAGGGCTATCGCTCAACCCGTACCCCAGAGTCTGTGGCCGAGTTTCTTGTTGTTTCATGTATGCATTGCCGCGCAGGAGATAATCCATCGTTCGGGCAATCCATGCTCGGTCTTTTGCGGAGAAAGGCACGGTTGTGAGAGACTTCAAGAAGCGGACTGGACTCTGCCATGGAAGCGGGGGCTTGACGGGGCAAAAATTAAGATGGATTGCTTGGATATGTCGAGCGTAATATTGAGCCATTGTACGGGCGATCATGCTACCCCAGTCACCTCCTTGGATCACTTGATGAGGTTAGTCTTGTTGATTCCGAACTATACAGAGTTTTGAAGAGGCAATACCATATTCATCATAGCCTAGGGCCATCATCACCTTGTGAAGAGACTCGGCGTACTGGGCCAAGCCGAATCCTTTCTGTCCCATAGTTAGTCGATGCAGGGTCAGTAGAACGGGTATAATCGTTGCCCATACCTGTTTAATGCCTTGGGAAAATCCAAAGTTTGGAAGTGAAGGGGCAACGATGTTGAAGACAGGTCCCTCATCGTCCTTCGTGAGCAATGGAATCAGTTTTGTTGCTTCTAGGAAGCTACCAGGCCCTATAGTTGTACAAATCAGAATCTGAAAATGCAACGATTATCCAAGATTATGTTATATCAACAAGAAAGACATACATCCGTGAATGAATAGCAATGGAATTGCATTTGGATTTTCACTTCGATGATGTAGAGTATGCATCTCCAAATCCCCGAACCCGTCGACGGCGATAGTAACCGTGAATTGATGGAGCTGTTCATTGAGCTTCTTCTCCTGAGCTCGCCAGTCAAAATTGTCCCGCCAGGCAGTGGTTAGTCTCTTAATTTCTTCCAATGGAACACCCATGTCCCAACCGACCGCGTCAATTTCATCGGGGAAGGTAGAGTGATCGAGCTTGTGACGCAATTGATCAAGCTGCGCGTCTGGAACGCTAATGGAGAAAGGGATGATTTTGCTCATTTTCCAGATATATGAGCCTGTCGATCTTATCAACTAAAGTCTTCCCAGGGCGAGAAGAGTGTTTTCAAGTTATGGGAGTGGAATGGCTGCATGGCACAGAGTAACTATAGCTCGCCCCAAGAATGATTGGTGGGGCTTTTGCCTCGGTTTCACAGCGTCCGGTGTTTGCGGGGTATAAAGGGCGATAAACATCCAGAAAATTGCTTATATTTTAATCCTCGGGCTGAAAGACGTTAGTTATAAAGAAATTTGTCCTATATTAGTATCATTTGAGCTTGAAGCGCGTTCTCTAGTAGTGCCAGTGGCCGGGGTGGACCAGTATACTACTAGTAGTATGCTGAACGGTAAATATATATTGGCATGGGTCACTACCTACTACATCCATAGTAGGGGTTGCAGTCACCCAGTATCTTAGTCAAGAGTTAACGGGAATTAACAGTCGATTTCCATCATGATGCAACTACTTCAATTTTAGTAAATAGAGGACCTTATAGCATTTTGAATTGTCTTGACTCCTACTGGAATTGTATTAGTATGGAGTACTCCGCTCCGTAGATTAACTAGTTGTTAGTTACTTGTCCCCATCGACAATCATCGGGCATTCACCGAGCACGCAACCCAGGTCGACTCAGATTAGTGTACATATGTGCATATGTACAGATATGATATGGATCACTCCTATAGGCTTCAAAAGCGATCGATCGGCCACGCTAGATCATGCATAGACCCGATATGCCGAGGAATTCAAATGATGAGCAGACCAGACTGGATACCAATGTATGCATGTCACCCCGTGTTATCGAGGCAATCGAATGGACACAGTGGGCGTACAGGTCACCACCCTTTCAGCTCTCCCATTTGCCGAAAATAAAACCAATGGGAAATGAGGACGAGGCGAGGCTGCAGGGGTTCATGCCCCAGGTCTTGGGATCTTTTGGGGGCGAAAGCCACCGAGAGGGCTTGGGGGGTCTGGGGCTGGCTCTGGGTATGTACTGGGTTGTACTGGGTACGGACCTGGCAGTAGGACACCCGGCGCCCCAGGCGGTACCGGGTACTCCGACCACACAATACAGTACACAGTACACAATACTTACTGTAAGCCTGCACGAGGCCAGTCTAGATCGCCGATCGTGTGCTTTTTTTTTGCCTAGCGAGAGGATCTCTTCCACCCTCTCAAACCCTACAAGGGCATCTGCTCTTTTCTTCCATCCCTTTCCCCTCTATCCATCATTATCGTCATCATCATTTTACACTATCGGCATATATTGGTGGCGTACCTGTCCCTGACCCACGAACTCCTGTTTCAGCCTGGGTACCGCGAGTTGTCTAGACCGCCCGGTGGCCCCATCGCTAGACCCGGGAAATCCCCTCTCCTTCCCCTCCTGCTTTCGACCTTCCAAACCTGTCGGCCTTCGATTCGATACCTTCGACTCGATTCAGCCATGGTTTCGGCCCTTCCTACAACTTAACAGAGCGACAGAGAGATAGAGTGTGATACACACAGACAGACAGAGAGAGAGAGAGAGAGAGAGAGAGAGAGAGAGAGAGAGAGATCGTCCCATCATCCCCATATCCCGCATGGACTATGTCCGATTCCTCCGAGTCCGATGTCTCTAACCCCGTTCACCCTCGATCCGCCATGTCTTTCCCCTCTTGCAAGTCCGAATGCATCACCGATGGACTTGCGACTGTCCACACGGATAGTGAAATGCAATACAACCCATCCGGAAACTGGAACGATGGCGCCCAATCTGCCGCCATTGAACATCTTGTCACCCTCAAGCAGGGCTTGAGGACGTCAGATACTGAGCTGTTCTGGAAACGGCTCATGGAGGATATCACCTCCATTAGCAAGGCCCAGTATGGCTTTGTAGCCCGTCGTGTGCATGGTGGTGAGCCTATGCCCGAGTTGGGTGGCCGACGACCTTCCCTCTTCGGTGCAGTATTCTACTATAATGACGGCTATCAAAACGTGGGACTCCAACGAGACCGTTATTTCGCCGGCGGAAACCCTATGCTACACATGGACCATGACAGGCCGTGCCTGATCCCCGAGAATCTCAAGTCCCTGGCCTCATTTGGTGATGACCAGCTTCCCTTCGGCGCCGAGGCGTATCTGGCCATCCCGCTTTTTTCGGCTGGCAAGTGTCTAGCACACCTGGGCTTGATGTGGTCCAAGGAAGGCCTTCAAAATAGAAATTTATCCTGGTCTTTCCTCGAGGTGGTCTTGCATTCTCTTGAGGATCTGATTGTTCAACACCTGTCGCTGGAAGAAATCGCCTCCGACCATGAGAAATCTGAGACTCCCGAGGTCCACTCTGCGACCGTCCCAGCTCCGCAAAATGATCAACAACCCAACACTCCCGATTTCACCTCACAACCCTTGAAACCATATGCCCGCAGTTTATCACACGAGCTGCGAACCCCGATGCAAGGCGTTGTTGGTATGCTGGATGTTATGCATGCCACGGTGCGGGAGGCAATGGAGAGCAAGACTCCCATCAAGTCAGGTGGGATCTTTCAAGCACTCAAGGAAGGCATTGAGATGGTACAAGACAGCGCTCGACGTGCTGTTGAAGCGGCCGATAACGTCGTTCATGCTTATGACCTGAATATGCAAGTCCCCAAGACGCCGCAGCGGGAACAACAGGACGAAATTCTGATGGATCCCATCCCACCCGCTGCCGACCCAGCAGAAAGCCGACCCAGTCTCTTTATCGAAGGAAATAATATCGCTGTCAACCCCTATAAAAGACGGCGGAGTCTCCCTCTTGACATGTCATCCCGCCCAACCCGAAAGCAGAGAACCCGAGCAGCGTCTTCACGACAGGAGCTCTCACCCCGCAGCGAAGAAGTTAAAAATGCTGTCCACGAGAGCGACCAGATCGTTCATGCCACCCCCGCCCGTCAGATTGAAGCAGTCATGGCCAACATGGTTGATCCACGACCGTCGATTGCTGTCCGACGATCGGCGCCTCATCTGCTGTTGGAAGGTATCAATGTGAACATGAGGGGATCGGCTTTGCGATTCACCAAGTTGCGAGATCTCCTCCGTTTGGTCATTAACGAATCACTCCATGTTGGTGGCCGACCGGATTCAGCTGTTAGCCATGCAACCGAGTTCGGCGAGAAGATCGAGATTCGGTCACGATCTTCAAACGGGTTGATCTTCACGAAAACTGTGGACTGGTCTGTTGACCCCGCGTTACCCGACACCCTTCTTGCAGATGACCGGGATCTAGCCAAACTCATTTCTTGCGTTTTTCTCAACGCCATCAAATTCACCAACAACGGCACCATCTCCGTGTGCGCAACTGTTGATCCTAAGAATAATGATGTCCTGATTAGCGTGCGTGATACTGGCCCTGGAATCCCATCTGCATTCCTGCCGAATCTCTTCAAACCTTTCGCTCGCCAGGATGCCTCAACCACGCGCAGTAAAGACGGCCTGGGTCTTGGCCTACTTGTGGCTAAAGGCCTCTCACGAAAGATGGGAGGTGATTTGATCTGTGTAAGCTCATCGACAACGGGGCCCAATCATGGCTCAGAGTTCCAGATCCGAGTCCCCGTGAATCAACGCGAGGCCTGTAACCGTCCTGGAACACCGAACGAGAAGATGACGACCCCGCCCGTAATCAATGATCATTCTCGACATGGGAGTGCCAGCAGCTTCGTTTGGGAAGCTCAATCTTCCTCCTCGATGTCTCCCTCCGTCGTCCCCCATCGTCAACTGCAACAGCCGACGCCGAGCACCGCAGATGAACATTCATCTCAGAGCCCGACTCCCCCGCGGCCCACAGCGGATTCTCAATCTGGTCGCAGACAGATTTCTGGGGACACATACGATAATAAGCTAGGAGAGAAACATCCTTTGCGGTTCCTCGTGGCAGAAGACAATCGAATTAACCGGCGCGTATTGGTGAACATGCTCCGGAAACTCGGCTATCGCGATGTACTCGAAGCTGCGGACGGTAAAGAGGCGGTTCAAATTGTTCAAGATATCCTCTCTGCGTCTATCTCCGCTCAAAAATCGACTGAAATATCCGCGAACAGTAAGACCGATATCTCTGTGTCTGCTCAGCCAGTCGTGGCGGAGATGAAACCAATCGATGTTGTGTTGATGGACCTTTGGATGCCTGAAATGGATGGTTACGAGGCAACCTCTCGAATTCTTCAAATGGTTGATGACTACCACAACCAGTCTATGATTCCCGATAATGAATCACAACCTGTGAATACTGTCGAGAACCCTGATACCATGGAAATGGATCCTCCTATCAGCTCAATACACGGCCCACGACCTCCAACCGTTCTTGCGGTGAGTGCCGATGTCACCGATGAGGCGCTGAACCGTGCCTCCAAAGTGGGAATCAAAGGTTACATGACAAAGCCTTACAAACTCTCCGACCTTGAGAGGCTTATCAAAGGATTCTGTGGTGACCCAGGCGATTTCACTGCTCGGGTTAGGAATCCATTTTGATGAAAAATTGCTTTTTTTAAAGCGAATGTTCATAACGGCTTGTTCGCAAAGGACTGCCGTGCACCATTGGAGCCCTTGCCTTTGCAAGACTTGCGTTTTTTTTGCCACCTTTTTTCTTTACTTCTAAAGCGACTCAAGAGGTCGACTGCGCATTCCGAGACGACATTCGCCGTTGTCGGACCAGGGGACATCTCATCATCGTTCAACTTGGCGTTTGATTTCGGCCCATCTTTCCCTTCTCACATGCGACATACCAACTATATTGGTCATTTCCCCATTACACTTTTTATTATCCATTCCCCTGGGCATAATGAATGATGATCCCTTCAAAGCATCTCAGAGAGACCTTCTCTGATAAATCATGGAATAGCTTATCTTTTTCATGACGTTCTATAGCAACGGCGTACACAGTACAGCTGGCTCAATGCAACGAAAAACAAAATAAAATCTGTCATTACATCCATTATCAAAAATCGACATCGCTCTGACCATGCGGTTCTAGACATACTACACATCCTTCCTCTTTTTAATCGAAACGTAAAACCAATGCTCCGCGGATAGAGACGACCGAAGGCCCACTATGCAAGCCAGACTGAAGCAAAGTCACCCAGAACCACTGACGTCCATCCAAGAAAGAAAATCAAATATCCGATATAAAAACCGATGATCAATATTTGCGTAACTGGTCGTGTGTTGCACAACAAGAACCTGATAGAAAGTTGCAAGTTGTAGTTTAAAGAAGAAGGGCTTAGACACATTGAGAACAGAAAACAACTCCAGTCAAGCATCGCAATTAGGTCAGCTTCTGTTTGATGAAGAAAGACCGGAGATGCGAGAGCTGCCAGGCGCAAGCGGCGGACAAGACAGCGAGTTGGATCAGGGTCCAGCGCACAACACGGGAGTTGGTGGTCTCGGACTGATCACGGAACTCGGCTTCGCGTTCCTAATTGAATCGTTCATTAGATTCATATAAAAATAAAAGGATGAAACAGACAAAAGAGGAGAAACAACAAACTTACCCGTTGGTAGACCTGCTCCCGGCGGATGTCGTGCAGTCGACTGTTCAGATCCTTCACACGCTGCACAATATCCTTGATCTTATCCTTGTCCTCGGTCTCAATCTTGCTTGTCTCGCCAATAGCCATGTCCAGGGTCACTCGAACGGCACCCTGGCTGTTGGACAACCAGCCGGTTGTCGCGACCTCGGTGTCGGCCATGAAGCAGATACGGTGTTGACCGGCGTCGGCGGCGGAGAAAGTGAAGCGACCAGAGTGGTTCTCACGCTTGTTCACAACGCGGTGGTCATTGTCGAAGGTCTCCTCGACAGTGATCTGGACCTTGAGGTTGTGGTCGACCGCGAAGATGCCGGTATTGGGGTTGATGACCTGGGTGTCGAACTTGCCTATTGACGAAGCGAGAGAGGATCAGAATTAGTCCAGTAACTTTGAATGAGAACCATTGAGAGGCAAAGCAAGATGGTGTATCATACCGGCTACTAGAGTGTCCTTAGGTAGGTCCTCGAAGAAGCACTTCGGTTGGCGGCCATCCACGTAGAAGTACAGGGCATTAGCGGGGAGAAGCATGGAGAAGAAAGAGAACAAGGCCAACGCGGTCGCGAGCCATGACGACGAAGCCTGAAAAGCCATGGCTGCGAGGTGTAAAGTGATCAATTGGGGTAGCTTGGGACACTCTTACACTCCTGACGATGCCAGATGGTCAACACCAGCAAAGGTCACCGCCTGCTCCTTTCGGTGCCGCCTCCCTTGAAGCCGCGTTCGATTTTCATCGCGCCCCTTCTTCCATCAAAGATACGGTCAAATATCCTTCGATTTCTAAACACCTCTTTGCACTAGGCTTATCACACCGGATTCTACGATATCAGTTGTGTGTCTGACGAGACACCACCTTGCGCCATGGCGGCCGCTGCCGATGTTCGCGATATGCTGGATCTGCCCGCTGAGAGCCAGCCCAGACCTCACAAGAAACAGAAAGTGGTCGAGAAGCGACCTGGTGCGTTGATACAGATACATGATTTCCCCCTAATGCTCTGGAAATGATTACTGACTTCCCTGGTAGAGGGTATCACCCGTGAATTGTACGCGCTGCTGGGCGAGCGGGCGCCGCCGATTGCGATCAACGAGAACAAATACAAGGGTCGTCCAAAGCTTTTGAACAAATTGCGTGTGCGGCCATGGCGAATGTCACCTTTTACCAACGGAGCCCGATCGGATGGGCTAGTCTTGAACCACTGGCAACGGAAGCATGAGGGCACGCGACAACCCGCCGCGGAGGGAACCCAGATGGACGTGGACGAGACGAAGGAAGAAGGCAAGGAGGAGACCAAGCCTCTGGAACAAGAATATGCGTTCGCCAAGTACAACATCAAGGCACAGTTACCGCGCCGATACACAGACGACGAATACAACCGACATCTCCGCAGTAACGAGTGGACGCGCGAGGAGACAGACTACCTGATGGACTTGGTCACCGAGTACGACTTGCGCTGGGTGATCATCGCTGATCGCTATGAGTACCAACCGCGGATGGACTCTGAGCCCGAAGCAAATGCCATCATTCCGGCCAAACAAGTCCGAACGATGGAACACATGAAGGCGCGGTATTACTTTGTCGCCGCCACAATGCTAGCAATCGAGCACCCGCCGTCCGAAATGTCCGAAGCCGAATTTGAATGGCACGAGAAGATGCTCAAGTTCGACCCCAACCGCGAACGAGACCGCAAGGAGCTCGCCGCTCTACAACTCAACCGAACAGCTGATGAAGTCCGCGAAGAAGCAATGCTGCTGGAAGAGCTCAAGCGCATCACAAGCAACGAACAGAGTTTCATCACCGAGCGTCGCGAACTTTACTCCCGCCTCGAGGTCCCCATCAGCGTCGGCAACACTGCCATGTACCAGTCCAGCCAAGGCCTCTCCCAACTTCTCCAAACCCTCCTCCAAGCCGACAAGAGCAAGAAACGCCGCTCCATCCTCGGCCCAGACGGTGCTGTTGCCAGCCCTGCCGGCCAAACACCCACACAAACAGGCCCCGCCGGCCGCGGAGATACACCCAGTGCCAACGCCGCCGCCACCGCCAACGCAAACAAGAAGGGCCCCGCAGCCGCTCAACCACAGCAAGTGGTCCGCCAACTCACAGCAGCCGAAGAAGCACGGTACGGCGTTCAACACCACGAACGCGTCACAGCCGGCGTCCAATTCCGCAGCGACCGCGCCCAGAAGCTCACACAAGCCAAGTCAAACGTGCAGACACAAAAACTGGCCGGCGCACTTGCAGAACTCGAGATTCCCGTGCGACTATTCATGCCTACTGAACGTGTCTGCAAGGACTTTGAAAAACTCATCCAGGCTGTCAATGTGCTTCTTGAAGCGCGCAAGGTGGCCGAGAAGGTCGAGAGCGAGATTCGTGTTCTTGAAGCTTCCAAGGCGGAGCGTGAACGAAAGGCTCGAGAAGCTGCTGGTGAGACTGCAGGTAAGACTTCTGAGAACCCGGAGGTGAAGACTGAGGTTGAAGATGGTACTGGTGTGTTGGCATCTACTACGGCTGCCGCAGCTCCTGGTGGGAATGAGAATGGAGAAGGCCAGAATGCGGATGATGCTGCGAAGGATGATGCGGGCCATAAGAGGTCCGCTAGTGTGCTTAGCGCCGTGAGTGACAAGAGCAACAAGCGACAGCGGAGGTAGATGTGCACCGTTGAGTCACTGACGTTGACTACTCTACTTCTACTTTATGCACACTGTATTATATCTACTACTACCTTCTGGGCGCTGGGACCTTCGATACCTCTGTACGATTAATGAACATTCTGCTGGGAGTTATTTATAATTCGATCTTTTCACAACTTGCCAAACACCCTCTCTTGACACCTGGAATAATAATGTAGTTCCTGCGTGATACACCTCACTCCCAAACACTGGAATTTCAAATATAACCGTGACTGACTCGACCACACCTCGCTTGCTTTGATTACGCTGAACGCCAGAGACCCTCCGTGCACGCATCCCACAACATTCGACTTTTCCGACTTGCCCAGCGACTGCCATTGAATGACCCTGGCATTTCCACGCAGTCCTGGTACATGCTCACCAGATCTTCTGCTACGGTCGTAGGAGGAAGAATATCTGACTCGCAGTCTTCATATGGATCCGAGGAAGTCTGTGAGGAATCTTGTTGGTGGATAGTCGAGATAGGTCGGCTCTCTTTACGACGAGTGAAAAACCGGGCCCATTTTTCGCTTCGAGAGTTGCTGGGTTGTAAAGAGCATGACTGCTGGACATGGGTTTGATCGTCTAGGTCGAAGTACTCTGGATAATTGTCGTCTGCATTATCGCCAGATATAATAAACCCCTCTTTCGCGGATGGACTGAGATGAGACCATTTCTGGGGTAGGGAATTGTTCGCTTGATTGCTATAGTTGGTGCTCTTTGGGATCTCACAGTGCTCGACCTGGGTCATTGGAGGTAGCTCTGGGGCACGTAGACTTTTGAGGCCTCTTTCATCAATTCGAGCAGCTGAAGAACTAAGAGGTTGACTGGAGCGACTTCCAAGGATAGCCCGGAGATAAGGCGGCGAAGGATATTCGCTGATGACACGAGGGGTCTCGATTTTCGTGACTGAAGTACAGTTGGTGGGTTCTTGAACAGTTGAATAACCACTAGCCACTGTCGGGCTTGACTCGGGAACCAAGCCGCTCACAGATTCAGAAGGATCCTTCAAATTAATTTGGGACTCGAATCGATCGGCGTTCTTGGTGTTAGAATTGGCAGGTATAACTTCGGCCTTGAGTTCTGATTCGGGGTTGCGGTAAGGGCGATAGGTCTCAATATCCTGGGTCTGTGTCTCTTCATCTTTGTCAGACACTGGATTGTAACCATAACCAACCCTTTTGCCACCAGACATCCAACCGATGCTGACTCTGCGTGGTGGGCATGCTTTTTCAGGATCACTTGGTGCATTCTGCGAAGGTGCCTGCTCTGAATCATTGCTTTCGCAGTGCTCCCGGAATTTGCTGTACACAACTCCGTTTTCATAAGCTTGACTATTCTGAATCTTATCATACTCGCCAACTACCTTGCCGTTCACTTGAGAGTTGTTAATAGTGATACCGCTCGCACTTTCGGATGCATGCATTTGAGACCTGTTCGATGACACGGAGCCTGACTGTGGCGAGTAGAACGAAGAGACATCGCGCTTGCTAGCTAATGGAATTTTGGTGTCGATACCAGAGGCTGTTAATGCACTGGTCGTTTGAGGGAGAATATTTTCCTCAGATGGAGAAACGAAAAACCCATATTTGTTTGGATGGATCAACCGTGTCGATGAAGGATTGCATGAGAGAGAGCCAGAAGCTGTCGTTTGTGAGGCGAGCCGTTTTGATATTCCCAATTCCTCAAGATGTACTGACCGTGGATCCGTGAAAGATCTCGCTGAGGCGGATGGTTGCCGATTCTTCTTGACCAGAATTTCTGTGGGATGTCTAGGCAGCGTGTCAGAAGATGCCGTGCTATACTCCTGGTGGTTTGCTTTCAAGAATTGTTTCCAATCAGCCAAGGATCTTGGGTCATCGTTGGATCGTGAGACATGGATTGTAGCAGGAGTGACTGTAAATGAGGGAATAGACGGTTGCCCTGTGGTAGCCAGGTTTGGAAGAGATCTTGCAGACTTCATATTCATGTCCTCACTTCCTTGAACCATTTCCGCCTGGAGAGGGATCGGCTGTTGACTCGGTTGTAGATAAATCAGCCGTGGTGCATGGGCATGACCTTGAAGCGACTCTAAGCTCGCGGTCGGAGTAGATATAAACTGTTTCTCAGATGTGGACGAGTGGGAAATAGATATTTCTCGATTCCTGACAATAGCCCACTGTTGGTCCGACGCTTCTCGTTCATGGCTTCGCTCGATCAGATCACTCAGTCCCATTCTGCGAGCCGGTCTCCCAGATGGAGATCTGAATGGGAGCCCATTACGCCTGGGCGTTGTGATGAATTGTGCATCGCTATCGTATGCCCTTTCGCTCATCAAGCTGCTTCCTAGATTGCCTAACGTTGTGAGACCTTGTCCAGGTTGGGACCCGGTTTTAGGGACAGGCTTCATCGACTTGATATTGAAAGGGAACCCCAGCTTCGAGACATCGCGGTGTTCGCTGGTGGGCTTTGATTCCCGAGAGAAACGACGTCGAAGGCGATGAGAAAAACTTTCCGGTTGTTTTTCACTTGGCTCGACCACATTATTGGATGGGATATGGGGCTCTGTCCCTAGATTTGGGTCTGGTTAATGGATTCTTTCAAGTCAGGAACCTCTACACACCTTGAGCATGGTTCTGCTGTTCCTGCACCTGGGGCTGCTCAACGTCGGACGGAGAAGGAGGACGTGCCCTGCGCCAGCGAGGGCAGATGAGGAATGACATTTCAATTTGTTAAAACTTTTTTCTTTGTTCACATGAAGTAATATGGTGAAATGGGAGAAGGGGGGTGGGAGAGCCAAAATGAAGTTCGGGGGGTGTTTCTATTGACGTTTGCAATGGAAGGCGCCCCCGTTGTACCTGCCACTGCCAACCTCTATCAACAAACTGCCCGAGTAGGTACCCTATCATATCCAACGGTACTAGCAATATACTAGTATGAGATTGGGGTAGTACCAAGTGTATAGAAACAGCAGCGATGGGATATCCATGACTATAGTATCTAGTGATACTTGTATCTAATTGTATCCCATTGTATCCTTTATTACCGGCCTACCAGCTTGCTGGGCCAAGGCTGCCGTAGAACACTGCTGAAGGATACTAACACCTTGATAAGGAATTACTACCCTTGAACCTTGGGGGGGGGGAGCTCTTTGAAGATTCGAGAGGACCTGCCGAGGGATATTCTGCAGTATCTGATGAAATAACTGTAGAAACAGTAGATCTTGGTACCTCTATAGTAGAAACTTGAAAGACTAACTTAAATACCAGGAATAACCGCAAGATTAGATCATGAAATAACGCTTCTTTAATCCATTCCCATTAATGTAGCGTGCACTCATGCTTCAAGACAACTGTCAGCTGTGAGACCATTGTCGGCATGGGAAACTGAGAATCGTCCAAAGGTCACTTCGGTTGCAGTTTGCAATAAACTGACCTCGTATAAGCATCCAATTGGATTCTATATCATTCCAATGTATTTCCTAGTATTCCGAAGATATCAGGTAGCCCTGGGATAGGGTATGGGATAGGGTAATACCATACGGTAGGCATCATATCGATATGAAGTGCCATACATGCCATTGCCACCCAATATTGAATAACCGAATTCGCCGAACGTATACATCCCTTCGCTGTTCAAACTGAAAGAAATGGCCTCTTCAACACTCCCAGGCAGCTAATCCTTATTTCTTGGCGCTCAGTAATCATAAGCTTGCTAGGACCCTGTGGCCAGAGTGGCGCCACGTTAGCTGCAGTAGTCATGACCAACGATCAAGCCCAATCGAAGGCTATACCCCGCTCTGCTGCCATGGTGCCCCGTTGACGTGACGTCGGAAGCCCTTATGGCCGAATACATTGGTTGAACAGCAAGACTGCTTTAGTTAAGCACACTGCATTCTCATTGGTCGGCTCGTGTTGCAGTATTCGTCTGACTGAGTGGAGCAAGCTTCACTGCCCCAAAACGGAGGCCGGATCTGCGTCTCCGGGCGCCAAGTGGACTTTGATTAAGGCTGACGAGGGTAAGCTGAAGCACTCCCGTATTCCGTGAGCTAGCAGCTCGCACATCGGTCTTAAAATGGTGTTAATTGCGGGGTCTGGCTTGAGTAGCTATGCTTATTTAAATCGTCTCCTCCCGCTGATGGGACGTCCTGCTTTGGATGTATTCATCTACCCTGTTGTTGAAACTTGGACCCAAATTAAAGACTCAAAATGGCCGCAAAAGGATCCGAGCCAATCGAAACGCGCTTGTTCATCAATAATGAGGTGTGTACAGCATATCCACCCTTGTACCTCTTACAGGTATCCTGTCGATGCATGTCAACCAGGACTAAAACATTCCTCGATAACTGCATAGTTCCGTGAATCATCCAGCAGCAAGACTTTCCCAGTAGTCTACCCTTATACCCAGGAAGTTGTCGCCAATGGTATGGCCGAGTCCAACAAAAGAACAAAAATCACCATCTAACAACACCGCAGTCCACGAAGCCGACGTCAAAGACGTCGATGATGCCGTTGCAGCGGCTAGTGCGGCTTTCCCAGCCTGGCGCGATCTTGGTGTCGACGGACGCGGCGAATATCTTCGCAAAATCTCTGAGTTGCTCCTCGAGGCCAAGGATGAGCTTGCTCGCTTGGAGACTCTCTGTACTGGCCGTCCTATCTCCCAGTACGTTGATGCCGGAATGGCTTCGGAGCTGTGGCGGTCCTTTGCCAACGGAGGCTGGAACGTCCAAGGCACAGCGAGTACCAACACTCCCGGCCTGCTTGGTTTGACCGTCAAAGAGCCGTACGGTGTGGCGGGTTTGATTATTCCCTGGAACTTCCCGATTATGTTGTTTTCCATGAAAATGGCTGCTGCACTGGCAGCCGGTAACACCGTTGTTTTGAAGAGCAGCGAGAAGGCACCCTTGACTGTATGTAGTATGATCTGGGTCATAAAGTCCCGTCTTAGGGAAGGAGATCATGATGCTCACGAAGTCACTTTTAGTCCATCGCTGTCGCAAAGCTCATCCAAAAAGTCGGATTCCCTCCTGGCGTCGTTAACATCATCGCCGGCCACGGCAACCCAACTGGCGCTGCCCTCGCATCGCACATGTCCGTCCGGTGCATCAGCTTCACAGGCTCCTCTCTAACAGGCCAAAAGATTCAAGCTGCAGCCGCGAAATCCAATATGAAACACGTGCACATGGAGCTAGGCGGGAAATCCCCGGCCGTAGTCTTCGAAGACGCAGACCTCGAAGCCGCCGCCGCAGAAACACAGTTCAGCATCCGCTTCAACAGCGGTCAGGTCTGCGTCGCAAACTCGCGCATATATGTGCAAGAGAGTGTAGCCGAGAAATTCACTGAGCTATTCCGGGCCCAGTTCTCTCAGTTTGCATTTGGCGATCCGCTTGATCCGGCGACGCAGCATGGTCCACAGATTGACGTGTTGCAGTATAAGCGGATCCAGGAGTATCTTGGTATTGGAGAGAAGGATGGATCGCTGACACTGGGCGGTGACGGCAATGATGGTTTCTTCGTGAAACCAACCATCTTCGAGAAAGTGCCAGAGGAGTCGCGACTAATGCGCGAGGAGATCTTCGGTCCTGTGGTTGCGATTAACACCTTCAAGACGGAAGATGAGGCGATTAAGAAGGCCAATGATAGTGAGTTTGGTCTTTATGCCTCTGTCTGGACTAAGGACTTGGATCGAGCGGTGCGATTGTCGAAGGCGTTGGAGGCTGGTACGGTTGGTGTTAACTGTACTAGTCCGACGAATGCGAAGGATGGTGCCTTCGGGGGATATAAGATGAGTGGAACTGGCAGGGAAGGTTTGTTGTATAGTATTGAGAACTTTGTTCAGACGAAGTCAATCGTGATCAAGGCCGGTGGGTCATCGGTTGGCTTCTAGGAGCAGCATTTGGCAACATATTGAATTAATTCGACCAGTTTCCTGCTTTATATCAAGAATGTGGCGCCTCAAAGTCCTTGACCTGCTATTCTGACTAGTACAACGAAAAAGTCATCCTGAAATTAGGAGCTAGTAGATTCCCATCTTTCATAAATGAATCAGCTATCGTCATGGCTGTCGATTCTGCTGTTTATCTACTGGCAAGAGTTTGAGTAATAATTCGAACCGCATTCATTCCATTAGAAACCATTACTCGCAGAAATAACAAACCGTAAGGAGGCCCGAGTTCCGGAAATGCCTCGAATTTTAACTTTATCCTCGAATAGAATGAGAACTGGGGGAAAGTTGTGAAACGAAATTCATAAAAAGAAATACGACGTCATCAAGCTATGAATGCAAATCATAAGTCATGGTCTCGACTCTCCAGTGAACTGCGCATTGGGGTCAACGACCACATGAGGTCACCCGTGCATCAGCTCAAAGGAAATAAGAGGCGAGACTCACCAGGGCTCCAGTCAGAGCCAAAGAGCTAGAGAAGCTCACAGCAGAGGCAGCGTTGCCCTTAGAAGAGGAAGAGGGACTGCCGGAGGCTGAGGCAGAGCTTGTCGAGTTGGACTTGCGGGTGGCAGTGACCTTGTCATTGTAACCAACCTTTTCGTCAACCGGGAAAGGGCTGGTGTAGTTGTAAGTGGCCTTCTTTCCAGCATAGGTCTTCTTGACAATGTCCAGAATGCCGTGGCCAGCAGAGCAGTTTCCGCTGGTCAGAGGAACTGGCCATTCAGGCTCGAACTTGGCGTAGTCGCCATCTGCCATCGGGCCTGGGTAAGTCTCGTTCAGAGTCAAGTGGGTTGTGTCGACCTCATAGTTGACGTAGCCAGTCTTGTTGGCGACAATCTGAAGTAGATTGGCACCACAATCCCAACGACCGAGACTGGGAAGTCCCCAGTTTGCGCTCACGGAAGCAATGGTGGAGTAGTGGGTGTAGAAGGTGTCATCCGTGGTACCCTTCAGGTGCTCAGGAACGGCTCCACCGACGAGAATAGAGAAGATGCGGTTTCCATTCTTGTGAACGTAGCTATAAAATACAATAGTTAGTCCATGTCATTTTTTTTGGGAGGGTAGGGGGTTCAAAGAACCCGGTATTCAACTTACGTCTTATCCTCGTCATAGGTCAGAAGAAGCAGGGTATCCTTCATGAAATATTCATCCTTCAACAGCTTCTCGACCCACGGTCGCTCCCACTTGGAGGCAAAGGTGATGTTGGTGTCATGAGCATCATTGGTCATATTGGGAGTGATGAACGCCCACTGAGGAAGCTTCTTGTTGGCCAAATCCTGATCAAATGAGGTGAAGTTCTTGATCTGGCGAGCCTTGGTATCGTTCTTGACGACCGAGTCGTAAAGGATCAGCGGGTTATGCTTGCGAACATAATCATTGGCGAAAGTCTCCTGGTTTGAGTAGTTGTAGCCCTGGTAACCAGGGTACGGCAAATGCTCCTGGTACTCACCCCAGGAGATTCCCTTGGTGTCAAGCAGATCAACAATGGAGGATACATTCTCCGGGATCCGATTGAAGTTGTCATTGTCCATTCCAAAGGTGTCACCACCGGCGGCGGCACAGTAGTTAGGCTCGGAGGGGTGGGTCACGGCAAAAAAGTTGGTACTAGATGAGTAACTCAGGTAAGAATATGCTCGAACAACTTGAGAGACAGTTAAGAGATTAAGATTTCACGTACAGCAAGATACCCTGCTTCGCCAGCCATTGCTGGTTAGAGTCGGCCTCGGAGGAACTGTAGTCCTAGTTCATCATGTCAACACATTGAGATTGAAGGTGTCGTTCTAGAGTTCACGTACAATATTCTCGAGCCAGACCTGGTAGAATCGGTCAAAAGCGAGACCCTTGACATCAGAAGTAGGAGACTCGGGTAGGGTAGTGGCAGCAGCCGCTTTGATCTCCGACAAAGGTGGCACAGACGTGGTAGCCACCTCCGCGCGGGCCAAGATGGCAGCACCGAGAATGGTCACGAGAGCAGTCTTCATATTTGTTGACTGATTGCAACCAGTTTTTTACAAAGGAAGCGAAGGTGGGAAATAAGATGGTAAAGATAAAGAAGGAAAAAAAAAGCTCGAGAGTAGCGAGAAGGGCGCGAGGAGGTATAAATCTATCAAGTCTCAATACTACCAAGGTACATATGGACGTTGTGTAGCCTCCGGAGCTGCCCAGTTTGGATGTCTCTGGCGATATTCCACGGGCATAGACATGGGGCCATGGCCCAATCATGATTGTAGCAACCGAAACCAATCATTGCGATCTACACGATGTGCCATGTAGCACGCTGTCAACACGGATCCTCTGATTGGTCGACTGAGCAGATGCCACTTGGTTCGTATAGGTTAGTAAGCATCGTGCCTGGAAGATGCCAAGACCAGCCCCGAAGCTTGACTTGGGCACGTGAATCTCCCATCTCACTCTGAGTCGCTCTTTCTTCATCTGGAAGGATTCGACGAGTTCTTCTAGTGTCGGACTGCTGGAGGGTCTGCCAGGCAACTACAAGCTAGTCTCTCGCTTATACGGTAGCGTGACTATATCCTTGATCCAGAGACTGAAATCAGGGTAAGCTAGTTGGTTGGTTGGATTGACTGAGTGAGACGATTTAGGTCGAGGCTTGGTGGAATGAGTGGCGCTGTCAGCAGTTCTCAGCTGCTAGCAAGGGCAACCGATGGGACATCGTAACCTACCAAATAGGCAGCAGGGCATTATATATACCTAGGTAGTGAGCAGATACAAAATAGTAAATAGTAAATACCAGTAAAAAAGAGGGCAGTTTCAAACGACTTCGGGACATACTAATCACGAGTATATAGTTGGGTCCATTGATGACAAGAAAATCAAATGGAGTGGGGGAATATGGGAGTTCGTTGTGAATCATGATATATTCCGAATGTACTATAAGCAAGATAGGGCAAAAAGTGGCAAAACCACGTGGGACTCGCTTTGGGATAAGAAGTCATTGGTCTTTTTCTCTGCGAACCATATCCATTGAGTCCAAGTCATCTCTGTTACATTTTTTGTTCCAGTACGAATTCAAAGGACCGTGATTTGATCATCTCAATTTGCTATCGCCGATATTCTTCACTTTCTCACACTGTTTTCTTCTCCTTGACCTCCAAGTCAATACTGATACACAGCTTTTATCCAACCTCAAATAGTAGATTTCACTGCTGTACTTCTGTGCAAGAGTCCTTTTCTGCCAGGCTTGACTTGGGTGGCGCTCGTGCTTCACGAGATGGCTACAATTGACTGCGAAGCCGCTGCTCCCGTACGAGTGGTCAACAGGTGACTAGAGGTTCTTCATTCAGATTATATTAGCTCTAAACATATAAGAAGAAAAACTTCTCTGATCCAAAGTGATATGTTCGATATCAATGTCGCTGGTCTCCGAGGGCTCCACCTTTCCCTACCCCAGTCACGTGAATATAACCTCGGCACCCAGTCCGGGGAACCGAAGCCGCCGCCATGACTGCTTCCCGTTCACACTCCGCTCTCCTCATCCCCTTCCACGCCACATTCACATCCACCACATAATGATTTCGCGATGAGCTCAACAAATTTCGCCGCTGCACAAGAGCGGGTACTCGAGCGCCGCCGTCTGCGTGAGGCCGAAGCGCGTGCGCGCCGTGCGGAACAGCAGCGGGCTTCTCCGATCAACCCGGCCACCGTTCAACGCCTTCCTTTTCCTCTGAATCGGGTTCCAGGAGCTGGTTGGAGTCTATGGAATAATGTGAAAGGCCGAGATGGAACACGCCCCGCGTTTCGGGTAGGTCAGGTCGATGCCGAGCTGCTGGACGAGGAATTGCTGGGCCTATTGAAAGGACAGGTTGGCGAGGCTCTTAAATACTTTGGGGTATGTTTAAAGTGGCTGTGGTTCCATCTCGCGGGATGCTGATTACTAAAAATTATGATCTTAATAGCCTCAAATGCGGGAAGAATGGTCACATGAAATTCAATTTGCCCTGCGGGCCATCCTCTTTAAGCTCTCGATGTGGGATCATAACGCCTCTTATGGCGCTGCATTACAGGGCCTTCAATATAGCGATAGCCGGATCAAGGGCCCTGTTCTTTCTCCTCCGACAAAATGGCAGAAATCAGTATACGGCTTATTGACTGTTGGTGGTCGCTATGCTTGGGACAAGTGGAAAAGCTGGTTGATTGGTCAAGAAGGTGGCTATGACGAGGTCAGTAACTGTATGATTCCTTTCATTACTGGTTGGTGCTAACGCTGCTCTCAGCCATCACAAGAAGTCCGGATGCTGTCTCGCTTGACAGACTTTATCTCTACCTCACACTCGATCGCCGCCTTCGTTTCATTCCTAGTCTTCCTCGTGAACGGCCGTTACCGTACTCTCATCGATCGTATCCTCCGTATTCGTCTTGCGCCTCCGTCTGCCCAGGCTAGTCGTGAGGTTTCTTTCGAGTATCTGAATCGACAGCTGGTCTGGCATGCCTTTACCGAATTCTTACTCTTCCTGCTGCCTCTAGTGGGCATCAGTCGGTGGAAACGGTGGATATCTCGTGCATGGAGGAAGACACTTAACGCCCTCAAGTCGAGTGGAGATGAGGAAGAAACCATGGAAAAGCGGGGAGAGCTCGGTCATCTTCCGGAGCGGACTTGCGCTATCTGCTACCGAAACCAGAACCCGGCCGCAACTACAGAAACAGAAGTACTTGCGGCATCAGCGTCTTCTGGCGGCATCTCTGGATCTTCACAGACAGACATCACGAACCCATACGAGACTGTTCCTTGTGGCTGCGTCTACTGCTTTGTTTGTATCGTACAGAAGCTCGAGGGCGAAGAGGGCCAAGGCTGGGTCTGCCTTCGTTGCGGTGAGATTGTCAAGAAATGCCAGCCCTGGAATGGCGATGTTCTTGTAGAGGCTCGGTCACAACCAGGCACTGGCAAGATTGTTGGATTTGCTATCGATGAAGAAGCTCACGAGGACCCACAAGAGCCAACGTTGAATGGCAGCGCTATTGGAAAGTCCAGCCCATTGGAAGAAATTACCGCAGACGAAGCTCTTCAGCATTCGAGTGAATGGTCCACCGAGGAGAAGAATACTATGGAAGAGCATCTTACCGACGAGGAGCCCTCTGAGCCCCACTCATGAGCAATGGAACTGCCTCCGCGGCCACTGGCTCTCGACTGTGTTTATAACATATGACATGGGTGAAACGTGCCCAGTCATTTAGACTTCCCTCGATACCCCTCTCTACAATTTCCCTGTACATAATGGAACATAGTTATACATATTACTTACTCCTCTGATTATCTGACACTTTTACATTGATTCCATGCAACTGGCGCCTACAAAGCCAATTACCCCACCGACCAGTGGAAATACAGCCCGGCACAAGTTTAGCCATGCCCAATCCTGCATCAACTGCGGCACCTGCTCATCCTGCTTCGCCCTCATGGCCTTTTCCTGTGCACTCACAACCATCTCCCCACTGCCTTCCTCAGCTGCAGCATCATCCCTCACTGCATGGGCCGTCAATTGGTCATTGGTAGTCTTCATCGCCGTGAGAGTCCATGGAACAATCCCCAAAGTGGCACTAATGGCTGTGACATAGAGACTGCTCCAGCTGTAGCCTACCACAGCGGGGACTAAGGCATGTCGTAGCTTCCACGCGAGATATGCATTAGCAGCTGAGGCCGCCAAGGCGATGGAAGGGAAGATTCTCTTTCCGCGCTCGTAGACATCGAGCCATTGGTGACTGAGATGGGCGACGGGAGTACCGGGAGTTTGATGCTCTGGGAGAGTGGCGGAAGGGGGTTGGCGAGGAGGGAGGGAGAGCGCTGGAATTGCTACCACGGACAGACACATGATGCCACCTGTTGAGGGTATTCTGTTAGTCGCAGATTCCCTGGGGGATTGTAAAAATATAGATCGGGGGTTGAAGGGGGGGGGGGGGGGGGGTTTCCTTGCCAGCCGTGATGCCGCAGCCCAGGGTACCAATGCATTGGGCGATTCGGATGTCGGTCGTCATGTTGGAGTAAATTGAGTAAGGTACACGGAGTATACTGAATTAAATCGATGGAGGAGTCTAGATATCGGAAATATCTAGCAATGATGGTACGTTGAGAAGGGAGGCAAAAATAATTGGAGAGGTTCGTCGTAATGACGTCGAGAAAATAGCTTCGTCAAGCTAGTCCAAGCTAGTAAATTTAAAAGACGACCCAGTGAAATGGGGGGGGGGGGGGAATACTTATAAAATATAAAGATCAAAAATACTCTCAATACCGAATTTTCATAATATCATACACCATATACTCCATATGTATACTCCATAGATTTGACATGGGGCGAGCATTGGGAATACACTCACCGTGAGTGGTCCACCGCGGGGTTCCACCTCGGCTTTCCCTGCGAGCTTCATTTCACGGCCATCGACTTGCATTTGCTCTAAATTGATCCGTTGCCAATTACTCACTACCCATTGGCATTGTTCAGCCCTTCACCCTTCGTATATCTGCCATGGATCCCCAGCCCACCAAAAAGCTGGCCGAAGCCAAGTACATCGACTTCCCCAGTCTCCCCGCCGATGCCAAACATCCCGACGGATCCCCCGCACTCAATCGCCATTCGTCGACCATCACTCGCGGCCATGATTTCCCAGGTGCTCGAGTACGTGCCCAAATAGAAATCCTCAATTTGTATATTTCACACTCATGCTGACCTCTACAGGCTATGCTTTTCGCCGCAGGCGTCCCGGATAAGGATGCCATGGCCAAAAGCCCCCATGTAGGCATTGCCTCAGTTTGGTGGGAGGGTAACCCGTGTAATATGCACCTGATGGATCTGGGAAAGACAGTCAAGAAGTCTGTTACTGAGAAGGGGATGATTGGCTGGCAATACAACACCATTGGCGTGTCAGATGCCATTACAATGGGCAGCGACGGTATGTTTTCTCCTTCCCACCCCATAGCGAGCACGCGAGCAATCGACGAAGCTTCTCAAATATCAAGCGTTAGCTAACTACTGTGACAGGTATGAGGTTCTCACTGCAGACCCGTGAGATTATTGCCGACAGCGTGGAGACCGTCACCTGCGCCCAATATCACGATGCCTGTATTGCCATTCCCGGTTGCGACAAGAATATGCCCGGTGTGGTGATGGGTATGGCTCGTCACAACCGTCCTTCCATCATGATCTACGGTGGTACTATAAATATTGGTTACTCAAACCACCTCCGCAAGCCCGTCAACATCTCCACCTGCTTTGAGGCTGCCGGTGCCTATGCATACGATACCCTCCGCCAGCCCGATGACGGCGGCGACACCAGCAAGACTAAGGATGAGATCATGGACGATCTTGAGAAGCACGCTTGCCCCGGCGCCGGTGCATGTGGTGGCATGTTCACGGCCAATACCATGGCCACAGCCATCGAGTCAATGGGCCTCTCTCTGCCCGGCTCTTCATCAACCCCCGCCGAATCCCCCTCCAAGATGCGCGAGTGCGTCCGCGTTGCAGATGCCATCAAAACTTGCCTGGAGAAGAACATCCGACCCCGCGATCTCCTCACAAAACGATCCTTCGAAAACGCCCTCGTCATGACCATGGCACTGGGCGGTAGCACCAACGGCGTTCTTCACTTCCTCGCCATGGCCCGTACAGCCGGTGTCGATCTCACCCTCGACGATTTCCAGCGCGTCAGCAACAAAATCCCATTTATCGCCAACCTCTCCCCAAGCGGAAAATACTACATGGCCGACCTATACGAGATCGGTGGTATCCCCTCTGTCCAAAAACTTCTCATCGCTGCAGGCCTGTTGGACGGTGATATCCCCACCGTAACCGGCAAAACACTCCGCGAGAATGTGGAATCTTGGCCCTCTTTGCCCACAGAGCAAACTCTCATCCGGCCACTAACAGACCCTATCAAGACAACTGGTCATATTCAAATCCTGCGCGGCAACCTTGCACCGGGAGGAGCCGTCGCCAAGATCACGGGTAAAGAGGGACTCCGATTCACCGGCAAAGCGCGTGTCTTCAATAAAGAGCGCCAGCTCAATGATGCGCTGAACGAAGGCAAGATTCCTCGCGGAGAGAACCTGGTTCTGATCGTGCGCTATGAGGGACCGAAGGGTGGACCAGGAATGCCAGAGCAATTGAAGGCTAGTGCCGCGTTGATGGGGGCGAAATTGAACAATATTGCGCTGATTACAGATGGTCGGTACTCGGGTGCGAGTCACGGATTCATTGTTGGCCATATCACGCCCGAGGCTGCGGTTGGTGGGCCGATTGGGCTGGTAAAGGATGGGGACGTGGTGACGATTGATGCGGAGACAAATTCCCTGTCTATGGATGTTTCGGATGAAGAGCTTGCTGAGCGGAGGCGTTTGTGGACCCCTCCTGTTCCCCAGATTACGAGGGGTGTTTTGGCGAAGTATGCTCATCTGGTTGGGGATGCGTCGCATGGCGCCATGACGGATTTATTTTAGTGTTATATATGCAGACATGAATTCATATGATAGTCTCCATTATGCTAGTATACATGAATTTTGAAATTCTTCTGTGGCATGAGTCAGACGATGGGTTTATTTAGTCACAGACTCTGCGTCAACGGTCTGGGTGGAAGTGCTGGTCTGTGTTGTATGTATAGCATTTGTGTTGGGAGGCAATGCAGAATAAGGTGGCGGGGGATCATTGACGTTGCTCAGGCACTCTGGCCGATCTTCCTCTTTTCTCAGAGATGCAGATGCGGATGAACCCAGGCTCGTATTTGTGGTTGCTGAGGGGGGTGCTTGTCGCTGACTTGGTTGGATAGTGGCACTCGCTTTCGTAGAGGTGGATTTTCGATTCCGTGCTCGGGCGACATGATATGGAGATCCTTTCAGATACATATTTTTGCTTGTAATAAATTTTCGCGATGTGTGCAGAGAATTGGAGGGGGTTATTGGGTATATATGGTATCTACTTTAGTTGTCGGGCACTGACACAGCCTCAATGTTGCGGTATTTACCTGATCTGCGATGACCCACTGAACTGAGTTTAGTAGTATGGGGAAGGGCAGAGGGCAAGATGTCACCGTGTGTATCCATTCTACTACTTCCGAGGCTTACCATTTGCGTCGCGTGTGTTTCGCTGAAAACGAGGGAATCTTCTATGTCATTGGTGGCTCTCTGTGAAAGTTGGCGCCAGCGCGTGATGAAAGTGATGTGGGGTATTAGTTAGAACCGGGGTTAACCGGGACAGGATTTCTTCAGCTGAGATCATCTTGGAGGCTCTTGAACCCAAGGACCACCCTTCCATGTGTGTCTTCGCCCTCAAGGAGCGCAATGGGCGAACAAACAACCTTTGGCCCTGCAAATCGCGGGTATCAGGGGAATAATCATGGAAATGTGACCAATCATTTTCACCACGGAGCAGGTAAGAGGATCACGAAAACCAGTGAGAGTGAAGACTCGAGCTAATAAATGCCTGACCTTCCAAATTTGAAGAGAGGGGGTATTCAGCTGATACTTTATGCCTTCGCGATCTGAAGACAACAAATCCATACGACGACAAGAAACGCATCGAAGAAACAAAGGGGGGCCTTCTCAGAGACTCGTATAGTTGGATCCTCAAGAATGAAGACTACCAGTCATGGCGTGCAAATGATAAGGTCAATCTCCTTTGGATCAAGGGTGACCCTGGCAAAGGAAAGACGATGCTTATGTGTGGATTAATTGATGAACTCACTCAAGAGATGGGTGGCAAGACAAATATCTCATTCTTCTTTTGTGAAGCCGCCGACGAGCGCATCAACAATGCTACCTCAGTGATTCGAAGTCTTATCTATATGATTATCAACAAACAACCTTCGCTTCTCTCTCATGTTCGGAAACGCTATGATGGAATGGGGAAGCGCTTATTCGAGGATGCGAATGCGTGGCAAGCCCTAACTGGGATATTGTCAGATATCATGGTTGACCAAGACTTGCATACCACCTACTTCCTCATCGACGCCCTCGATGAATGTCTCACAGACCTCCCAAAACTACTCAAATTCATTTCTGAGTCTTCATCTTCAGGGAATTTCCCTGTTAAATGGATCGTCTCCGGTCGAAACTTGTTCACGATCCGGGATTATCTCGACGGTGTAGACGAGAAAATCAGGCTCTCACTTGAGCTAAACGCTGAATCTGTTTCTGAAGCTGTGACAGTATACATCAAAGTGAAGGTTGATCAACTGGCTAGGAAGAAGAAGGACTATACACCAGAAGACCTTCGTGAGGTTCGTGAGAGTCTTCTATCGAAGGCACAGGGCACTTTTTTGTGGGTGGCGCTGGCCTACGAGGAGCTTGATAAAGCGGAGCCATGGGACACACTCGAGCTTCTGAATAAATTTCCGCCAGGGTTGGATCCTCTTTATACAAAGATGTTGGAGCGAATGCAATCCTCAAAACATGCAGGTATATGCACCAGAATACTGGCGACTGTATTCATTGTTTATCGGCCGATTGGACTCAATGAACTTCTAACCTTGGTTGATTTACCTTCTAAGTTCCGCGTGGGATTTTTACCGGGGCTTATAGCGTCTTGTGGTTCATTTCTGACGCTACGGGATGATCGGATTTTCTTCATTCATCAGTCTGCAAAGGATTTCTTGATAGACGAGAAGGCTTCTAGGCAAGTTTTCCCCGAAGGAATCGCAGCGGAGCATTCTGCTATTCTTTCCCGTTCACTTCCCATCATGTTAAACACACTTCGACGTAATATCTATGGGCCCAAATTCTCCCCTTGGGCAGAATACTTTTACCCAAAGCCAAATCCCGATCCCCTCGGTGCCATCAGGTATCCATGTGTTCATTGGGTGAACCACTTGCAAGATGCTTATCTGGCGGATGGCGCTGAAGTTGTACCACGGCATTGGGGATTGGTGGAGACCTTTCTACGAGAGAAGCTTCTTCACTGGATCGAAGCCATAGCTCTTCTAAAAGTCATGGAAAGAGGAATTGAGATGATATTGCAGCTTGAGGATTTTGTGCAAGTAAGTTTTGATTACTGAAAGTGTGCATTCCTCTCTCAACTAGCCATTAACACCGAATTAGAAAAGGAACAACTCGTCATCGAGCACGTTATCGATCTTCAATCGTGTTCAAGATGCCTCCCGATTCATGCGCCGCCATAAGCATACAATTGAGAGAATTCCTCATCAAATCTACGTCTCCTGCCTGATCTTCAGCCCAACCAAGAGCATCACCAGGATATGCTTTCAGAATGAGATACCGGATGGGATTCTCGAGGTCCCGTCCATGGAGGATGATTGGGGCCCATGTCTCTTTACGCTCAATGAAAGAGGCCAACCTATCTTCGATATTTCCTGGTCTCCAAATGGTCAAAAAGTTGCCATTGCAACAAACTGCGATGTTCAAATCTGGAACCCGGTCACTGGTCAGTGCATACTTACTCTCGAGGGACATGACAAAAAGGTCACACGAGTCCGTTGGACGCATGATGGTAAACGACTAGCGTCGTCAGGGCATGACCGAAAAATTAATATCTGGAATGCGGAGAACGGCCTGTGTATCCAGTCTCTCCAGAATCTGAGCCATTCAGCCTATGATATCTCCTGGTCACAGGATGACCGTCAACTCGTATTTGCAGGAGAAAGGCTTGGTATCAACATATGGGACAGCACCACTGCAGAATATAGTACTCTCCTCGCAGAATATTGGGAGCACCCTGATTCCAAGGTGGCGCTTTCCTTTGCAAGTGATGCAAGTCTACTGGCATCACTAAGCTCTGCTCGGAGTACCGTTGAAATCTGGGACCTCAGTACTGGTAAGCGCATATTAAAAGCGCGCAAATTCAGCCGCCTCGAAAAAAAACCGGCTCAGACGTTAGAGTGGTCTCCTGACTGCACAAAGCTTGCATTGGTATTTACGCCGGGGATTATCAGGGTCTGGAAGAATCCATTGAGTATTGAGTCTGGCGACATACTGAGGGTTGACTTGTCCCCTTCTCATATTCATAGCATTTCCTGGTCCCCGGATGGAACACAGCTTGCAGCAAGCCTCGCAAATTCAACGATCAAGATAATAGATGTAAATGCGAGACCCTGGGTTTGTATCTCCGAATTTCCCCATGGCCCTGAGACTTGTCTTTCTTGGGCGTCAAATGGTCGACTAGCGTCCGGTTCCAAGTCGATCAAAATCTGGAACGTTGTCGACTCCAGCTCTTCATTGCCCAGAAAATATCCTTTGCCTATCG
Source organism: Penicillium sp. S1701 (assembly GCA_023626415.1). Taxonomy (NCBI): domain Eukaryota; kingdom Fungi; phylum Ascomycota; class Eurotiomycetes; order Eurotiales; family Aspergillaceae; genus Penicillium; species Penicillium sp. S1701. The sequence goes on along the minus strand of JAMAGY010000006.1, from coordinate 726,824 downwards.
AAAATCTCGGCTGGTCTCCTGATGGAGTCTGGTTGATGGCCTGGTATTTGAATGAAGGTATCTGGGTTTGGGAACCCGTTGAGAAGTGTGCGTCGATTTCATGGCCCGTCCGAGGGGCACGATCACTTTCCTGGTCTTGTGACGGATCAAAACTCGCCATCAGTGATACTCATGGAAGATTCCATATTTGGGACCGTGAATCTCAAGCTTTCACATCACTGAAAGGAAATATGAATAACGTTGAGTTGATCGCCTGGTCACCCAATGGGAAGTTAGCGTCCTTGTCTCGACGTCCCCGCATGTACAAGTGGTCTCCGGTGATAATCAACTTCTGGGATCCGGCAACTGGCCAGTGCATTTCAACTTTTGAGGGCAAGTCTACTCTTGACGAACCGTGGCCTAAAGAACATGGAGAGATCTTTCATTTTTCAGAAGATACTCCGGAACTTCTGTTCACAGATATTGGGAACATCGATCTACAGACTGGGCTCATTTTAAGCTCCGCTTTTTCGGACATTAAGCACCGTCAGTCAGTATACAGTATCGACGAGTCGCTTGCCTGGATCAATTGTGGGAAGGATCCTATTGTATGGCTGCCACCGGAGTTCCGGCCTCGTCCTCACAAGGACAGCTTTCAAGGGTATACTATATGCGAGACACCAGTCGCCGTGCGCGTGGCTATTGCGTGTGAGTCAGGTGCTGTGATAACCTTTACTTTTTCCAAGCAAGCCCGATTTGACTAGTGCGATGTCTGGTCACTTTCCGTATCGGATATACGCACCCGAGCAAATTCACCGGGCCTATGCTGTAATATAACCCTAATTCCCAGTCAGTTTGTCAAATCAAATCTAGCGGGTGTGTACATTTATATGTAGTAATAAGTAGGAATAGCATAGTTTTCATTCTAGTTTTGGCCAATGCCTGCTCATTCCACCTAAAGGGCGTCCGGAGTAGCTACTTGAAATTGAATTTTGTGATCTGCACGGTGTGCCCAGCCAGGTGGCCCACTCGGGCCATTTCCTAATTGCGCTAAGCCTTGATAACGCCATCGACGCTACAGATTATCTTTGTCGCACCCTACCCAGTGGCAACTGTTATCCCCAGCTCTCGGGCGCAACCATGTAACGTAACAAGCTTCGGTGTGCCGCTTGTTTGCTTCAATCCTGCCATCTTCATTGGCTCGGTCTGATCAAAGGTTCGTTGAGTTTCGGCTGCCCCGAGGTGACCGAGTTTAGCTCGCACGCCATGGTAGGCGATTAGATCGATATCAACAGCTCTTTTCTTTTTTAGGTCCGAGGTTACTCCGCTTCCATTACTAAAAAAATATATACTGTGTTCCTTGATTTTCTTTCTTTCTTTTCTTTCTTTTTTTTTCTTCTTCAAATATCAGTTAGCCTTTTCAACATTGCAAAGGCGATCCACGGACGTCTACTGCAAAATGGCTCTGCTAAGGGTGTTTCGGCGACGAAACAAGGGGGTCACAACTAGTGACTCCTCACAAAGGACAAGTGAAGACCAACCTGAGGTGGATACGTCTGTTACTCCAAAAACTACTGGCGATGCTCTTCCCGATTCCGAAAAGGTGCAGGTATCTGAGACTTTAGCTATTGAAGAAGAAAGTCATGATGACCCAGAAATCGCTGCGCTTCCTCTTCAAGTACGACAATTGATCAACTTGACCGATGACCCGACTCTACCCACAATCACCTTTCGCTATTTTGTACTCTCTGCCATTTTCGTTATTCCTGGGGCCTTCATCTCCCAGCTGAGTTACTTCCGGACCACTAGTGCCAAGTACTCGGTATTCTTCGTTCAAATTGCCTGCCACTATGCCGGTCACTTCCTTGCGCGAACATTGCCAACTTGGAGAGTCCGGTTACCGGGCACGAGCTGGGGGTTCAGTCTGAATCCTGGACCTTGGAGTATCAAGGAGCATGTACTGGTCACGATTACGGCAGCCTCGGGCGCATCTTATAATTTGGGCTATGCTCCGATTGTCCTGGCCGAGCTATGGTATGGCCAGAGGATCCAGCCCGCAGTTGCACTCTTTTTTATGCTCGCAATTGTGTGGATCGGATATGCTTTTGCGGCTCTTGCGCGACAAATCCTCCTGCCAGATCCCGATTACATTTGGCCGCAGGCCTTGATGCAGACAACATTGTTTGAAACTTTCCGAAAAACGGACACTACATCGCGTCTTGCCCAACGCCAAATGAAGATATTTTTCTTTTCACTATTGGCAATGACCCTCTGGCAGTTTCTACCCGAATATGTATTTCCCTTCACTTCCTCCTTGGCCTTCCTTTGCTGGGTTGCACCACGAAATCCCGTGGCCAATTTCATTGGATCGGGCTTGGGGGGTATGGGCTTCCTCAATTTATCTTTGGACTGGTCCAACATTAATTGGAACGGGTCTTCGATTCTACTCACTCCCTGGTGGACGCAGGTACTGCTGTTCATTGCCTTTGCCTTCAATTGTTGGGTCCTGATACCAGCAGCGAAATGGGGAAACCTAGGGTCCTTCAAACATGGTCTCATGTCTAACAGTCTTTTCATGGCAAATGGGACTGAATACCCTACAGCAAAGGTGCTGACCTCAACCTTTCACCTCAACGAAACTGCCTATCAGGAGTATGGTCCAATGTACATGGGCACACAGAATGTGTGGGCCACCTTCTTTGACTATGCGAAGCTCCCAGCGGCAATTACTTGGATCGCCACCTTTGGTTATGCCCAGGTCAGCAGCAATCTCAAAAAGATTTTTGCAACCCGCAAGAACGCCCAGAATACGCAGGATGGTCAAGCTGCACAAGGAGACGGGATCCACTATAAGTATCATGATCGACTGAATGTCATCCAGCGACAATATAAGGAAATTCCGACGTGGTGGTACATCGCACTGTTTTTGGTGGGCTTTGTCATTCTGATCACCAGCATCGCATGCGGATACCTCTTCATTCCCATCTGGACCTTGTTCGTGGCCCTTGGCAGTGCTGCCATTTTCGTGGTGCCTTTTGCCTGGCTGTATGCCATTTCAAACTACCAGCTTGAGACCGGCTCCTTTAACGAGTTGATGTACGGATACATGGTACACACTAAAGCTGGAGAAAAGCATCAACACCCGTGTGGTCCATCTGTCTACGGTGCTATTGCTGGTGATGCGTGGTATCGGGCACAGTATATGCTCCAAGACCAGAAGATTGGTCACTATATGCATATTCCACCACGCCAGGTGTTCTTCTCGCAGATCTTCGGCACGCTGCTGGGTGTGCCCATGGACTATGCAGTGGTTCGGTGGGTCATGGACACCAAGGGTGATTACTTGACCGGAAAAAAGAGCGACCCTCTCAACCAGTGGACGGGCCAGAAACTCGTCACATCCAACACGATGGGAATGCAGTATGCGGTCCTCGGTCCCAAACGACTTTTCGCAGAAGCCGAGATGGCCCCCCTTCCCTGGTCCTTCTTGGTGGGAGCCGTCATCCCGCCAATCCTTTTTATATTGCACCGATTCTTTCCACGACTTCGAATTGATCTGTGGAATGTCAGTATTTTCTTTGGAGGTCTGGCGATGTTCTACGGCAATGTCAGTACTGGATACACGTCGGCCATCATCGGTGCCTATGTCGCCATGTACTGGGCTTACCGGCGGCACTTTGAGGTGTGGAAACGCTATAACTACCTGGTTGCAGCGGCATTTGATGCGGGATTCAATCTCAATATTTTGCTGATTTTCCTGTTTTTCGGGTCTGGCAAGCAGATCTCGATGCCAAAATGGTGGGGCAATAATGGGGACTCTGTGGAACGATGCTTCGCTTTAAGTAGTTAGGATGGGCGATAGTTTGCTGTGACTAAAAATATCCAGCAATATATTGATGCTGTTCTCCTGTTCTCCTGACGCAGTAAAAGAGTGTATTCGCCAGTAATGCATGCAGCACGCAGCATGGTTAGTATGGCCTTAGTCTACAGGGGTGGCAACGGTACCCTAAATAGGTCGGTATAATTCCGATGTAAGGTTTCATGATTCAAGTAGACAACAGGTAGCCCTAATCCTTGCATTAAGCTACATAAGGGCACTCTATTGGATACTATTGGATACCAGCTCCCCCTATACTTGATGTTTGTTTGGATTTGCGATCGGAAAGAACCCGATTTCCTTCTAGAAGTTCGGCAGGTGCGCCCCAGTGGAGCCTGCCGGTCACGTTCTTTGCTCCCCCACGCTGAGCGACCCGCCATCGTGACTGGCCGAGTCTATTGCTTTTTCCTGCGCTTCTTCAACGTTGTCGATCTCGCGCTTCTCATTGGCATCGTGCCTGGAGATCCGCCAGTGTGAATAATCCAAGCAAAACCCGCGCTCTCCGCGCGTGCGCACCTCCTGATCGACCTTGGAGTCCAGAACTTCCGGCACTGGCGCCTGCGGTGACCGTCGATTCTTATCGACATAAAAGGCTGCGCCATGGGGTCCGGCGGTTCCTCGTCGACTTCTTCCTTCTACGAATCCCTGTCTCTTACCTCCCAATCACTCAACCGTTCCGGAATTGCGGCATTCAGGCAGCTCGTGGCGGCCCAACGCGCCTCCTACACCTCTGTCACAAACTACATTTCCTCTCTCTACCGCAATGACACCGTAAACTGGGGCCAGGTCGTGTTTTTATCTACCTGTGTCGTCACGATGGCTGGCTGTAGCCTTATTTCGTCGTTCATCCGGCGCAAATGGTCTCGAAAAGGTCGTTCGAAGTCGCAGCGCTCGGCGCGAAAATCTTCCTCCACCAGATCGAACAAATCTACCAAAACTCTGACCTCGTCAGATGAGGATTATGAAGATGACGACTATGATAGCAATGGGTCGTTGCGCCATGGAACTGATCCCAGCCATGCAAAAGCCACAGAGTGGTCGGCTGAACATGAGCAGCAAAGCTCTGATGGTAAGAGAAATTCAATGCGTTTCCTTCCGCTTCCCTGATTCTTTATTCCTAACACAGCTGCAGCTGCACAAACAGACCCTGGCCTCCTTAGAAAATTCACCGAATTCGCCTCCTACACGACATCCATAGCATCCTATCCAGCCATTCGAACCTTCTACAGTCCGCATCCACAACTGAGCCGTCTCCCAACTAACCCCTCGCCTGTCCCACTACTCGTTTTCGTTCACGGACTGGGGGGATCGCTCGCGCAGTTTCATCATCTCCTTACAAGTCTTTCTAACGTCGGGTCTTGCTTTGGTATCGACCTGCCAGGGTGTGGTCTGTCCAAGTTTGCCCCAACCGAGTGGGACGCTTACACGGTGGAAGCCTTGGCCGAGCTGCTTGCCGTGGCAATCGAGCGACATCGAGATCGGGAAGCTGGGCAAGATGTGATTCTCATCGGACACAGCCTGGGATGTTCACTATCTGCCCTGCTTGCTTCTTCCAACTCGCCTATTGGTAAGAGCCTCAAAGAACATATTATTGGCCTGATCGCGGTGTGCCCGCGAGCAACGCCTCCCTCGGCAGAGGATGCCACATCATTCCGTCGACTTCTTCATATCCCTGGCCCAATCTTCGACTTATGGCGTTACTGGGACCGTCGCGGTGGTACCCAAAGCACAAGTGTGATGAGAATGGTGGGCAGCGATGCAGATCTGGAGACGCGAGATCTTCAAGTACGCTTCAATAAACAGAGCCGTACGCCAGTCTGGCGTCGTATGGCTTGGGGTACTCTTCCTTCTTACGAAAATGGCGAAGCTGTCGGCGGCATGCCCGGGGAGAACGTCTGGGCTGGCATTCAGATGCCGATTCTGCTGGTTGCAGGCGAGGCTGATGCTGTTACCAAACCGGCTGAAATTCAAAAGCTTTTGAAGTTCTTCGGTGATGCCTCGGTTCACACTACCATTGACACGGGGGGCAGCATTATCCCCGACGCCTCGCGGGTTTGTGATCAAATGGCTGCCCCGGTCGATAGTAGTCGTGCTCACGATGAAGCGTACGGTATCCAGTCCAGTGAGTTGGAGAAGCAGCTCGAACAGAACTTTGGCGAACGGAAGCGACTGGTCAAATCTGCCATTCTGCCAGCACCTGCATCCCATGCCCTCCTCTATGACCGAGCGACCTACCGCACCCTCGCAGGAATCATCCAAGACTTCCTCGCATCGAACATTGATAAGCGACTTGGTCTTGGCTGGCAACTTCAATATCTGAACACATCGGGAAAGTGGGACGTCAAGAACCTAGCCAAATGGAAAAAGGTCGCCCCCGTCTCAAAGCCGATTGGCGGCACATTTGCCGCTTTGAAAATGCTCCGCGAGGTAGACGAAGAGCACAATCCGGTTCACTTTTCTGCCGAGTACAAGGGCAAGATTTATGCGGTCATCGACATCAGCCACGAAAGTCCCGTATACAATCCCGCGACGCTAGAAGCAGGCGGAATCCACTACCGCAAGCAACCAACTGTGTCCAAGATTCCTCCCACCCCTGACGAGACACGCGACTTCATCGCTCTAGTTGATAGCCTCCGGGAAGAGATCGACGAGCAAATGTCCAAACGCGAAGATGAAAAGAACGAGCACTCGGTCCGTCCACTTGTTGGTGTCCACTGTCACTACGGATACAATCGTACCGGCTTCTTGATCGTCTGCTACCTCATTGAGCGACTCGGATATGGAGTGCAGGATGCAATTGATGAATTCAATCGGTGCAGGCCGCCGGGTATTCGACATGGACACTTCATCGATACGCTTTTTGTGAGGTATTGTGTAGGGCTGAAGAGAGCACCTACCTTGTAATATGTTTTTCTTTTTTCTGCTCCGTTACAATGTTTTGAGAGAATTCATGATGGCGTTCTGGGTAGAGAGCAGATGGGTTGGTAATGGGTATTAGGCGACGGGGCTATTCATATTATTACTTTTGGTCATGAGGCACGATCCGATCCTTTATTGCAGCGATAGATGTGTTACAGTGTTATTTTAATGATAATGACTTGGGGCGTTCTTTCGTCTCGGTCGTAATATACAGTTCTTCACCTTGTGTATCTACCTCTTGAATCCGATGTAGCGACAAACTTCTGCCTTATTTTATTGCCTGAATATATTATGGCCTTGAATATCAGGCATGAATAACCATTACTAAGCCACTGTCGCTGGGTGTATGGTCACCTGACCGCTTAGGGTACGGCTAGCCCGAATAGGATAAGCGAACCCACGGCACACAGACCCAGCGCAGCCAAACGGGACGAGTTTGTGTGTCTCGAAATTTTGGACTCTTCGACTTCGACCCTGCCCACGACTTCCGCCAACTCTCATCCCCTACGCCCTCTTCCGACCCCTCGACAAGTCGCCAATATGGGTGGTGTTTCCGTTCGCGATGTGGACGTAAGTGTCCTTCGATTTCTTCGCCCACTGAGAGGGACCTGATGATCATCATCAGCCCCCTCAATCCCGCCGAGGTCTGGGTCGGTGTGCGTGTGTTCTGCGGAAGGGTTTCGTGTTCTCGGAGGCATTGGAAAGGAAAATATACTGGGCTTTGCAGTTGCTGGTCTACTGGATTCGCTGGGCTTGGTCAGGAAGATTCTGCTGTCGGAAAACTGGATTGAATCTGCACACAAATCGGTCAGATATGATCAATTCTGTGTCCTTTTCAACCATGCTTCCTCGACAGATGGAATATCCTGACAAGCCTGAGCCAGAAAAAAAATTATTCAACCTTGCGACGGGAAAACGATGGAACTGCCTGATAACGAGACTCGAAAATCCACAATCCTGCGCACGCTGATCCTCATCTCCAACCCGACTCCGATACACTTGTTTATGCACTTGAAGAATCATAGGACTAACAATTCTTCTTCTCTCATACAGGCGCAGAAGTTCATTGCTGCCTACTCTGCTTTCCTGAAGCGTCAGGGCAAGCTCCCCATCCCCGGCTGGGTTGACACTGTCAAGACCTCCGCCTCCAACGAGCTTCCTCCCCAGGATGCTGACTGGTACGACGAGCACACCTTTCTAGCCTGGCATCAAAATTTCCGGAACTGACAAATTACTAAAGGTACTACGTCCGCGCTGCCGCCGTCGCCCGCCACATCTACATGCGCAAGACCGTCGGTGTTGGTCGCCTCCGCAAGGTCCACGGCTCTACCAAGAACCGTGGCTCCCGCCCCGCTCACCACGTCGATGCCTCCGGCTCCGTCGACCGCAAGGTTCTCCAGTCCCTCGAGAAGATCGGTGTCCTCGAGGTCGATGAGGACAAGGGTGGCCGCCGCATCACCCAGTCCGGCCAGCGTGATCTGGACCGTATCGCTAAGACCACTGTTGACGAGGAGGAGGAGTCCGATGAGGAGTAAACGTTTCGCAAGGGCTTAATTGTTTCGGGGGGTCGTTTTGACCGGTGCCTCTAGTTTATACCCACCAAAAAAAAGAATGGCAAAACTAGTGGCAAGTGGGAAATGAAATGATTCATCAAAAAATATTCGGAGCTAGGTCCCGGCGATTTCTAACGTTTGTCCCTTTTTTTCAACTGTTATACTCCCATGACGACCAGACGGGGCTTAGCGGAGAGAAATGCGGAGGTTTTTTTGCATGAGGAGGCTTCCATCGCGAGAGCAAAAGCGAGAGAGAGAGGACGAGACAGGGTTTCTTTTTCCTTTCATACCATGTTGATCTCCCTCACCTCTTTGACCCTACCAACCCAAGGCGTCTTTGTTCCTGTTTTCTCTCGCGGTCTCCTGGAAATAAAGAGCATGTCTGACTAAACACTTTTAAAATCGTTCAATCCTCCTGGCCAAATGTAGCTTGTAGGGGCCATGTCATGGTAGGCTTTGCAGATTGGACCGCTCTGGTCGTAGTAGTGTATGGGCATGGACATATGGGTAGCCGTAGGTTTTGATACTCGTCGACCCTCACTCATTCAACGTTTGTAGTCACTACTTGCCGGTGCCTCTACCATGCTACACACTACTAGTACGGAAGAATCCTCTGCTCATCGAAGTATCTAATTTCAGATTTATATACAACCACTTCACTTCCTTATTTCTTGCCAGATTGAGCGGAAGGGTCCTATATCAAGTCAGTATTTCTGCACGTAATGTCGTGATCGTTAACATACCAAGTAAACCTGATAAAACTGCATCTTCACACCCTCGCCGGCCGTTTCGGGAGCAAATACCACTCGACCAGCCCAGGGTACATACACATCCGTCTCGGGATCAGCCTTGAGTCTGTAGTTCACGCCGCCATAAAGCATGATCTCGTTCTCGCCGCTGAAGAAGATCCGAGACGGCGTGTGTTTCCGGGATGCAACGTGCGCCCAGAGGCCATGGCGAAGAGGTAGGATCTCTGATCGCAGCATTAGCAGACATACATTCATATATTTGGAAGGTATCTTTGATATAGAGGCATGAAGTTCCGTAATGTCGTCGGATATCCAACTTGGAAACAAAAGATATCCATTGAATAAAGCAGTAGACATACCACCGGCGCCCTTTGCTTCCTTCGGGCCCATAATCAGCGTAGCATCTTCCGTAAAACTTTGGACATATTTGTCGTGCAGGGACTCAGTATCACTAGTGCGGTAGAAGTCCTCCATGAATGCGACGAGGGCGGCGCCGCGTGGGGGTGCGCGGGCCGAGTCGTAGGCGATGTTGTATGACATTATATCACTTGATGAGAAGATCACTTTGGGAATTGCTGTGATTGAATTGGAATGATAAATTGGACTTGATATAGGGAAATGGGATAAAGGTTCATGTCATTCATGGTCATTTCATCATGAGGGGCCGTCGGTCCGACGCCGTGGTGCCGCATCCGATCTTATCGTGGAGTGCTCAGGGTTACTATAGTCTGGAATGCTATGTACCGCAGGTCTCTGGCAAGCTAGTGCGGTAAGATGTCATTCCACTTGTAGATCTGTTTGATGCAATAATATCCGGGGCATTTAGCAGCTGGCATATCATACTAGTAATTTAACGGCTACGATCTTCCAAGGTTGCCTGGCGTCTTCCGACGGTGGCACAGCCGATTGCCCACACCATGTCCGGAGTTCAGCAATCGGATGTTTATATCGGAGCACAAGTGGGATATGTTCATCAAATTATACTTCGGGAAATTCATTCATAATATATGCAATCTATGTACAATGCCATATACAATACCTAATTCATGCTCATGTTTCTCTTTACAGAAAAAAAATGCAAGCTTGGCTTAGCACTTCTTCGCATCACCCTCGCCCTCCCCACCAACCTTGAAATCCTCCCAGTTGGCTTTGTCCGTTCCATTGGGTCGACTAGCCCGGACGAACTGGTTGTCCACCCCTTCCACGACAGCAACGGGCTTCACAACCTCAACATCCGCATTGTACGCCTTCGAAAACCACCGCTCAGTCAATGCCGACCGTCCCGCCTCCGTCTCAGTACCAGCCGGGGTATAAAGATGCGGGAAACGCGTCTGCATGCCCTTGAGCACAGTAGATGAGATGCGGTCCACGCTGTCGCAGTGACGTAGCTTGAAGAATTCGGCAGGCTGGACTGCGCGCAGCTGCTCCTGGACTTCGTCAGAGTACTGGCCCACTGCAAAGAGAAGAAGATCGTAGTGCATCAGCGAGGCCATGCCGTGGTAAGAACCGCCGGTTTTGGCGCGGTGGTAAAGACCGGATAGGGCGGCAATGGCGCCCATACAGCCTGTGCCGTAGTCGGAGATGGGGAAGGGCGGGACGACTGGGTTGTCCAGGCCCATGAATTTTCCTTGAGCCCATGCCACACCGGTGACCTGTTAAGAGAATTAGCTTTGAAGAATTTGGGGTTGTGTTTATCAAGAGCCAACTTACACAGTCAGCAATCTGCTGCCATCCAGCCCGTCCGGCCCATTCACCCTCGTATCCGAAGCAGTTCTCGTTCACATAGACAATACCCTTGCCACGCTTCTCGGCCAACGCGGCCATAGCATTCGGGCCATAACCAAGCTTCTCCAATGCACCGGGACGATATCCGTCGACAATGACATCTACGTCGTCAAGCAGTTTCTCGAATTCCTGTCGCCCGGCTTCGGTCTTCAAGTCCAGGTCCGCCGCATGCTTGCCCATGTTGCCGTCAACCTGGAAGAAGGGCACATCGGATAGGTTTGGGCTAGTCACTTTCAGAACATCTGCACCATACTCGGCCAGGATGCGTGTGACTGTCGGACCAGCGATGATTCGGCACATCTCTAGGACTTTGACACCTTCCAAGATCTTGTTGCTGCCAGCGCGGCGGGCAGGGAATGAAGCCGGGCCAATGTTTCCTGGAAGCTGAGTGACCTTCCATGCGGGTTCTTGAACATTAAGTTTGCCCTTTTGTCTTGTCAGTGCCATGGTCAATTATTATAGCTGTTAAAGACGTACGTGTGGAGTCTTGATAAAGTCTTCATGCTTCAGAGCAGGTACACCAGCCTGGCGCCTCTCCTTGTTCATCTCTTCCAGTTCCGCCACAGAGTATTTCTGGACATGGCTCTCAATCACTTTGATAACATCTTCGTAGTCCGTCAGGTCAGGTCGGTGACCCTCCAATCCGATCATGTTTAATGTTGTACTAGCTTCCAATGAACCATGAATGTGGTAGTACTCGCCCGGGTTCTTGGTCTTGTACAAGTTAGCCGACATGCGGCGGTAGCCGTTCGATTGCGCGGCCAGAAGATCAGTGTCTGCAAATATCAATTAATGTCTTGCTCCTCATATTTGAACTCTCCCAACATACCCTTGAGCTTCGATTTCACGTTCGGATCCAACTTTGACAATCCATCCACCTTGGCCATGTACGCTTGGCATCCAAAGGCCGTCGCACCCTCAAGGCTCACCTGCACACCACGAGGTTGCGCGCCGCTTCCAAAGCGCAAATCAGCCAGAGCAGCAGCCACGGAGCCCTCGATACCCTTCAATGCCGCCAAGGTCTCGGTCTCCTTGAACGGGATGGGGAAGTAAATCTCATTGTGACTGGTGGAGAAAGAGACTCGGTCCTTGTTGGCCAGAACCTCGGAAGGTAGGTTCAGGCGCTCGGCCTGCTCACACAAATTGGAGAAAATCTGGCTGGTCTCAAGAACAGGCGAGTATGCCGCCCCGTTGGAATTTCCGGTGCTTGCCATGATTGATATCTTCTGTTTCTGCTTTCCTTGGTCTTCAAGGTTGGGATCGATAATTTCTTCCTCTTCAGGCTATATAATTCCAGATATCTTGTCACTTCTAAACGTCAGTTTTGCGACTTTGCGAATGTTAAAAAATCCCAAGTCGAGTGATCACTTGGTCGTCGAGGATGATTAAGGTTGCGCGGAAAGTTTGAGTGGATTGGCAGTGGCGAACCCGGGAAAATATGGCTTCACGATCAAAAGCTCGTCCAAAGCTCAGGGCGGGCGTGTGGACGAATTCCCTGGTTATATATGACGGCATCCATCGGGATGTCTCCGTCGGGTGATGCCCATCAGCCGTCGGCTCGAAATTGGAGGCGGATAAGGGAAGTGCTTGAAGGACCCCGCAACGCAGATCCGAAGGAGATCCGGTTCGGCATTCACGGCCATCATTTCGGAAGCGATAAGATCGGATGTTGCGTCACGTGGAGTGGCGGACTATATGTCAGTAGCCTGAGCAGTGTAGATTTCTATAAAAAAAATAATGGCAGAAAATGGTCAGTGTGCAAGTATCTTGTACTCCAGCCCTGGAGGTGAATTGGCCTTTTCATGGTTTTTGGAAATGTCGGCAGCTAGATAATATCATATCAGCCGCACCACCCTAGCATAACCCTATCTAACTAATCATAATATGTCAGAGGCAGCTTCAAGGCCTCGCACTGTTCCCTTTCGTCCAAATTTGCCATTTTGGAAGGCCACTGCAGACGATGCAGCCGATAATCCCCATCTCTAAATGGCGTCCATTCCCCGACCTGCTCAACCTGTCGAGTTGTATTCACATATCCTCTCGCCTCAAGAAATCCCAGATCTGGGGTTGGCCGACCAGTACGAGCAAAACTTGACCAGAGATCCAGTACATACTGCTGGAATGGAAGATCAAATTCATCTCGCAGAGGACGTCCCTTCCTTAAAAGATTGCCAAACACATAGAACAGTTCACCCGAGTGACATTTGAAGTATTCTTGACTTGGGTCGCCGTGTGCATACTCAGATGTGAGAGGTGCCTCGCACACTGGTGAGTTGGGTGACCAGTCCGGCATTTGGTACGTTCGATTAAATTCGTAGAAAAACACTTGCGGAAAAACTTCATTGTTGAAGCCAGTATATGCAGTTGCTTGGTCGATGCAGCGGAAAATTCCATCTGTTGCGACTCGGGCTGTTACGTTGAATATGTCAAGGGTTTTGTTCGAGGCGGTAGGAACTGGAAACAGCTTGCTTGGAACATTTGACGGCATCTCGGAACTATTCAAGAATGTCTGGAGCGTTTCGTCCGCCGTGGGATACCCAATCATAGCAGCTCCGTCATCTCTTGTCGTTCCGATCATGAGAGGAACATTTACTGTTGCATCTGGGGTTCTCAATTCCAACTCCGAGCTTTCGAGATACTTCCCATCCACAACAAGATATCTTGCTTGCGTATCCAGACCTGCAATGATAGCTGCGGGAAGTGCTCTTAGGCACTCAACCGGTGAATCAACATCTGTGCAGTTTGTCATGTTCAATATATCCCTTCCCACGACCTCCATCTCCTCGGAGATGGTATAGTATTTGGAATATGATGTTCCATACCCCAGGCCACCCAGATTACTCTGCATGATCGCGCCGGCAAATTTACCCCGGGATTGAGGAGAGGCTAGCAAAGCCCTCACTGATCCTGCTCCAGCCGACTGACCAAAGATGGTAATACGGTCAGGATCGCCCCCAAAATCCCGAATGTTGCGACGAACCCACTCCAAAGCGGTCATTTGGTCCGCTAATCCATAGTTGCCCTTTGTTTCTCCGTCGTGTAGAGCTAGGAAGCCAAATGTGCCCAGCCGATAATTGATAGTCACCACCACGACATCACCCCTAGATGCTAGATTACTTCCATCGAAGATGGTATCGCTACCTGAGCCACTCGTGAAAGCACCGCCGTGTATCCAAAACATGACTGGTTTTAGATTATTCTTGGGAGATTGCTTGGATCGGGGAAGATACGGCGTCCAGACGTTGAGGAAGAAACAGTCTTCTGAGCCTGTTGAGCTTTGTAGGCATGTCGATCCGTAATCCAATGCAGACACATTGGTATTCTCTCCTTCATGTATCTGTGAGTACTCCCATCTTCTTGTAGGACTCGCATATCGGATACCGAGAAAGCGAAAGCTCAGGTGATCACGAAAGCTAAGTCTGTCAGTAATTTTCTTAGTATTATGGAGGATTAACACAACCCAGTGATGTACTCGTTGTTTGAGTAGATGGTAGTCTGCCATGTTGAGTTGGTATCTTGTAAGTCGGGAGTAGAGTAAGGAGCAGTCTGCGTGCAAAGAACTGGAAGTTCCTCGTCTGAGGAGGCTTTCTTCACTCTACCGGTGATATCAATCGTTGAAGGTGTACCGTGCCTTGGGGCAATCCAATAGCGCTGACCCTTCTCTGCCTTGCGTTGGTAGACTAGATAGCTGAGATCATGCTGGATATCAGAAAATCCTGCCTCAATTGACCAAAGTAATTCTCCGATACTCCGGCAGCTTTGCGCTGCTCTATGCAGAGGCATCTTATCTAAAAGCAAGATGCCCGACCCAGCCCACGGGCTACTTTCCTCTAGGCAAGCTTTTAGTCATTGGCCATCTCAAACCTTTTGTGATCAAAGTCTAACCTTGCAAATCATTGTGAATAAGAATAGAAAGATCTGAGTTTAGCAAGCCCGGGCTGATTGCAGCATTCACACTAGTCGCCAGTAGATACGCGAGAGAGAAGACACTGAAAAACATTTCTATCGGAATGGATTGACAGAAGTGTACTCGACTCGAGTCTTCACTGCAAGTCTTCTCTTGTGTAAAATGTGCTTATTACATGTATCCTGGTTTCCAATTAGGCAGATACCTAGCTGCTATCTTCCGCTGGTCAATCTAACAGGCTAAATCACTTTATATTGTGTACCCCTGATCTCTTTTGTAACGGTAGTGGGCCGTGTCGTTTACGGCAGTCGTTAAGCATACTGCATTCTCATTGGTCAGCCCGTGTTATACTCTCACCCACCCGTCGATCTGCGAGATTTGATTGGCTAGACCGTGTTGAATAAGTCTCCAGCTTAAGAGTATTTTCATCTAACGGAGGCAGAGACGGAGAAACGCTAAGCGAGCGAGATCTTGCATAACGAATAGCCCTGACACAGGGCCACCGCTCCATGCACTCGGTAGAGCTCAAAGCATTTTCGAGAGAGAAACCACTGATTTCGCGACCTGACCACCTTCCCATTTTCGCATCCAATTTTTGTCCAGGGCTTGATGTGTCAGGTTTACTGCTCTCTTCAAGGTCGGGCATCGTCTCAGCCTTGAGCTGTTCCTTTGCTACCCAAGCGGCCCACTCTGACTCGAATGGGCCCTCGCGATGCGGCCAGGATTCAAGTACAGCAATTGCGCGACGTCGAACGTCGTGGTTATGACACCACATAGCTGCGGAGTATAATGCCGGAATGATACCGACATCTAGTGTCACCTTAGGGCGATCCGGGAAATTTTCCATGATTTCCGCTGCGATTGAGACATTCTTATCATGCTCAAGTGTGAAATATTCATTGAGTGCAGTCTCCCCACGAAGTAGGCATGTCTTGACCATTAGGGCCAGACTGCGCTGCAACAGCCGCATAATATCTGCACCCCTCTGCTCTTTTGCGTTGAAAACTCTGGATCCGCAAAATAACTCGAAACGACTGTCAAAATGATTGTACTGGGAGAGAAGCGCTAGCTGTTCTTCATGCAATGCTTCGTAATCCGAGAGTATCTCCTCCTCTGACAGACCACCGCATTGAGTAAGAAAGCTGAATACCGCAGCCAGAAGAGAGTCGAGCGATCGACGTGCTTCGTAAAAACTCGAGAAGACCTTGGGACTGCCAAAGGCGCAAATCTGTTGCCTGGATTCAGGATTTTCCAGTACAACCTCCCGGGCTCCGTACTGAAGGGACTGGATTTCCAGGTTGGAGAATGCCGCAACTATGCACGGAGCAACAGGCGGTTCGTTGGGGTTTAGCTTCGCCTCGTATAAGATCTTCAATCCAGACTGTAAATGTCGAAAGGCCTCATCATACTGGCTTCGCAGTAACTCGGTCAAAACAAAGAGTAAACAGCACAAAAGCATGATCTCCCGCAAGTGTGGATCCTGAGACGCACGCCGTCGACTAAGCAGAGTGTACGACCTCCCGCACTGATCGAGCGCGAATCGGTTCCATGCATTCTGCAGATCTTGTCCTGGAAGAGGCAGACCGTGCATTTCCAGGTCCTGATGCACAGCGCTTAACGCGACGACAGCATGGTAAAGTGCTGGATCCGAGAGACTTCGCTGGGGGAAAATTTCCTGCCACAGCGGCGAGTCAAAAAATCCGGAGAGCGTGGAAATCGTTTGGGACTTGAAGTACCAGTAGCATCGTCGTTCGTCGGTGGTGACTGCCCAGCGCAATCTATCTGTAATCTCAAGAGGTCCGAGCAGGAGAGGTCCACTCTCCTCTGTAGTGGGGACTCGATACGGACGAGGCAGTCGCTGGAGATCATATTCACAGGACCACCCTGTACTTGTACAATTCTTGCAAGAGCCTGGTGCTTCGTCGCACTTTATGTGTCGTACTCTGCATAGAAGTTAGACGCGGTGGCCAGCAGTGATTGTCATGCCACATAGGAACCGAGCCGACTTACCTGCAGGTACGGCAGCCTGTCCTCGACTTTTTGGTGCCGGTGCGTTTCCGTCCAGATCCTGCCTGTGGTTTTCGCATTGTCTTGACCGGAGATCGATCTTGATTATGAAGAAAGGGAGCAGGATCGATAACGTTGGGGGGCTCCGACACAAGGCTGGCTTAGACTGATTGTTCAAGTTTTTGGCCCCCACTCGTGACCAGCCACCTTAGCTTAAATATGCGGGGTGCCGCCGCTTTAGCAAGGCTTTCATTCAAGTTGATAGATACTAGTGCTAAGGTATACAATGCAGCACCGTTCGAATGGCTCTGCGAGGGTTACGAATACTCCATTTGTATCACATACCCGCCTAAGCTTCGAACCCAAGGAACCAGACAAAACTGGACTGTTAACAAGGAGTTGATCAGTTATAAAGTTTATTACTGCTTAACAAAGCCTGAGCCACAGCATAGCAAGTTGCAGTATTCCTTGTCGCTTGTTGTGCTAGTGATTGGGTGCAATGTGGTCAAATTGTCAATACTTGTATTTTGCTTCATATGTGCCTTGGCACAACAGATATGCCCATCTTAACTATCGGAGATGCAGTTTCATCTTTCCTGCGCCGCGAAGACATATACTCGCGCCGATGTTGTTTAACTGATAGATTCGAAGCCCAACGTCTCTGTCGACCAATCGCCAAGAGAATCGTGAATGGGACCTTGAAGTACCAGAAACCCTTCGACAACCGTCAATCAAGAGTATCTCGTGCTCTTTCTGGTTTACGGTACGAAAACACAATGATACTGTGATTATAGATCATCTCTTACTACATTATTCAAACTTTCCCCTTCAGCGCTCTTTATCTAAATACCTCAAGACATTTCCGCAATAACTACAACCGTCTTCCAAGGTTGCTCATCTTGCGAGCCAGTTTCAGAAACGGCACTAGCAAGCACATCTGGTCCATCCCACTAAAAATTGATTCCCATTACTACTCTCATTTCTGATGGCCCATTTATGAAATCTCGCTATGGATTTTTCAGACTAATTTAGCCACGGCATCCACGCGCCGGAAAAATACATCCCAATAATCATTTGAACCTTTCACCCGGTCCAATAGAACGAAATTGTATATAGAAAAGCGAAGCTTAACTAACCATACTTTAATCCTGGAAATAAATCTAGCCCGGGCGATATTTGTGTTGAACCGGAGAGAAAACAAGTGGCGGGGGTCATAAGATGTGTCTGACGTGGGTTCCCGCTCTACGCAATCCATCGTAAACAAACATCCACTGGTCCGACAAAACCCTCCAGAGACGCAAGCTGTCATTAGATTTTGGTCATCATGTCATTCGAAAGGAGCAATTCTACAAAACCAATTCCACCTCCGGCCCCGCCAGCAGACCCAAACTCCAACACCAACCTCTCATCCCTCACATCACGAATTCGAACAGTCCCGCCAGAGAAATTCTTCTCGCCAACAACAGCACAAGTCCGGGGGCCAGCACCAGAAGGAGTATATTTCTTTTGTGGATCTCTACTCGACCCATGTATGCTAGTCGAGATCCTAGGACTGGAAAGTCCGCCCGACCTCCGCCAGGCGTACCTTGAAGGCTTCAGATGTCAGCTATGGGGCCAATACCCCGCTTTAGTACCTTCTTCTGCTGGAGAGAGAATTGATGGTGCCGCATATAGAGTGCTAAGCCGAGGAGATGCGGAGAAATTGGCTGAGTATGAGACTCGCCATTATTTGCCTAGTCCTTGTGAGATCCGGTACTTGGATAATAAGTCTCCAATGCAAGATCAGGGGTATGTCTTTGTTTTTGTGGGGGATGAGAGGGACCTTAGTAATGGTTCCTTTGATTTAAGGGCTTGGCTGAAGAGAGTTGGGAGGCAGGAGGCGTTGGATCAATTGGATGCTAAGGTGGGATACGGAGGGTAAACTGTGTCATCTACCTAAAGTGATTTGAAGTAGGTGGATTCTTCTTTGCGACACTATTGAGGGGTCTTTTTTCAGCTTCTTAGGTGATCATCTAACTTCAGGTACGGAGTACTAGTACAGGTGACTTGCAATTGATACTAGTACACGTAGTGCTAAGGTCCCTGCGTCTGCGTCCGGTATCGCAGCGGCCTTGTGACCGATGACAGTTTTCAGTAAGCAAGTCCCAAGTATATCTGGTGAGGGGGCTTATTGGATGATTCTGGAAACTGTTTAGTTTCTCGGCTTATCGACCCGATCCAGTCGATTATTAGATATTATGCAGACTTTCTCGTTCGTTTTGTATTCAATACACTTCGATCTACTTATCAATGGCCGTGTAGGAATACGTGCACCTTTAATCGTATATCAATTGCGAATGTACAATTTCGATACATCTTTATCCTTCGAGTTGTCCTTTTCAAACTCATCTCATAGAATAACTATTCCCTTGTTCCCCTCGTGTGGAGATTCCCAGGTCAGACCCCTCCTAATCACAGTGCGTTGATGCGGGGCAAATCTACGCTACGCTGTCCCCGAGCCCGAGGCCCGAACATATCGCAAAGCCACGGCGAAACCCAGATTCGCCCGAAAGCGACGTGGGCCATTTGCGCAGTGACTATCATGAATGACCAAGGCAGGAGCACAACCCCTCTGTGGGATTGTGGATATTTCCATTTGGACTAGAGGTTGAAACCGTACGCTAACCCCACCTCAACAATTCATCAACCACGACGCGGGGCAAAAGGCGTCATTGTCAAATAAGCACGCAAAGGTAAGGCTATTGTAGCTGTGTTGTCGTGCGATGGAGTCAAGAATAGCTGAGCTAGTGCGCAGCTGAGGGTACGAGGGGTTTCATATGCGATGGGGGGCCCAATTGTAGAAATGGCGCAGACACGCTGGTCCAGCATTCCCTCAGAAACCAGAATCTCGAACGTACACACATTAAGAGGATATGGTTCACCAAGCAACGTTTTCAACTGGATCACTACAGGGAATCTGCTTCGTCATGTATTCCGGAGAAAGTACATACAGTAGAGGGGGATATACGTGGGTGGTGGCTGACCAACCTAAATGCGGCGAACCAGGCACGGAGGTTAGAATTCGCAAGCGCATGGCGCGAGTAAATGCTAATGCTCACTACTCACAGGCTGTGTAGCCCCCGCGTGCATGGACATGTACATGTACATGCGCATGTACCGATACCGATACCAGCCTGCCTACCCTCGGGGCCTACCCTCGGGCCCTAACCTCCACTCCCCAACGCCTGACGTCAGTGCGCCGAGTCCAGAATTCGGCGGGAGACCCACAAGATAGTTTGCGACACATAGGGAGGGGCATTTTTGGGAGATGAAATCATGAAAACTTCAGTGGGGTGGGGGGAGTGGCATTCGGAAGCGAAAAAGAAAAGTTAGCAGTTGCGTTTTTTTTCGCCTTGCCATTTAGATGTAGTAGAAGCAGCACCTGATGATCTGTTGAAAGAAAGACTCCTATTGGACAGAATTGCACGTGCTGGAAAGGTGTCTTATCAGTTGGCACACCCTAGGTACATCTGGCAGCTACCATGGTAGGCACTGAGTTGATGTACCGGTACTCCGCATGTGCCCACGCTATTTAGGGCTGCGCCCTGTGCACCTGCGCGGCTGCGATCGCTGAGTGGAGGGCGATCCCGGCCTCCAGTGGGATTGCCAGGAATCGACTTCCCTGATTCTCACAGGGATCTACGGAGACCAGTAGATTGAGTGGAACATTAGGCTAGTGTAATAGAGATAGCAGTGTACTCTCAGATATATTCTCGTATAATAATATGTGTATATACTATATAATATATAGTCATAACTACAAGTACTATAGTATACTAATACTAACTGATATACTCTATAAACTAAGTTACTATAACTAGTAGCATTCTGCGTCGCTGGAGACTCCCCGGAACTGCCCGGCCCCAATCACCCGCCCACACGCCCGCACGAGAGTCCCACTTGGGCCCTGGAGAGTCCTGGCCCTCTGGTCCTGTACTAGTCATGTATGTACATACTATGGGACTGTGTGCCTTCTCCGTACTCCCGCACTGTATGGCAGGTGCGATGTACTTGCTGGTACCCCTCCTACCTTATGGTACTAGTACCTTCTTATCCTCCTCCTCTTCTTCTTCTCCTTCTTCTCTTCTCTTCTCTCCTCTCCTCATCTTCTTCCTCTCCATCTTCCCCGGATACACCTACCATCGCTGATCATCCTGATCAGTCAGCCTGCCCCTTGCGCGTCGCAATCTCCCCCGGCCTAGTGTCGCGTACTCGTGTCGTGCGGCCCTGCAACTTAAACTCTTACACACACACACATACACACATATCATCCGCACGCATATTCCCTTCTTTGTCTCTTTGTTGCAAAGAGGTAAGTCATCCTTTGTCTGCGTTGTTATCTTGCCCCGTTTACCCCCGGATCGGCTAGTCGCCACTCACCCTTCTCCCCCAATCGCGTGGCGCGGCTTAGTCGCAAGTAGTATAATGGGAACACGTCTGACTCATATATGGTTTCGCGCGCTTCAGGCAGATTTTCATCTCTTCTCAACCACCCATCATGGCATCGCAGACCAACTCCAGTATTGCGATGGCTCTTGCTGGCAAGACCGCCTCTGTTGACATCCCCAAGCCCCGGTCGGGCGTCCCAAACAAGGCCTCCTCGCGCCCCGGCCAACCGGCCATGCTTCCGACGCCACCCAACTCCATTTCGCCTACTCTCCCTCCACAAGCCTTCAGACATCGCGCCGCGCTGTCGCCCTCCTCTCTGTCGACGGTGCCGCAGCTGGACTCCGACATCGACCTACAGGATGCGGTCGAACACGCCATCAGCCAGAACCAGTCGCAGCCCGTCCATGAGCTTGACAGCGCTGGCGATATTACCCCGGGCATGCTGGCGCGATACCATCTGCCCGATATCTTGCTCTCGCAGGGTCCCCTTGCCATCCGTCATGTGATGGGCCATCTGACCACCTCCGTGCCCGGGTTCTCACGTATCCCTCCGGCCAAAGCGCGTCGCCTGGTGGTCGCTGCGCTTGAAGGTCGAGGAAGCGGTGGCGAGGCTGGCGGGAAAGACGGCAATGTGATCTTTGAGAAAATCGGTTGGGGACGCTGGGATGCACGACGGCGGGGGGAGGCTGCGCGTGAGCATTCATTCAACATCTCATCGCCTCCCTCCAGCGTTGCGGGATCCTTCCAGCAACGTGGACTGCAGATCGAGGGTCGCAACAACGATCGTCGGTATTCGTATGCCCCCGGAATGGACTCTGCCGCCTTCTCGTACACCGAGGACTATTTGCCCGAAGACCTCGACATGCTCGAACACGAGGCCGATAAGATGTCCCTGGACGGCGAAGACGGGGGTGAGTACTGCTCCTCCTCTGAAGCGCCGGACGAGATGCAGGAGGATGAATTCGATGAAGGCGATGTCACGGACGAAGAAGACTGGGCACAGATCGGTGCGGATGCCTTGCGCGCTCGCTCATTCAACGGTGGTGGTGGTAGCGGTCCTTTCGTGCGCAGCAACGTTGCAGCTCGAGCGAAGCCTCTTCCTGCTGGTGTTTTCGGCGGCGGACCCACCCTCGACGCGAAGCCGCCCCCCGGGGCCCGCACCTTTGACACTCAGGAACGCGCCGCGGTAGAGGCGTTGCTCCGCTTGGGCTCCATGTAAAGCCTCTCTACCCACATTCATGATCGGCGTTTTTGGTTCCAACTTTACGGTTTTTCTTTGCTTCGGTTTTCTGGGATACACGATTTGTCGCTCTACAGTCGATAATGAGGTCGTCAAGGCTGGTCCGGACCGTTCTTGACGTGCTTCTCCGTTTTTGTCTTTTTTTGTCACGATTCTTCTCCGTCAGAAAAGATGTGCTGATCAGGTCAATCATTTGGACGCCTGACATTCTCTGCAACACGATTCTTGGAGGGAAAAACGGCGTTTGGGATTGACTTTTTACATTTCCCATTTCTGTTCTCTTTTGTCATTACCGCAGTTCTGCTGGCTACTGAACCCTGCTGCGAGGTGACAAGCCAATACCCCCTTCAACGTCACTATTCTTTTCTACTTTCTGCGCAATCTCTTTCCTGAATATGCAGATCCGAGGCTTCAACCATCCTCCTCGGATCTCTCACGACCCCTTTCGATCATACACCATTTCTAATATTGTCCTCTTTGGATTCGGATTTTTTTTATTTTTATTTTTCCTGAGTACTCCACTCTATCCTGATCATGAACAGAATGTCTTCCGATCTCGGAAGAAAGCGAGCCTGTTGGTCGTCTTCATTGCACTGCACTGGCATGCCCGTTTTGCCTCTTGTGAGCTTTGTCTGGCTATGTCTTCTGTTTTTGATTGGTTCTCGGTCATCTTAATTGATTCCACTGAGAGAGTTCTTTGCCCCCCTACACTCCGTTCTTTGTTCTTCTCGTATGGGTTGTGTGTGCCCGATATGTTTAGAATTGAGTTCGTTGGTAGGGATAAGTATACATACAATGTCACTGGGCTTGGGTCGCCCTTGTGTTAGGGAGAAATCCAATTAGTGGATCTCCATCTTGAATTGAAGACTCTTGTCTCTTCTGAGAACTATGCTTTCAAATAGATAAAGAACGGCCTTGCGTTTTGATATACAAGGCTACAATCAAATAACTCAACGATTGAATCTATCAAGTGTCTTCGTAGTACCCTTGACCTCGAGAGTTCACCAACTCGTGCCCAGTCACCCTTACTGGTATCAGTGGCCTACCAAACGTTGGAATGCGTTTGGGAATTTCCAGGTTTGCACCATCCAATACCACCTTGAAAGTTGACTGTGTGGCGCCTTTGCAAATGGTATGGGATGGGACACGAATGGTGTATGTTCCAAGGTTAGTTTGGCATCGTTTGTCTGGATGTTTTACGAGTATTGAGCATGTCAACCTTTTGATCAGGGTCAATGCTAGTAGTGGAGCCTTGGACTAGCAACTTGGATCCCATACTAGTACATGTAGTATCCTGCTATTCTTGTCTTGGGAACTCCTCTTATGCTAACGACAGACGGCCTGTCTTTTTGTAAATAAGATTGTTATTTCTTTAGATTTCTTAATTCATTCGATTTGTAGCTATTATCATGCACAAGAGCCAGCCATATTTATGAACCGGCTTGGTCAGTGTCATATCCAGTTCCCAAACGCGTGATCCATATACTAGTACCATCCTATTGCCTTGAAATCCACCCACCCGAAAGAAAAAAAAAGATATCAACGAAAACGCCAACCCCCCTAGTCCAGTATAAAGGTAATTCTCAAATAACCATGACAAACCGAAAACATCCTAACCGAAATAAGACTTCACAGCTCATCCCCGCATAATCATTTTCACAAAACACGACTTCCAACCATCCATAACCAACACTCTACTTCTCATGCGCATCATTAATCCGCTTCCACACCTCAGCCTCCACCTCCGCCAACTTCGTCCCCGCACTCTGCATCCACGATCTAGCCGTACCCATGAACCCTTCCTCGTTATCGGGGAAGATATCGCGCGCACCGCCACCACTGCTTGCACCGCTGTGCAGAGGTAGACCCGGCTGTGAGGTGCCAGATGGCGGGTTATACAGATTTGCGTAGGGTGACGAGGTTGAGTTTGGCGTTGGGTGGGATTGCGGTGAGCGGTGGTAGGAGTAGGATTGTGTGAATGCGGCGGGCGTTGTTGCTGTTGCTTGAGTGGGTGGATTTTGTGGGATTGCCTCGCCTGCTTTTGGTGGGGGAGGCACGGGAGATTGTGCCTGTGCTGGCGGGGGTGTTGCGATTGGGACAGCGCCTGGTTGGGGTGGTGCTGGGGACTCGGAGGTGGTGGTTGGTAGGGTTGTGGTTGGAGTGGGTGTTAAGTTTGCTGTTGGGGCAGCAGAGGCTGTTGCTGCCGTGGGCGTCGGTAGGACTGGAGCAGCGCCTGGTTGTGCATCTTGTGCTGTGGCATATATCGGAGGGTCGGAGGGTGCTGTAGCTGTTGCTGAGGTGTTTGGAGGTTGGGTGGTTGCTGTTGTTGAAGCTTCGATTGCGGTGGCGGGTTCGGGGTGTGGAGCGGCAGCTTGGGTAAGTTCCTCTTCCTTGTTGGAGTTGGAGTTGAGGGGTGCAGAGGTATAGGTCTGTATGCCTGACATTTTGCTTGGGATATTGAGTGGTGAATGAAGAAGAGTTCGAAGTACGAAGGGAGCTTCAAGGACGCTAGACGTCATGCGCCTGCCGCAGTGGGGCGGTCGCCGCTTTGGGAGTTCGTGGAGACCCTAAGAGCTGGTGTGGACAGAGTGGAGAGTAGACTTGCGGAGAATTGTTGGCATGATATGCTATTGCGCTCAAGAATCTTTGGTTTGCGATTGAGTGGGTTCCAACTTGGTATCCTCGGCACGGATGACTGCCATGGTGGTTATCCAGATGAAGCCAGATCAGCTACATCAGTTTCGACAGCCACTCAAGGAACAAAGCAGGCAGAACCATAACTAGTACATGATATGGGTTCGTGCCTGTGCTAATCTGGTCATCAAAACTCGTAAGACTAGTTCCGGCTTCCTGGTTTTGCCCGGCAGGGATTATCAGCAAGACTTCTCTACTCGGAATCTACGATTTTTTACGTTCAGGTTTACAATGCACATGGGATCAAATACAATCGAAGAAAAGAAAAAGAGTTTGCAGGCAGTAAAGTACATCGGGTAAAAAAGGGAAGAATCACACCATTTCTATGCTTCAAGATCCCCCCGAACCCATTTCTTGACGCATCTATCTTTTGCAGTTCCCACAACCTCTGCGTCCCCATCACCCGGTTACACCGAGCAGGGTTTCATCCCCATCCCCAGTATAGCTACAGGTGTTTAGACAATCCGCTAGGAGCGAGTTCTCTATTTGAACTTCTTGCCGAAGAGGATGAGCTGGACCTGATCGTAGATGGACAGGACACCAGCACCGGCGACACCACGGAGGATGTTGGCACCGGCACCCTTGAACAGGGACTTGGTACCCTCCTTGGCGATGATCTGGCGGGCAGCATCCATGGAGGAGGAGTACTTGACGGCCTCACCGGAGGTCATCATCATACGACGACGGATAGTGTCCAGAGGGTAGGAAGCAACACCAGCAGCAGTGGTAACAGTCCAGCCGAGCAGGAAGGAAGCGAGGAAAGAGCCCTCAAGAGGACCGACCAGGAGAACGGGCTTGATAGAGTCGTACATACCGAAGTACAGACCACGGTAGACAACAATACCGACGACGGAGGGACCGAAACCACGGTAGAGACCGGCAATACCGTCGGAGGCGAGGGTCTTGCGGTAGACGTCAACGAGACCGTTGAACTGACGGTCACCGCCACCCTTGGTGGACTTGGCGTCGTTGGCCAGACGGGTACGGGCGTAGTCCAGGGAGTAGACGAAGAGGAGGGAAGTGGCACCGGCAGCACCACCGGAGGCCAGGTTACCCATCATCCACTTGGCGTATCCATCACGCTCCTTCTTGTAGGCGAACATGGACTTGTAGGTGTCACGGAAAGCGAAGTTCAGGGCCTGGGTAGGGAAGTAACGGATGACGTTGGCGGTGTTACCACGCCACAGGGAAACGATACCCTCATCGGCAGCAGTGCGCTTGAAGCAGTCGGCGAGGCCGTTGTACTTGCGGTCCAGACGACCGGCCTTGAGCATCTCATCCTAATTGGGGGAAATCGGATTAGTGACCGATTCGGCAGAAACGCGACTGCCGCCCAGCACGGACGCGAAAAAAAATTTTCTCCCGTCGCTGCCTAGGTAACACGACCGAGGCTGTCACGTTGCAGTGAATAGCCAATGATCACATCCTGGTAGAAGGAAGAGAATTGTCTTTTTTGCGAATCATGGCAGGCGTTCAGTCGATGGATGAAGTTTGACCAACCTGGTTCTGGATCAGGAGCTTGATACGCTCAATGGGGGCAGCAGCGGTCTTGGAGACAGCGGCGGAAACACCACCCACTATAACTCAGTTAGTAGCTGCAAAGAGATTGTGGTATTTGAATCCAGATGGGAACTGGATGGGTGTGAGTGTTGCACATACTCAGGAAGTCGACCACGAAGCCCTGTGAAAAATTTTCGTTAGCATCGTTGTTCTCGAAATCTTCATCAATCGGCTGGGCAGTCCATCTCCGGTTGAGCGATGCCAATCAATTGGAAGCATGATGAAGTTGATGATGGATATCATCAATTCTCAGTCATGATATCTTCGAATGGATGGAAGTCGCGCAAACCGGGACGAGCTGAGCAGCGAGGCAGAGGGATGAACTTACGGGCATGCCGAAGACGGTCTTATCGCCCTGGTTAACGTCACCTTGAGCCATTGTGAAGGGTTGTGCAAAAGATGGATGCGACAACAAAAAAAAAAGAGAGGAGATGGGGAAGTGTCAAGAAGGAACACCGGGGATGAGAGGAAGAAAAAGAGAAGAGAAGGAGCGCAGGGGCGGAAGGGGGCAAAGAAAAATACAAATACCACCGGCAGAAAAGCGACGGCTGGTCACGATCACCCAATCAGGAAGGGCCGCAGCGTAACTTACTGTATCACCCGTGTATTGCCAACCCGGCCTGCCGAATTCTCCCGATCGCTGCCATGCAAATTTTTCAATCGGTGCGACGTGGCTTGTTTAGGAGCTGGTATTGGAGACATAAAGTATGTATAAAATCTAGTCTAGCATATTGATCACCGTCCTCCTCTACAAGTATCTCTGAGCCTGTACCTCCTCGATTTAACCTCAAGTCTTTCTTTCTCTCTTTTTCCGACGGTCAACTCGACTGCTTTTCCGTATTGAAAACCCTGCGTAGTCCGGAGCAACGGCGCGCCCAAGCGGCGGCTGGTGGACACGTATGGGTACGTATTGGGCCCCAGCCAATGCCGGGCCTCCACACGGGGCACCTCCTTTTTTTCCCTGCCCCGAGTATCCGAGCCCGGTTGCCACTATCCAAGTCTAGAGTCTAGAGTACAGAGAGCTACAGTACG
Source organism: Penicillium sp. S1701 (assembly GCA_023626415.1). NCBI lineage: Eukaryota > Fungi > Ascomycota > Eurotiomycetes > Eurotiales > Aspergillaceae > Penicillium > Penicillium sp. S1701. Next base: position 699,094 of record JAMAGY010000006.1, on the reverse strand, counting down.
GAGACTCTTTTCTGTATAGAGACATACTCTCCGGAAGACGGGAGTGTAGAATGGATCCAGCTGTAGAATTCGATTTCTTTTGCTTGTGATTTGTGGATAGTTCCCTGCACTCCGAAGTTGAGGTGTGAGAAGTGACCTGCTTCACCCTGCTCCGCTGCAATGCATGCGAGGCGCGAGCCTAGCTGATCGCTGTGTCGACCACCGGTTCGATCGGCTTATATTCGGTATCGCCTGCAGAATAGCCTTGCATGCGATATGATGCCCTTTCCGGGCTGATCTGTGTTTTATTGCCAATAGCAATTCAATATGAGCCATTTTTTTATGTTGCTATTTATGTTCCGGGTACAAGGTTAACAGTGGAGGTCAGCCGCATGTGCAATGTACTGGTACTATCGCAAGGCTCCGGCATGGATCCACTTGCCCCAACTCGACCTGATATGAACAGCTCGGGCTATCAAATGTATCGTAGGCATGGTCACTCTTGTATACTACTATACCTCGGTATTTTGCTGGTGCTATGCAATTATAGCTGTAGTTATTTTCTATACTGCAATCAATTAGCACCTTTCGCATTTGATCGATCCAGTATTCCTCGCACTCACCTTCGGCAGAGCTGCCGAACAGCGCTCAAAAATATATTTCAAACATTGTTGCTCCTAACTACAGCACCATTACCTCCCGCGGTACCACCACCATTCTTCAAGTTACGTAGATACCACTTACTAAAATAGTATTAGTAGAACTAATCTACACGCGACTACGATGTAGTACCAGTAGTCTATACCAGTTGACCAAATTCTCTTTCTTACCTGGACAACTTGAACTGGAAGAAACCGAAATCCATGGCTATATATCGACTACCTACTAGTAGGTAGAGGTGTTAGCAGTAAGGCAACATGAGCTATGATACTATTCAAACTTTGAGTTAATGTTCTATAGACTGCCAAAATCCACATTAACAATGTACCTTCTAGATACCATTAGTACTAACTAGCAGTACTAGTAGTAAGCCAACCTGAAGTGCTTGCTACACCAACTTGAAATTGGATGCCTTTTAAGGGTTGAAAGTGTGGATCTTCATCAATTCAAATAGATACATAAATATGAACTCCAGTGTCCCAATGACGAGGTATTGACAAAATGATAGCTTTTGGCGCCCGCGCTTAGTTCTTCTTCGAACGCTTTCTCTTCTTCCTCCGGCCATCACCTTCACGGATGTCTAGCTTCGTCTCATCGCCATCCGCCTCCTCTTTCTCCTCATCCTTTTTGCCCGAGCCTAGGTTAAAAGCAGGTCTCTCCTCACTGCCGAAAGTGTCCTTCCGCCATTGACGAACACGGGCCTTCTTTCCCAGCTTCCGCTCGTCCTTAGCCTTCTTTTCAGCCTCGCGGAAAGAAGCGTATTTCTTCAATCCAGCAAACTGGTTGAGCTGGGCATCATCGGCCATTAGGATGTCGTGTGCGGTCAGACCGAAGCTCTGCGGTGATGTCTCACGGTAACGGAAGCGAGTGGCGTTCTTCTTGGTGGCACCAGGAAGCAAGGTGATGTCGAGGTCAAGGTTACGGTCAACCGCTTCCTCAATGCGGAGACGGTCTTTGCGAGCCTCGCGCTTCTGATCGCGCTTTTCCTGGGCCTTACTCTTCTTGGGCTGAGACTCCTCGTCCTCGTCCTCATTGTCAGACTCAAGAATAGGCTTGGCATTATCATCATCATCCTTGTAGTCGGGAATCAAGTCGGTAATATCAATATCGTCATCCCATTCGGGCTTCTTGGGGTGCTTCTTTCCAGAAGAATCCTTATCGGCGTAGTAGTCCTCTCCGAATCGCTTCTGCATCTCTGACTCCCACTCCTTGTCATCCCAGGCACCATCCAGGAACTGAGCCCACTCCTCGTCGGTAAACCGCTCAGCATGCATACCAGCCACCTCCTTGATCTCATTGACCTTTGCCTGAAGTTCCTCCATCTTGAGTTTGCGCAGACGGTTTTTCTCAGTTTCCCGCAGTTTCTTCTCTTCCTCCTTACGCTGACGTTCGGCTTCGCGAAGCTTCTTGCGCGAACTCTTGTCCTCTCGACGAACGGAAAGGCTGTTGGTGGTGTCACGAGCGTGGGTGATTAGAGCCTCGTTCAACTTATTTGGGTCCTCGAAACGGAAATTATAGGCCTCTTCAATAGCGTCGGCACGCTTCACATCATCGTCATCGTCCGAATCGAAAGGATGAAGCTCTCGTCCGCCCTGGGGAATCCACGCGCGGGCGGACATGAAGTTCGAAAGAAAAGTCTCAGGATCCTTGTCGGCATTCTCGATGTCAAGCTCAACATTCTCCTCCTCCGGGAGGTCAGCGGGGCCAGACTTGCGGACGAGAAAGTCGTCGGCATCGTCCATTTCCTCGTCAGAGCCCTGGTGCATGGCCTTGACAACCTCGTCTTTCAAGTCGGCTTGCTCTTGTGCGAAGGTCTTGGGAGCATCTTCCTCGTCGGCGGGGTTGATTCCCTTCAGCAGATTCTCACGGTGGTAATCATGCAGCGTCATAGTCTTCTCCTTCTTCTCTTTGGGGGCGGCGTCGGTGCCCTCGTCGATTTCGGTATAGAAAGTCACATTGCTGTCGTACACGGCCGGGTCCTTGGATCGAATAGCTTTGAGGGTAGCCATGATCTCACTGTCAAGAGCCTTGGTCGCAAGCTCTCCATCCTCATCTTCTTCCTCGGAGGAGGACTCTTCGTCGTCGGATGGTTCTTCGTCGGCTCGGCGCTTGCCCATGTTGGATTTGCCATACTTCGCTTCCACTGTTTCCCAAATGAAGAAAACCAAATCAGCAAATTGCTCGAGGAGAATTCAAGAACTATCCACAGTTTTGTAACATACACTTCTGGACTTCTTCTCTCTTCTTGTTGTACTCGAAACGTTTGGCATACTCAGCGTTGACCTTGAAGCCCGACTCGGACGACTGGCCGAGAGAAACACCACCGGCATCATCGCCGGAGTCGGAACTGTCATCATCCAAAAGCTTGCGCATCTTTTTCGAAGGGGGCTCCATTTTGTAATGTGTAGAATTCTTCTCCAATTCAAGGTTGACCTTTGGCGCGGCGGCCGGCAGAAAAAAAAATTGTTCCACCGCCTTGATGTACATATGTGCCTTGGTGCCTGAATCCGAGATGGACACAACCGCCCCCGAATCTGGGCCTGACGTAGCCAATGAAATCAACAGTCCAGCTGGAGGTTCACTTCGCTGACCAGCACGTGGACAGCTTCCTCCGGACACTCTCTTTCCTTTTCTTTGATTTCTGTTGATAAACGAAAATTTGGAAAGCAACTGATCGAAATATTTCAATTTGCATCCTTTAAAACTTGCTCGCGTCAAGTGTATGGCTGGAGGCATGCACTAGATGTCGACTCAAGCAACCACCCCGTTACCCCAAGTCGGGAAACTCGTGAGCGTCGTGTATGTCCAAATGCATCCAGATCGACGCATCAATGCTAATGCTACGTTCTTCTAATAGTCCGGTTGGCCTCAAAGAAGCCGCTCTCGACTCGCCAACCTTCCGCGCTACGACCCATCACTTCTGCGACCAGATCGAGTTTATCGAGAAATGGCTTGACGGATACTCTAAAGCTACCACCAAGCTCGCCTCCGAGTTGACCACTCTGGAGAGTGTGGTGAGCAGCTTTCTCTCTTACTCCACCCATCCACTGGTCATCTCCGAGGCCGTTGTTGATCATGATTACACGCTGCTGGCCATGAGGAGGTGTGGGGAAGGGTCGAGGGACCTGTGGAGTGGACTGGTCGCGGCGACAAAGAAGATGGAGTCTATGATCTCCGAGCCAATCCGTGCATTCGTTCATGAGGATCTGCGGCAGTTCAAGGTAATATCCGCCGAGACCGGGGTCCCCTATGCGACTCTGAGTTATGTTTTGATGCAGATCTGACATGGATGTAGGAGACCCGCCGAGCCCTCGAACAAGCGCAAAAGTCGTACGATTATCTGCAAGCTCGATATGCCGCTATGTCAAAGTCGAAGGAAACATCCGCCTTGCGAGAAGAAGCTTTCCAGCTCCATGAAGCCCGCAAAATTTACCTGAAGACGTCGTTGGACTTCTCGGTCCAGGCCCCTCAGACTCGCAATGCACTCGATCGACTCTTGGTTCGCATTTCCTTCGACCAATGGCGCGAATTCCGGTCCTTTCATAATAATAATAGCGGGACTTTCTCGAAGTGGACGAGTGAAATGGATCGTATCAAGGGCTGGGTCCACGAAATGGAAGCGAGTGATCGGTCTTCCAAACGGGAACTGCTTGCGACTAGAAAGCAGATTGAGGAAGCTGCAGAAGCGATAGCAAGGCCTTCCCGTGAACTTGAAGATTACTCAGTCTCAACGGTTCCTTATCTCGGTTCTCGGCCACTGTCAACGCTGAACATGGGCAAGGATGCCAAGCCAGAAAAGCAAGGATGGGTTAATTTGCGGACCCAATACGGCAAACCTACTCGCACAGTATGGGTGAGACGATGGGCCTTTTTGAAGCATGGTATCTTCGGATGTCTTGTGCAGGGTGCTCGTACTGGTGGTGTTGAGGAGAGCGAACGCATCGGCGTGTTGCTGTGCAGCATTCGTCCTGCTTTCCAGGAAGAACGACGTTTCTGTTTCCAGGTGAAAACTAAGAACAACACCATCGTCCTACAAGCGGAAACACAAAAAGAATTGATGGATTGGATCGGTGCCTTTGAGGCTGCTAAGCAGAAGGCCTTGGAAAATCCTTCTAGCACCGACCTGTCAATATCCGGCAAAGTGACTGTTCAAGATCCTGCATTCTCCATTTCTCAGCCTCCTGCTCCAGAATTCACAGCAGACCCATCTGATTCACTGACGCCTCATACGGGCGACGAACCCAATGGTAATGAGCGCAGCTCAACACTACCTATCCCCGATCATGATGGAATGGCGTTCAGAAAGAGCTCAGATGTGGGAGGCCGTAGACTTACTGGCTTGGATAGCGAGGGATCCACCAGAGATCACGCCCGAGAACACACGAATCGAATCATTCAGAAACTGGATCTTCACCGCAAGTCTAATAATGCCGCACCCACGTCCCCTTCTATTCCAGGCCCTGCAGGTGGAATAGCTAGTCTTATCTCGGCTAGCCACAACATTCTACCATATAGCGGAGGTGCTCCTGTTAATGCGGCTGATAATGGTCAAAACCGTGGTCGCAGTCTGAGCAACCTTGACGAACCCGGGGCGAACCTGGCGCCTTCTACTCTTGCAAACCCACCAGCCCCTACTAGTATGAGCAAGGCTGCAGTGGTGGTGAGCAATGAAAGAGGTATAGGGCTGGGACTCGTTGACAGCACAGGTGGTATGCCTAGTGGTATGATGGCCAACTTATGGGGTAGCTCGAACTGGGGCTTCATCAATAAACTCCAGCGAGAGAAACAAGACGTCGATGGAGACCATGACTCGATATCAGAAGATCGACCTTCCTCGGCGAAGAGTGATTCTTCCAAACGGACTTTTGCTGTTCAGCCAGATCAACCGGCTGGTTCTCCAGTTTCCGCGCAGCCCTCCGGACCGCGACACAGACAAACAGTGAGCCTGGACGGCGATGCATCCAAGATCCAGCGGGCAGCGGTGGGTGTTGTCCAGCAAGAGTACCCTGCTGCTTACCCTCACCAGCTGAGGATTCAAGATTCTCAGTTTCGATTGCTTTTCCCCGACGTTAAAAGAGAAGAATCCCTGGTGTTGGTGTTCAGGGCAACTTGGAGTCCAAACGACCAGCAAGAGTTCCCTGGTAGAGCTTATGTCACAACCGCAAACATTTACTTCTATAGTAACCACTTTGGACTGGTGTTGACAACCAGCGTCTCATTGGACAGTATCAAAGAGGTGACAGCTGCCCCCGGAAGGGACTGCGATTTTCTTTTCCTACATACCATTCCTCCCCTGGGAAGCGATACGCCCGGTAGAATTTCAATTAAGACTTTCCTGGAGCCTCTTCGACTGCTCCAGAGACGTCTAAATTACTTAATTCAAGGGTCAATTGCAGTTCAGCCAACGAGCCTGGAGAACGTTATCAAGGACCTGATCAAAATGGACAATGGTACCGCGAAAAGGTCCTCAAGTGCAGATAGCTGGGAAGACCTTCCCAGCGCTGGAGAGTCCAAGGGGGACACGAATCTCGCTGCTCACGGGCACGGCAAGGATCTACGTGTTCCGATTTACGTCGATAAGGATCTTGACCTTGATGGTGGAAAAGGTCGAGGAAGTGGTATTCCGAGGTTCAGGCTCCCGACACAACCTGTTGAATATGAGCCGCAGGGCGATCTTACTCTGTCGGTCGAAAAGATACTGGATATCAGCCCCAAGGCCCTGTTTCACATTCTATTCGGCGATAAGAGTGCCGTGTGGCAACTTTTGCTACATGAGCGGGACGCTCGAGGTGAGCACACCAGTACCGGCTATATGGCCTATCAATACTGACTTGATTTGCAGATATCAAACAAGGACCTTGGGAGAGCAATGAATCACGGCATCTCAGGCGAGACTTACACTATAAGATTACATCGACGAACGCTTTAGGTAAGAACGATCAACTGAAAGGGATCCGCAGAATTTTGCTGATCGAGTTTTCTTGATTAGGCCAATCTCAGGACAACGACATTTCAGACTACCAAATCATTGATGTCTTGAATGACCATCTCTGCTACGTTATTACTGATAAGCGCACACCTTGGCACTTACCCTTCCGAAGATCCTTCCGGCTAGTGAGCAAGGTTGTGATTACGTTTGTATCAAAGTCCAAGAGCAAACTTGCTGTTTACACCAACGTCGAGTGGCTCAAGTCCCCTCTCGGTCTCAAGAGTAAGCGCGCCGATATGTCAAATATATTAGATTATATGGTTAATGTGTTTCGTTCCAGATATGATCAGCAGGAAGGCAAGAGACGATCTTGAACAAGATGCTCTCGATCTAGTCGATCTTGTGAACGATCAAGTCCGCCGCCTTGGCGCACATAGTCGTACCAAAAAAGCCATTACTATTTTTGGCCACGTTGGACGTCAGAACAGCGTTTCGCACTTTGCCGGAATCGGGGCCAATTGGAATTTGGAGCCCCGTAAGCGGCGAACCCAGCGGAGTATGCACCAGCTCCTCTTGGAAACCTTGCTGTCGTTTTTGGAAAGCACCATTTCCTTCCTGATGTTGTCGTCTTTTGACGTTTTGCGCTGGTCTTGGAAGACCGTGAGCGCCCACAAGGTGATCCTAACATTGCTGATATCAAGTGCGCTCATGAACGGATTTTACTCTTCTCGCGACACTTGGGATTGGTGGCACGAGAGACACGCAAGCAATTTCATGGCTCGAATCGGAGTCCAACCGAACCTAGTTATGAGCAAGACCATTTATATTCAAGATATTGACGATGCAGTCGCTAACGCGACCATCTGGCCCCAAAACGGAAACGCCAGCAGTTGCTTTAGCGCCTTCCACGAGAATTCGATGCGCTATTCAGAACTACCTCTCTCTCTCAGCACCTCCGGACCTCGCGACGCAGTAGCCAAGAGCGCCACTAAGCGCTTCCAGCAAACGCGCGAACGCCTTGGGGCATACCGATACAATCTCTTAGTTGCTTTGCGCATGGTGAACAGTATCGAGAAGGAAGTCATTCAGAACGAGTGGGAACGCTGGCTCCGGGAAGAGCTACGACGCTGTCGCCAGGTCGAAATTCTTTTAAGTGGCAATGGCGACGAGGGTGAAGCAGGTGCTCAGGCTCAAGCGGAGCGCATCTTCGCCGAAAACACTGGCAGTGTGCAGGAGTGGTATGACAGGTATTGCTCGAGTTGTCGACAGGAGCAGGAGCAGGTCCAGGTCCAGCAGAACGGACACGAAAATTTGCTCGTTTGAGGCCCCGTCCATTCTTTCTACCCGGGAACCTAATCGCACATGAACATTCTTTGTATACCTCTTTTGCCTTTCTGCATATTATACCCGGGCGGCCCGCGCCATGATGCGTGCTTTGTGGATAATTTTCGGTGTACATATCGGTACCGACCGTTCGCTTCTCAGCAGATAATTTCAAGCAACGGACCCAAGAAACAAAATGGTTCTCGGTCCAATTCGCGTGCCAACATGTTCAAATGTAGCGTCATATAGTGGGGCGTAGTGTACTGGTAGCCGTTCTCCGAGTCCTAGTTCTGTCGGGGCTTCACCTCGCCCTCCTGCACAACATAATAAACCACCGTGCCCTCACCACCCATTCCCTTATCCACCATACCCAGCAATGCCCGCTTAGAACCCCACTCACGCGTAACATCTGCCTTCTCCCGACGCTGGTAATACTCTTCCAACTTCCGAGCTTTGTCACCCTCGACAGGCTGCGGCGCCTCACTAGGCTGGTCATCGGGAGCGATTTCGACGTTTGAAAGTGCGTCAAAAACAGCGGCCAAATGGCGGAGAGACCAATTCTGACCCTGCGCGGTGGGAATGACGAATAGCCTTTCTGGGCGGAGATCGTCTTCGTGAAGACCCTGCTCGAGCATGTATAATTGTTCGTCTGGATGGGTGTATAGACGGTGTGGAGGAATGCCAGAGATCAAGGGTGGGTGAGGGTCTTGAGACGATGAGGTGTTGTCCTTGGGGGTGGCATGGATTTGGAGGGATGTCCAAAGGTGTTGGTGTTGGAGATTGTGCAGGACTTGGAGAGTGGTTGCTGCTTGGGGATTTTTTGAGGCGGATGTGGAGTCTATCAGCTCGCTAAGCTGTGAAATCTCAGATATGGGGTGTTCAATTCGTTTTGTGAGCATTTTGAAGGGGTCCTTGGAGTTTCTCTGAAGAGGATTGGTTGGTGGTGGTGGGATGGTGGTTGTGCCTGTTGGAGAAAGTTTGTGGATGGACCGGCAGTATATTAGTCACCGCCTGCTCTATATAGAGTGGAATATCTACCGCTTACCTGATACAAAACATATATGGATATAGAACAGGAGAGAAGAGATTCATTTAAGGAGCGGAGATTTGCAACGTCGATATTATGTGAATAAATTCCTCGTTTTACCCGGAGACGACATCGTAGGGCCAGGTCTTCGTCAGATCCATGCGTCTATTTTTTCGGAGTCCCCAATCTGCAGGGCCCGGTGGGGCCGAGTGATCTACGTCGATAAGATGGGAAACTAAGAACACATGGCATCATCCTTTCTTTTTTTTTTTAAAGCTCCCCAGGGTCCAAGTGGAAACCTCTCCTTTCGGTCCACCCTCATTCCTTTCCCACATACCTGACATCGTTCGCCTCTTTGCTTACGCGTGCATCTCGCGTTCATATTTACATTCTACCATTTATCTCAGTTCGTCACAATGGGCCGCCAAAAGCAAACAACGCCGCTCCAACGGGCTCCCTCATCTTCGCTAATGCAAATGCCTCCCAATGAGCCCGAGATTGCCGAGAAGAGTGCAGATGGAAGCGCAGGAGTCTCTGAAGCCAACGGCAGCGTGTCTGTCAAGGAGGCGACTGCATTGGAACCGGTGGCTGATACCCCGGGTTTAATGCAGCTTCTCATCTGCGTCCTCGGTATTTATGCCGCCTTGTAAGTGATTCGTCCGAATTTCAGTAACCAGCCAGTCACTAACAGAAAAAAAAGCCTCTCATGGGGTGTCCTCCAAGAGGCGATCACCACAACCTCCTATCCCATTCGTGCCGCAACCGCCGCCGAACCAGAGCCCCCGACGGAGCGATTCACCTATTCTCTCGTGTTGAACACGATCCAATCCTCGTTCGCTGCCATCACCGGCTTTATTTACCTCTTCTTCTCGACACCAAAGGGCCAGACGATGCCCGCCATCTTTCCCACCCGCCGCATTCTCTTTCCCTTGCTCCTGGTCAGCATTTCCTCCTCTCTCGCCTCTCCATTCGGCTACGCCAGTCTCGCCCACATTGACTACCTCACCTTCATTCTCGCGAAATCCTGCAAGCTTCTCCCGGTCATGCTCCTTCACCTGACCATCTTCCGCAAACGATACCCGCTCTACAAATACGGTGTTGTGCTTCTAGTGACCCTGGGCGTAGCAACTTTCACCCTGCACCATCCAGGCACAAGCAAAAAGGTTGCTGCCTCGGCCTCGAAGCAGTCCGGCTCCTCAGCCTGGGGTATTTTCCTATTATCCATTAACCTTCTTCTCGATGGCTTGACCAACACCACGCAAGACCATGTATTTTCTTCTCCGAAGCTGTACACCCGTTTCACGGGACCCCAGATGATGGTTGCGCAGAACGTGCTCTCCACCATTTTGACGGCCGGATATCTTCTCATCATGCCGCATCTCTCACAGAGCGGCCTCCTGCATAACCTCCTTCCGTTCCCCATCCCTCCATCCACCGAGACGGAGCTATACTCCTCCATTTCCTTCCTCACACGCCACCCCGAGGCCTTGAAGCATGTTCTTGGCTTTGCGGCGTGCGGTGCTGTTGGGCAGCTCTTTATTTTCTACACGCTGTCGCGCTTTTCGTCTCTTCTTCTGGTAACTGTGACGGTTACGCGCAAGATGTTGACGATGCTTCTGAGCGTCTTCTGGTTTGGTCATGCTTTGTCCGCTGGTCAGTGGTTGGGCATCGGCTTGGTGTTCGGTGGCATCGGGGCCGAGGCTGTTGTTCAAAAACAGGAGAAAAAGGCGAAAGAGCTTGCCAAGAAGGAAGCTGCTAAGAAGAACATGTAGATTAGAAGATCTTGTATTATCTTGTTTAATTTATTTCTCTCATTTTAAATTTGTTGGCGTTCTCTGGATGTAGATACAAGTATTGTAGTTTATCTCGCCATCTATATGCACACTGAGAGTGATCTGCCTTGTACTCATTCAGCGCCGAGTAGTATCTGTGAAGCATGATGCGATTGGAAGGTCCAGCTCCACCACCAGAACGTAACTGCTAGTAATTTGTAGACAACTAGTCTATTTGGCATTGAGGGCTTTACACAGGTCAATATTTGAATGAATTTACACCCACAATTAGTAGTTGTTATGGAGTATGCAATTTCGAACATTGGCTCATAAGAAAATATCAACTGATAGACCACTTTATTTCCGTCCCTCGACCATAATAATATGATAGCCAAACCCAGTCTTCACCTCTGCATACTTGGGGTTTCCAGTAGTACTAGGATCCAGCTCATAGGCGACCTTCTCAAAGTCTCCATGCAGACTTCCTCTCACCTTCCAACCCAGCGAGCCTCCTGTAGAAAAAAGTAAGACAATGAGCATCGCGTGCAAAGTTTGGAGAAATCTTCCATGTTGGAAGTACATACCTTGTCGAGCCTTATCCTCTGAGAACTCACGAGCTACTTCGTCAAATTTCGCCCCATTGCGTAGCTTCTCCAGTGCTTCTTCTTTCTTGGAATGTTTCTCGCACTATAGACAAGGTGAGTTGCTGTCCCGTGTCGGTCGATATGTCCGCTAGTCCTCTGCCAAATTCTTTGGTTCGAGCTCACTAGGACTACCAGATGGAGAAGATTAAATGTCAGGACTGTACATACCAAAATATGCCGCACGTTAATAGAAGTTGCTGCCTTCAATCCGCCCTTCCCTTTTCCCTTGGCACCAGAGTCATCAGATGCCTCTTTGCCTTTGCCTTTGCCGGCGGTCTTGTTGTTCTTGGGGGCCATGACCGTGGAAATTCAAAGGAAAAAACGGTGTTTCAGATATAAACACTGATTATATCTTCCTGATGGGTTCTCTTTCCGTTTGCAAGTCCGTTGAGTCTGCAGGAGTCCAGTTGCAAGTGTTTGCGCGGGAAGGTGGGGTGGCCGCCTCAGGCCGAAACGTGACGTTGGCGGGCAGCTTGGGGCTTCTTTGGATTGACTTGACGTTCAGACTTTAGACTTTCTCTGGGATATTCAACAGGTGCTACCAGATCATTAGGGACAACATCAGGTCGGAGTCCGATGGCCTGCGATCTTGAGGCGGCTCGGATAACTTCATTGCCCGCGGAGGCTTTCTACATCGCGGATTTCATCTCGGAGGATGAAGAGGAACATCTACTCCAGAAGGCAGGTCTTTTTCTTATTACACTTCGTTCTCTAAACTTGGCTCTCAGGTAGCTCTGCTCTTTTTATTCTAGATCCGACTCTAGCTTACTAGGTGCTTCTGTTCGCTCTCTCTCGCAAACTCTTTTCTTTTTTCTATAGTTACGTTGCATATCACATCAGTTGACACAGGACTGCAGATAGCATCAGCACCCCTGCCACGCTGGACCCATCTATCACACCGCCGACTTCAAACTTGGCCATCGGCCCTCAGCAAATCAAATACCCTACTCGCATCCACCCTGCCACATTGGCTTATTTCCCCCATCGTCGAGCCAAGATTCAACGCGTTGGGTATCTTTAAGAGTGCGCCGCATGGAGCACCAAACCATGTACTCATTAATGAGTACGCTCCAGGACAGGGCATCATGCCGCATGAGGACGGGGCGGCTTACCATCCACTCGTGGCAACCGTGAGCCTGGGAGCCCCCATCGTGCTCGATATGTACGAGAAGAACCGCCAAGTGGACCAAGGTGCAGAATGTGATAGTCTGCACAGCAGAAAGCCACAGTTCCGCATTCTACAGGAAAGACGAAGTTTGCTCATTACGAAAGACCTGTTGTACACGGATTTCTTGCATGGCATCACGGAGACGCTTCGGGATGGGGATCTAGGGCCGCATTCTATTTGTAACTGGCATCTCTTGCGGGACCAAAATGCCTTTGACGTGGGAGCGTATGAGCGCGAGAAAAGGACCAGCCTCACGTATCGGGATGTCCTGAAGGTTGCGAGGATGGGAAATACGTTAAAGTTTCTGGGTGGCACATGATGGATTGTCATGCTGTGCCCTGAGAATACACAGCCGGGATAGCCGTGGCTGAACTTTTCTGATGAGATTATGCTTATTCTGTCTTTTCATAACTGCCGTCAGTAGATATATGGTATCATGAGCCATCGACTTTTGATTTGCTCGAAATCGTCTCGATCTCCGCCGAATTTTTCCAAATACCATTGTTTGGTTGTTCGGGCTGTGATGCCGAGGTTGACGGCCACAAAGGCTGAGCATGCCAACAGAGTTTTGTTCACCATCTGACCTCGCGGAGCACCCAGCAGCGCCAGCGACAGGTAGATAATGCACTCGGCCCCATAGTGTGGGCATACGACGGCACGGAAGATTGGATGATCCGGAAGGGTATACTTTTTCAGCGAGAATAAGAAGTGATGGCAGTCGTGCTGCATTCCAGATGCCATTAGGAAAAGCGGGACGCATAAGAACGTTCGTAGGGATGGGGCTCGGGTGATTTTTATGTAGTCGATGGTCAAATCGAACTTCATCAGGGCCTCTATATTCGATGATCAGCGGGTTGACCAGTCAAAACATAGAGTAGTGATCTGGGTCATACCTGAACCCTCAATCCAGATGGCGATGCCAGCAGCCAGGTAGAATCCAAGTCCTAGCAACCAGTGTACGAACCACATTTTGGAAGTGGATGGTTTGGAGAAGGAGTATGATTCCCACAACCGTCGTGAGCCCTGCATGGCCAACAGAATCCAACAAACAAGCACCTGAGTCAAAGACATGGTCTGAAATCGATGCTCCTCGCTCACCCGCGATGCGATGGCCTCAAATAAGCTTCCACGACATAGCAGCTGGACGGCCCAGAATACCGAGGAGATAACGGAGGCAATGTAGAACTGGGTGAAGTAGCTGTGCGGTACTCGCCAGGTCGCAAGATAGTCTAGCGGATCGGCTGTTGAGGAACTCCCTGTTGACGGACGTGATTGGGAGCCAGAATCTGTCGAGGTCGCACGGGGGCCATAGACAAGGAAACGGGAACGCAGGGAGGAGGGGATGCTGACTGACACGGTCTATTGAGACCCGTTAGCTACGACGCGTGCCCGCAGATGCAGGCAGAGCCTGAGGGGAACTTGTGAGCGGCAAGAGCATACCGTGGCAGCGGAAAGAAGAAATAAAGCTCGTAAAGCATCTACGGCATCCATGCCGATGGCCTCGAGGGCGGTATCGACGCCTTGAGCGAGGAGGGCCATGGCGGATGAATGGGGAAAAGTTGTGTCATGTCATGGTCAACGTGTGGTGTGAGGTTCCCAGCTGGAAGGTGGAGAATAAGGCGGCGCCCCCCGCCGATCCTCGTCCCATGGGCAGAAGGGCTCTGGCAAGGGGGAGCATACGACGGGAAATAGCGAGCATAGGGCTCTAAATTGGAGCCAACAAGTTTCAAGCTGAATCGACCACACTCTAGCTGCAGCTCCTTCTTCAGTCGAAGCACGAGACGAAGCTGAGTGGCCGCATCTAGAGATCGCCACAAGAGTGGAGCCACTGCTTTCGTCCGGAATGGGCGTCGAATGGAAGGCCCGTGTGCTGCACGCAGACGGGTCGAAAATAGGGGAGAAGCGAAGAGAAAGCAAGTGCTGAAGGCAGCTAAAAACTAGTAGCGTGGTATTGTGGAAGATTTGGGGGAGTGTGTGAGTGGAGGGTTGAGGTGAGGAGGATAAGGAGGAGAAGGCCAAGAGTGGAAAGTGGAAGGTGTTGCTGTTGGTGGTGGATGATTCACTGTGGCCACTCCCTCTCGTCTCTCTCTCTCTCTCTCTCTCTCTCTCTTCCCTCCCGTCCAACTCTTCTTCCTCTTTCCCCCCCAATTCTTTTCCTCCCCCCCCTCGACTCGAAATCACTTTTCTTTTTTCTTTCTTTCCTCCCCATCATCACTATCTAATATCCTACTGCCGTCACCTCCCTTCTGCCCCTACTACAATACGTGCGCCTGCACGTTTCTACCTCTTTTCCCTCCATCTTCCCACCCTCGCCGTGATCAGCGTCTGCGTGTTATTGCTGGCGTTGCCGACCCCGGTCGTCTTGACCTGTCGCGTTCTCCCAAAATGACGAGCGGAATCTTCACACATCGAGTGCTATCGCTATGAGTGATGTCGAAGCGGTTTCCCTACCCGCTGCCCTGGATGTCGACCAGAATCCCCTCGCTGCGGTGAAGACGGACGCCTCGGGGCCTTCATCTCCTAAGAAGCCCGAGGTCGCTCCAGCTTCACCTTCACAACGGACTAGTAATGGAAGTAATGGGTTGGAACCGGTGGACTCGGAGGAGGAGAATGGTCCCCCAAGCCCGAGGGCTGATTCAGAGGCAGAAACCATCATTCAGTCAGGTCGAGAGTCCTTATCGCCAGAAAAGAAGAGGAAGCACATTCGACATGATCCTATTCGTCCGACCGTCGATGGTGTAGATGGAAGTCTGCGCAAGAAGCCGCGCATCGATGCCGACCGTGGGGACCGACAGTCTCGGGGTCCTCGAGTATCCCGATCGCCTAGCCCATCCCATCGAGACTCCTCACCTTCGTCGGTGGTGAAGGTGGAAAAATTAGACGATCCCCAATCGGTGACGAAGGAGGTGTTGACTGAAAGTAATGGCAATGAGGTGGATAGGCCCCGACCGTATCGAAAAAGGAGTTTCAGTGATAGCGTGGATGAAAAACGAGAACGACGACGCGACTCCCATACGAATTCCACCATTCGTGACCTCAAGAACAATGATACCTTCTTCTCTCGCCCTGCATCCAATGCTCGCTCTGTCTCCCCGACTCGCTCTTCACACCAACGATCCGCGTCTGGGTCACAGCTTCCCCCCAAGAAGAAAGCGCCTACCCCGTTGACCGGATTCCAACGTCAAAGTTCTGAAGACCGACAATCGACCTCCTCCTCAGCCAGCGGGTCTCCTATGCCCAGTACTCACCTCCGTAGGCTCGGTTCTGGCGTCGGTGCATCCGCATCCCCCGCGAAACAAATGGGCCCGAAGAAGTTACGTGATAAAAGTGGCCGGACACCTCTTGCTAGAGCATGTGCCGACCGAAAATTTGATCAGGTGGTCATGCGCCATGGCGAACGACCCGAAGATTTGAATGTTCCCGACAACGCTGGCAACACACCTCTCCAGATCGCGTCGCTAAATGGTGAGGGTCCGATAGTCAAATTTTTACTGGGTGCCGGTTGCGAGATCAACACAAAAAATATTGACAAGGACACGCCCCTCATTGATGCTGTGGAAAATGGAAATGTCGAAGTGGTGAAGCTGTTACTTGAAGCTGGTGCAAACCCGCGCACAGTGAATGCCTCTGGAGATGAACCCTATGAATTAGTGCCGCAAGATTTGGATAGGGATGAGTACGACGAGATTCGCAAAGCCCTTGCCGATGCCAAAGCCAACTTACGGCCAAGCCGACGGTCTGAAGAGCAGATTGGTCCGGACACCAAAGTTTCATCAAGACGGGCGTCTGTCGCGAGCCCCTCTCGAAGCCCACCCCCGTTGGGTGGCGCGTCAAATCGTCGGAAGACTGGCCGAAGTGAAGCAACAAGAAACGACTTACTGTGGACCCAAGCCACATCTGAAAACCTGCGAGACTTTGCTGCTAAAGGTGACGAGGTGGGGGTGGTCAGTATTTTGAATATCTTGCAAAAGGCTGATAATGCATCTTTGATTGCTGCTGCAAAGGGTGGCCACCACGATGTCTTATCCCTCATGTATGCGATGGGCGATGCTGATGCTGATCCGAATCCCGTCCGCGGTCACAAGCCAGGTTATGATACTCCCATGCTTGCGGCCATTGGGAGAGGAAACTCTGATGTCATCAGACTCATTCTTTCTCAACCTGGCTTCAATCCCACCCGTCGACTTTTTGAAGACCGAACTTACTATGAGCTGTCCCGAGCTCGGCAAGGCGAGAACTGGGAAGAAGAGTATGATATCTTGAAGGCGGCGTTTGAGAAGTTTTCAGGCCCTGATAAAGGCCGCAAAGATTTGTCCTCGCCACGACGGGCTCGCGGCAAAGAAAAGGACGACAAACGATCAGCTCGGAGAGAATCATCTTCCCCGGTAGCTCGACAAAAGAAACTAAATGATAGTCCGAATGCCAGCCGTCCACGATCGGCCAAGGAAGTGCAGCTGATGAAGGAGAAGAGACGCGAAAAAGAGAGAGCGCGCGAGATGGGCCGACCAAAGTCATCCACTCGTGACGGTAGTGATGCATTCGCCAGCTCTGATCACGATTCAGCACGCACCGAGTCCGTCAAGCCTAAAGCTGGCCTCTCCGCCCGGAGGGGTAGCGAGTCGAGCGGCGTAGCTCGAAATGATGAAGTCAAAAAGAGACGTCTCATCGCCGGAAGACGGCCCCAAGATGGTGACCGTAGGCCAAGCCTCTTTTCGTCTGACTCTCTCTCCGGTCGTGAGGAAGCACCCAGATCACGTCACGACACCGCCCCCGATACAAACGCCTCTCTTAAGCGCATCCGTGCCGATGACGCTTCACCAGAGCGCTCTCGCTCTCGCGACACAGAAAGTGACCGACTCTCGCCAGAGCGCAAGAAGAAACGACGTGTTGTTTCCGAAGAGAAAACGGCAAACATGTCAAACGGTGGACCAAAGAAACATGAAGATGCAGGCGTGGGCGAGAAGACTCAATCTCGTCGGCCCATCGATGATACCCCGCGTGATGACATGCCGTCACGTAAATCTGGCCACCCTTCGAAGAAATTAGACCCTCCTTCACAAACCCCGGACGATGCATCTCCGCACGAAACTGGCGCGGTCAAGACAGAACCCATGGAACCAACTCCTAATACAGTTGCCGAAGTGCCACCTGATCCAAACTGCGAAGAGCAAGAGGCAGAGAAACGTCGGGAGGCAGAAGCCAAGAGAGCCGAAGAAGAGCGGATGATCGAAGCTCAACGGCGTGAAGCCGAAGCTGAACGCGAGGCCCAACGCGAGGCAGAACGTAAAGCCGAACGCGAAGCTGAACTTGAAGCCGAACGTGAAGCTGAGCGTGAAGCTGAGCGTGCTCGTCTTGCCAAAGAAGAAGCCGATCGAGCTGCCGCTGCCGAAGCCGCCCGCGCAAAGGCCGAAGAAGACGAGCGGAAGCGCAAGGAAGCCGAGCAGCGACGCGCAAAGCAAGCCGAGGATGAGCGTCAGAAACGTATGGAGCAAGAACGAGCTCGTCTTACAAAGATCCGTCGTGACCAGGAGGCTCAGGAACAACGACGCCGTGATGCTCTCCCTGGCCGTCTTCGCATATCTGCCAACTTTGTGGGCTCAAATGACCCCCGCGCTCGCAGCCATTCTTGGCTCACGAATTTCACGCCCCTGGTCACAGCGACAACTCGACAGCTCGAGCCTAATTATGTTGGAGAAATGGCGGATGAGAAATGGATACCGAATTACTTGGTTGCACCACTGCTGGCGACTAATGATCTCCAACTTTCTCAATGTAAGTTTTTCTTATTGCTCTACTGGACAAGATGCATTGGCTAATCTACCTGCTCATAGATGCCAGCTGGGAGAAGCGTAAAGCAACCCCAACCCAGCGCATGAATCTCTGGCGATGCACCCGTCGAATGTTGGTTTACACCGATGATCCCAAATACCACAACGCGTCTTTCGGAGATATCATGCAGCTGGATTGCGAGACACGGCCGAAATACTTCGACATGGAGCACGTTTTCTGGATCCGACTATCTGATTTCAGGGATCTTGTGCCGCACATTCCACATCTCCATGGACTCGACCTGGACTTCCTCAGCATGCACATCGACCCGGAGCCATCGGCGGCTCCAGCTGCAGTGGAGAGCACTCAGCTTAATGGGTACCCCTCGGGCGCCATTTCCGCAGAGACGAATGGCTCCACAGGTCTGAATGGCCATAGCTTGCCTCGGCCTGGTACATACTTCTAGTTTCCTTCCCAGTCTTCGCTATTCAGGCCATGGCTTGTTTGACATTTAGCGGGCGAGGTGTAAAGGTGGATTCTGATTGTACGATTATGATACCTCTTGCGTTCTTGTAACGAATCTTTTTTTTGTTCGGTAGCTTTTGCCTGAAACGAGCAAACTATTATTTCAACCTCATCTATTTTTCTCCCCAATATGTTTTCGAAATCAGACATACATATGTACACTGGATCTACTGGATCTACTGGCCATCCCGCATGTTGTGCGGGTCAACGTGCCACCGATCTGGAATATCACGTGACCCGGATGACTAAGGTAGGGCACACACAGCCGAAGAGGAAAGTTGAAACCCACCAAAAATTTGCTAGCGTTTCTCCATCCAATCTCCATCACTCAAAACACCTCTTCGAGGATTATCCGACCTTTGAACATACCCGCTACCCAAAAAACACAGTAGCTATCAAAATGGTATGATCCCCTCGCCCCATTCGAGTGCCCCAAGTGAAGGCCCGTTGAAGAACTAGCGTGGACTGGATTATGAGAAGCAATTGTGTCACGCCCAGACCAGCTCGCCGTCCAAGTGAACCGAGCGTGAATTCTGAGCGTGGGATCAATTGAATTTCGAGTGTCAAGTACCAAGCAAAGAGACTCGACAATGGCAGCTTGGGCACTCACATCACCAACATATTCATTTGAATGCAAATGCTAACGGCACTTTTTTTCTAGTCGGACGGAGAAGAGACCCAGTCCAACCCCCCCGTTGCCGCCGATGAGGTTGAGGTTTCCGCTGACGCTGGCTCCGGCCAGATGTCCGTCCTCGACGCTCTGAAGGGTGTCCTCCGCATCTCCCTGATCCACGACGGTCTTGCCCGTGGTCTGCGTGAGGCTGCCAAGGCCCTCGACCGCCGTGAGGCTCACATGTGTGTCCTCAACGAGGGTTGCGAGGAGGAGGCCTACAAGAAGCTTGTTGTCGCCCTCTGCTCCGAGCACAAGATCCCCCTGATCAAGGTTCCCGATGGAAAGATGCTCGGCGAGTGGGTCGGTCTCTGTACGTTTTTCCCTTGGTGATGGTCGAAAGGAATTTTGGAGAGCGATTGCTAATATTCTGTTTTCAATAGGCACCCTTGACCGTGAGGGCAACGCCCGCAAGGTCGTCAACTGCTCTTGCGTTGTTGTCAAGGACTGGGGTGAGGAGTCCCAGGAGCGCTCTGTCCTGCTCAACTACTTCCAGACCGAGCAATAGATTAGTCCCTCGGACTAGTCGTGCGCATGGTCTTGGAGGGATCGGCGGCTCGTTAGTTACTGCTTGATGGGAATGGTATCGACAAGGTGGAGGATCTGGGAGGAACATTGGTTATTCTGGGCTTGCTGGTGTGTTAGCCGGTAGGCACACAAATCTTGTATATTTTCCGATCTTCTGGTTATATCTTCTCGGTTCCTTTCCCTGTACTGTGACCCGTTAACTCGGGAGTGCGGTACTGCGGTATCTGGGCTTCTATCTGCCTTGGCATGAAATCAAAAAGAAACACGATGATGTGATGACAGTTATCTTCAAATAGTAGAGCCTTGTATAGTGCTAGTAATATGCTCGTATTGTACTTTATCCATGTAGGGCACGATGTTAGGAGAAACTCCCGCAAAATTGAGTGTTGAATCCAGCTTGTGAAATGGATATAATACCATGCATGTTTTCGGTGCGAGTTGAATCCAATCAACAGGTGCAACTAAGAACCCCACGATCGACGTGAAGAACATAATCTAATATTTCCGCATTGACAGCAAGAGATACGCATCGAATTTTTGAAGCAATCGATGTAGATTTGAGTCTCATTATGTACTGAATGTCTATCTATACCCAAGATGGTCAAAACGAGAAAACATCTTTGATAACCACACTTTCACGGGTGAACTGGTCTAACCCTTCTGCCGAACTCCGAGGGAGTGCTTCCGGAAAAGCTGCGCACCATCTACTAGTCTCCGCTCGTTATTACAGCGTCCATTGACGAAATCGGGGTAGTTCAACGTAAGCTCAACGGCCCCGTTGACGACATGATCCACGGCTTCGACACCTAGCATGAAGGAGTGATCCTGGTTGCTAACCTCATATTTCCAAGATCCGAATCGTCCTCAAGAGAGGATGTCCTGACTTTCAAGATACGGTAGCAAGTCCTTGAGCGCACCATCTCGTTCTAGACTTGGCGTTGGGTAGCCGTGGTCGAAGCGGCGATGGTAGGTGCTGACGATTTCGTCTTCCGGCTTGAGGCTATGTTGATAATTGGTATTAGCAAAAGTATGGACGGTGAAAAAGTTCACGAGGAGACACACAGTTCGGTATTTATCAAACCCTGGATACTTTCCGTAAGAAGAGTTGTTTGGTCCACCGGCTTCATTGAGGACTCGGATACTTCCAGCATGATTGACCAGTAAGGACCGGGCTTAGCACCGCCACTAACCTTCTGGCCATTGGCAAGCTGGATAGTAGGAAGCTTGACGTTCTCAGCCGGCTGATTGTAAGGCGAATAGTTCGAGAAGATAGTAGCTCGGTAGAAAGGGCAGTTATCCTCAGGGAAGTAGAGCCAGCATTTATCACCGATTCGCTCTGGTCGTGCACCCCGAATACCAACCCCGATGACGTTGGTGCTGGAGTAGAATAGGTTCTTGCTATAATTAATACCCCGGGTATCATTCATTTTATCCACTAAGGAGTCAATGGCCATAGTGGATATCAATTTCTGGTACTTAATGGCCGTCCCATTTTTCAGAAAGACTTTCTTCCCAGCTGCATCTACCTTGACGACACTTCCAGATTTGCCAAATTTCTTCTTCGCATCGGGAATAGTTCCTGCAACAGCGGTCCAAATACCGCCAGTCCCATCCCGAGCAGGGAAGCGAAAAGTGGCATTAGGTCCCCAGTTTCCGGCAACCTTATCCATGATAACGTTGTTGACGAGAGCTTTGAGGTTTGGGGCAGCAACTCTCTCGCCCAGCCAGGAACATTGCATCTGATCATCATAATTCAGTCAATGTCTCTTCATCACGCTTACGTTATTCGGGTTTGGTGGTGATTGATTACCTTGTCCGGCGGAACAGCCCACACCTTGAAGTTATACGGCCGCATAAAGATATCCGTGATGGCAGCACCAACATTGCGAACATTCCATTCATCGAAATTCTTCGGCTTGGTATTTGCGACCCGGGCTTCCAAGGCCGCATCAGTCAACGAGTCGATGCATCTTACCTTGTCATCCTCCGGGAGGATGGAGATGTTGTTCTGGAAAGGGTACGGAACCCATATGCCTCGATAGCGAACGTAGGAAATGCGTTGGTGAGTATACCAGTCAGATTCTTCGGGAAAGGCTTCGTCAAGGCAATCATCAAAGTATTTATAGTGTGAAAAGATGACATGACCACCGACATCGTAGAGCTAACCGCAGCAAGAAAAAGGAATTGTTAGTCGTTTAAATAATATTCCGTTAGGGGAGAGTGGTATACTTACAAAGTCTTCTGGGGTTGTGTCTGTTGACGCAAGACCACCAGGTTTCTCATTCGAATCGATGATCAACCACGAAGGTCCGTTCTACATGCATTAGCATGAAGCACACTGCAAATTTTGAGTCTTGATCACGTACAATTTGATTCAAACGTTTCGCAGCACCTAGGCCAGTTGGGCCCGCGCCGATAACTAGTATATCCACCTTCCTATCTCATTATATCAGTGGCAGATCCTTACAGCGGAGGAAATGCAGCATCATACAATTCCTTGGTCATGATGAGTGACAGATTGGAATGCCTCGCGATAGTGGCAAGAGGACAAGGTATCAATTTCAATATCAAAGCAATTTATGATTTTTACTGGAGTATAAGGGGACTTTAAATGAGAGTATCAACATGACTGCATATGCTGTTCTTGGTTCAAAAGGAAACGGAATTCCGTTCCCGTTGCTGTTGCCGCCCGTGACTGGTCGAACTGAGGTTTGATGGAGACACTAATTACGCCGTAGATTACGAGAAATCAATACTGCAATTATCTTACGCGAATCCATCTACAATGACGCGTTTGTATTTGGTTGAAGTTGTCAGTCATGACTTTGGTGAGTGGAGAAATGCGTCGATCAAGAGGAGTCGTTTGGTAGCAAGCAAACACTGGCAACCGATCAGGAAAACCCTCCAGAGTGAAATATTGACTTTTTAATCTCCTCGGATTTTCGACACAATTCTATAATTCTGCAAAGTAGTTATTGAGTCATGACAAGTATAGATGGCTAGAAAGCCGCTAGACCTTGTGGCTGAGCTACTTGATTAGTAGTTCAAGTTGACGGAAACTAGTTATCGTTCATATGATTCCTGTGCAGTTCCTTGGTCTATTCCAAAAACCTGGTAGTATTCCTTATCGCTTAGGAGTGTATATTCTTTAAATACGCCCATTCTCATTTTATGCGTGTTAGATCCTTCGATCGGCTATTGGTTATAACGAATACGAGCGAAATCGAGAATGACGTCGGGAGCCAAGGAGGTGCAACTATGCGATTTATCGAATACGAAGGGGTCCTCAAAACGGAGACTCGGTTCAGGCTCCACAATGGTGCAACTTGGCAAGCCGAATGAAGCAACCTTCGTATACCTAAGCACTGCACTTCATAAATATAAATTGGAAGTCTTCAAGAAGTAGAACTGAAGTTACTGAACATAAAATTCAAAGTTTGTTGAAGTGCTAGATAACTACTCAAATAATCCGTCGCATTCCACAATGAAGATCTTGGACGCTTCGTCTCTCATACTTACCCTAACAGGGGTATTTTGGACGGGAAGTCTTGCAGATCCTACTACTAGAGTTCCTTTGCCATCTTGGACAGGATGCCCAGTCAGTGGTCCATTGCTCCCTCGACCGACCAGCCTGGACCGCTCTAAAGCCATCCAAGATGCGACACAAAATCTCACAAAGGCTCTCGATTCTGCAATGCACAAAACGATCAAAGCAGGATTTGACGTCGACAATACATCCTTCTCGATTGCGGTCGTATCACCTCGTCAACAAAACCCAAGTGATGAGCACAATGGCATATTGTGGTCATACCACCACCTAGCGAAAAACAACGTTCAGGGAACGAAACACTTAGATGAAGGATCGCAATATTTGATCGGATCTATCTCCAAAGTAATATCCGACGTCCTTCTTCTTAAGTCGGATGTCAACTTGGATGACCCGATAACCAAGTATTTGCCTGATCTTCAAAAAGCGGGAAGCTTGATCCAATGGAATAACATTACTTTATCGGCACTTTCAAATCATCTGGCAGGAATTCCCCCTAACCTACGTGAGAATGCCCCAAGAAATGAATTCTACACAGCCGTATACTGATTGATCGTCCTAATTAGCCTCGGCTTTCGACTATTACTTTCTTCGATCTGTATATCAGCAGTTGGGCTTTCCTCCCCTTTCTAACGGAAGCTATCCGAGTTGTGGAGTTGGTGGACTAAACCGACCCTGCAACGAAACAGGTACGTTGCGTGGCATATCTAGTTGGCGCCACTAACAATTCTCTAGAGATAATTGAAACGCTGAGCGCTGCGCGGCCAGTCCGACCACCCTATACCGAACCAGTTTACTCTTCGCTTTCCTTCGAGCTATTCTCGCTTGCTCTGAGTCAGAAGACAGGGAAATCATATAACCAGATGTTGAACGAAACTATCATTGGCCCCCTTGGGCTAAAGAATACTGGAGTGTCCCCTGGGAATGAAGAAAGAGCGGTGATTCCGCCGCTGGAGGAAGATACTCAAGGATGGGGCACAGATTATGGATATTCCGCCCCGTAAGTCTCATATCCATTGTAATGACTAGTGATCTAACAGTTCTTCAGCGGAGGAGGGTTGTACTCTTCTCTTGGTGATTTGGCAACCCTGGCAAGCCGAATCTTGGACGAAACAATATTTACAAACCCAGAAACAACTCGACAGTGGTTGAAGCCTCAGTCAATGACATCTGGAGTGAATGGTCTCGTGGGCCGACCGTGGGAGATTCAACGGACTGACAACCTCATCCCGGAAAATCCACATACAGTTAATATTTATGCCAAAAGTGGCGGCGCGAATGGTTATGTATCACAGATATCTGTGGTGGATGAATACGGGATTGGCTTCGTGGTCCTTACGGCTGGTCCTCGAGAATCAGCCGTGGCATTGATGCTGAACGAGGCTTTAGTTACTTCACTGATACCTGCAGTCGACAAAGAGACCCGCGCGCAAGCTCAGATCTATACAGGGAAATTTTCTGTCGGGCCACTTGGAAAGTCAACGACGACCGGGGAAAAAGAGACCGCGCCTGTGAGATTGAGTCTCTCAATTGATGAAGGCACAGGGATAAAAGTCGATTCCCTGACACGCAACGGATCGGATATCCTCGCTGGATTTGGTGAAATATGGAGTTACATGCTTCCCATGATTGGTATCCTGAGCCCCGACTTTCGAATTTACCCTACTGGAATCGAGAATCCGGTGGAAGGGGAGGATCACGTCGTATTCGAGGATTGGCGAATCAATCTCGACATTATTCCTGCTGACAATGCTGCTATGTCAGACCTCCCGGGACAGGGAAAATTGTCGAACATGTGCTTCTCCTGGCAAACGGAGGCCTGGATTTACTACGGTGGAGAAGCTTTAGATCGCATAGTTTTCAAAGTGAATCGCCAGACTGGAAAGGTGCTTGGTGTGGACATTCCGTTCTTGCGCAGCGGAATGTTAGCGATAGCTTGAACCGAGAATTGTTAGTGCAACATGTGCTTTGAACTAGGTGAAAAGCTCGGATAAAGATAGAGTGAAGTGATTCCTTCTGTAATATTCGTACATACTCTATGGTTCTGTCTTCTATATGACCGCTATGTTTATATGCTGGAATATCAAGTATAAGATCAAACTTTCTCACCTGATGGCTTCTTCTTTCGAATGTCTTTCCATCCCATTCCAAATGAGAAAAACACACAAACAACACTTAGGCCTGCGGCCATGTAGAAAACGCGATCTACACTCTCTGAATAGGCCTTCAAGACTCCTGGAAGATCCTGAGCCGATATCACATCGCGCATACCAGTAGCGCCGGCTGCAATGATAGCGGCCACGTCGGCGTTTGGTGCGTCTCGAGGAATAAGTGCCTTCAGGCTACTTGAGAAAATGACATCCGCAAATGTGAGAAATATTGCACCGGAAAGTGTTTGAATGAACATGAGAATCGCCATGCCGACGGACACTTGGCTAGCCGGAAGGGTATTCTGTATCGCGAGCATGGGCTATATTGTGGTTATTAGTATAAAACAGTATTGCATCATGTATGGATACGAAAAGGTCGCCTACTATCTGAAATCCAGCTCCACGGCCGGCACCGAGGATAATCTGATAGCCAACCCATTTTCCAGTTGAAGTATTTGGGGACAGCGTTGATAAAAGGCCGTTGCCGATTGCAGTAGCCACTCCGCAAAAGATTGCCCATGGAGTATAATATCCCAATTTTCCGACTGAGACTATTTAGCTTCGTACCAAGATTGGGGTTTGCTCATCTCACTGACTTATCAGCCCCGCAGCCACAGCAAAAGCTAGTTGAGATAAAACACTCGGAAGAATATACACTCCACTCATCGTCGGTGACTCATTCTTAATCGACTGGAAATAGATCGGTAGATAGTATGAAGCAGTGAGCACCATCGCAAAGAGCGTTAACATGACTATGCAACTTGACCAAACCGTTCTCTGTGCTAACATTGAAAGAGGTATCATTGCCTTATCGCCTTGATGGTATTCCCAGACCAGGAAGACGAGAAAAGTGCAGCCCGAGCCACAGAAGAGACCTATCACAGTTGCACTTTTCCATCCAAATTCATTTTGCCCGTATTCGAGGGCGAGAAGAAGTTGAATAGCGGCGGGGGCGAAGAGCAAAAATCCAATAAGGTCAAGTTTCCGAGTGATGGTCTCATACGCTGACTTAATTGAAGGCTTCTTGACCTGATCGGGAATGTCGATGAAGACGAGCATCAAAGCAACCAATGCACCAACAGGAAGATTGATATAGAAGCCTTTATAAGGTTTAGATAATTGAGCATACCCAGGACAATATTGGAAACTTACACCACCTCCAAGTAGTGTATTCGGTAAAGGCACCTCCTATGAGCGGACCGAAAGCAACGCCGAGTTGACAGACTTGGAAATGACATTAGCAACAGCTTGAAAAAGCTAGAATTGTCGGCCCGACTTACAACCCATCATCATTCCAAAAAGAGCTTTGCAAGTGTTAATAAAGCATCTGGAATTTGACTCCATCTGAGAGAACTTACTTGGAGCTCTATGCATCGGTGCAGATGCTGAGATTATGGTTAATGCTCCATTCATTAGTCCAGAAGAACCCATGCCGGCAACCGCTCGTGCGACGATTAACATCTTCGAAGATGTAGCGATACCACAGAGAAGTGAACCAAGTTCAAAAATGAAGAAGAAAACCATAAATGTCCACTGGGGTTGTGTCAACTCTGAAAGAATCTGTCAATTCGTTCAGACTTAATGATCATACCTTGGATGTGAAATTTGTATAGATTCTCCCGGTTAGAGGCTGCAAACAAGCACTTGGACATGATTGGTAAATTCCACTTAAATAGATTAAAGCACGACACAAAAGCATACCTGGCAATCTGATAAGAGCTACCGTACCAGCCTAAATCCTGAAGGGAATGAAACTTGCTTGTGATTACTGGGATAGCCTGGGTAAGACATACGTATTAGTATTTCCAATTTAGGGGCACTGAAATGAAGATATACAGTGACGATAATGGCAGTGTCTAGTAGGACTAAAAAGCAAACCAAAGTCACTGCGGCGGTGACCAGAAACAGCTTCACGCCAGTCAAATACTTGCGTTCTTCTTCTTTGCCAGATCGTACCTGTACGATTCCTGGTGTTTCTTCCGCAGAAGAGCGTGAAGAAGAACCCGACTCGAATTCTTTAGACATTTCTTGAGGAGCCGATCCTGGGTGGTGATTTGAGGATTGAACAGGATGATCGATTGATCCCATTTTCAAAACCCCAATATTCCGAGGTTCTAAGATCGAGATATTTAAGATGATGGGGAGAGATCAACGATGCAAGGGATTGCTAGTGCCACCAAGCCTTATAAGTGATTAGATCTACGAGTTTACGAGCTTACTTCCCACAACCGATCAATCCTTCGTATCCATAAAAAAATGGCAAGGGTTTCTGGTGTGTCAAAAGCTGGAGAATGATTCTAAACCGCAGGGGTTCATGGCTGTTGATTGGTTCGCTGAGCATGATAAAACGGCTTTGGTGGATTCCGAAACCCGAAATCCGACTTGAGTAAGACGGGAACTTTCCACGCATGTACTTGCCCCTCGCACTACTAGTAGAAAGCACTTTTATCATCCCTTCTAGTATTGCTAAATATACCGTAGGAGACAGCTTTTTTCTGTATTCCCCTAGATACATCAGATATCAAAGAAACCAATATATTTATGTACATTCAAGTCGACTTCTCACTCTGGATGGAAATTAGATTGAATGCAGGAGGATTAGTCAGAATATTTCTGCCCCAAACGGATTTCGAGTTTGCATCTCCCAATCCCGCCGTTCCACGTTCCTTCAGGAATGACTCGGTAAGCGTTGGGGATTTCTCCTTTACTCTTTTCAACACGGCTTCTATGCGCTCCTAGTTCTATAGCGGTTTTGAAATTCTCAAGACCGCAAATCACTAGCGTCTGCCCGTTCATTGTATAACCTGAATCCCGAAATCCAACTAGCGGACTTCGGGATGAATGCCAACCACATCCCGGGTGGGACCCCGGCGCCCTATGGCCGGGCTTGTATCAACTGTTCACGTGCCAAGAGCAAATGTATGCTTTTGGAGAGAGGACAAGGCTGTGAAAGGTAAGTCGAGAGATATCAGTTCTCCCATCAAATGGGCTAATAGTCCCTGTAGATGCCAGCGTCTGAAAAAGGACTGTCGGCCATCGCCAACGGTGCGAAAACGAAATGGTCGATCTTCAGCTTCTAGAACGGCACAGCTCGAGGCCAAGCTCGACAATATTGTATCTTTACTCCAAACTACTGGTGGCACATCTGCTATCCCCGCCGACTGGGACGGCACCCCTTCAATAGTAAATACTCTGACGCAAAGCGCTCCACAATACATACGCAAGCCTAACAACCCAATGCCCACTCCGACTGGTATGCATTCGCCTGGAATTCCCTCGCCTGTACCATCTTCATCAACCGACTGCCCGATTAACGATGTTTGCAACTCGCTCCAAATCAGCACAGAGAGTGCCGAGAAAACTCTTCTGAGTTTCCGCACCCATAACATGAGATTCATCCCTTTTATTCACGTACCCCAACATGTGACTGCCCAACAGTTGCGATTAGAGAAGCCATTTGTTTGGCTATGTATAATGGCAGTTCTGACCCCGGCAATTGACAAACGAGAGGTTATCTTCAGTCGAATTATCAACATCATCCACCAAAAGATTCTTGTTGAGGTTTCCCCAAACATGGACATGTTGCTTGGAGTTATGATTTTCATCTCATGGTGCGTTCTACTCCCAAACCAGGAAATGATGCTGTGGTATATACTGACTGTGAAGCCAGGACAACATACACTCGACGGCCGTTTCTTAATTTCTATTCACACGTGGTAATGGGGCTTGTCTGTGATCTCGGAATCAACCAGGCGATACCGAAGGAACCGTCCACAATGCAGGCCTTCAAATGTGCGGTTGGCTGGAAACAGGTTACGTCGACAGCAAGGAGTATGGAAGAAAGGCGAGCCGTACTTGGCTGTTTCTTGATTACGTCTTGGTATGGCCATTCTTCTAAAGCCGAAGTGAACCGAGTTTAACCTTGAAATGCAGTGTTGCTTTGACAATCTACAAAATCGACGCATTAAGATGGACGCCTCATATGGAAGAAAGTCTTAAAGTTCTTACGGAGGCTAAAGAGTGTCCAGAAGACGAAATTCTGGTTACGCTCGTGAAGATCCAGTTAGTAATGGACAAGGTACACCATCACAGACGAGATTCCGACGGCCAGCTGCCTTCATCGATGTATACAAAATCCTTTCAAGCACAGCTAGAGTCTGTGAGGAGCCAAATCCCGCAGCATCTCAAACAGCAAAGTACGTCTTTTCAGCCCAATCCGAGATACAGGAGCTGACAATATCGCAGATACTGTATTGCTATATATTCATAGTGCCGAGTTTGTCATTCATGAATCTGCGATTAAAGACAGCTCTGCTCTAAGTTCTCCCGAATTACATCGCCTCGAAAGTCTCTGCACGTGTCTCCACGCGGCCAAATCCTGGTTTGATGTTTGGCTCTCGTTACCACCTGAGAATTACCTTGGGATGCCCTTCACCATGTACTTCCAGTTCTCAAGGGCTTTAGTCACACTCTACAATTTATCGACGTTGGAAGACCCGGCATGGGATAAAAACATGGTTCGAAACACCGCCAATATCCTTGAATACCTGGATCGCATCGCCTATTCCATGAAAGCGGCCGCGGACTCGCTGGAGATGAGCGATATAGAATGGAATATCTTCGAGAAAGGAGCCAAGATGACCCAGTCGATCAAACAAGGCTGGGAGCCAAAGCTTATGGAAGTCTGGTACCCAAATGTGCCCGTGAGTGGGATGGAGGGCAGTTTTGTAGCAAACAATCCTGCACTTGCTACTGCTTCACCAATGAATGACTTTGATGATGCGTGGATGATGGAGATTTTTGGTTCTTTGGGATAGGTTATCCTCTTCATTGGCGTTTCTCAAAGGAAGCTGAGATGGGTATATTTAATTAGACCAGCGCAACTCAATGTATAAAAGTAATTCTCCCATATAAATATTTGCTGCTTTATCACTGGCAGGCAAGCTTGAAATGGCCATGACCAAGCTCATAATATCTCTTATAGACCACCAGTGGAAATAGAGCCGAGTCTTTGCTGGGCATCCTTTTGTACACCTTTCACAATGCTCTCTGCAGCTCGTATATCGGGAATCAACCCCACTGAGGCACCGGCATACGTTGCAAGCCTTCCCTCCGGACCCCAACCGGCATCGCCCAGCTTTGATGCTTCGTCGTGACGTTTCTTAAGCTCGTCAAACGGGGTCCCTGCTTGATGTTCGACAAAAGATTTGTTGATGATGGTCCTGGGGCTATATCCAGCTGGCCATCCAAAGGTACCTCTGAGGTGATTGTAAAGCAAAGTTCGTTTTGTCGTTGCCGCACCATCGGTCGCGCGCACAATCTCGTCCTGGTATCCTTTGCTAATCCGTGCCTCTTGAGAAGCCAAAAACCGAGACCCCATGACGACTCCTGATGCGCCCAAACACAGCGCTGCTGCAACGCCGCGGCCATCGGCAATTCCTCCAGCTGCTAGAAGTGGAATCTGGCTATTTTCCATAGCATCTGCAATTTCAGGAAATAGGGACACGAGGCCCAATCCATCTTCCGAGCGACCGTGGCCGCCTGACTCTGCGCCCTGAACAACAACGACATCTGGCTTTTCAGAGATCTGGAGTAACTGTTTTGCCTCCTTTAAAGTGCCGATTTGAATCCAGATTTGGGTCTGTGGAGAGGCCTCACGGATCTTACGTGACCAAACGTCGTATTCCTGCGGACCTTCGCGCGGGGCGAACAACCAAGCAGCGCATGGCTTATATTTTTTAATAGCTGCAGTCGCGATTCCAAGGTCATCACCCCATAGCTGAAATCCGACGCCCACAGGAAGCAGGGAAGACGTAGATGAGGTGTATGAGTGGAAGGCGGGTGGATGTGTTTGTGTTTGTTGTTTGCGGAGCAAGGACAATGTTTCTTCAAGATCCTTGGGTGTGTTTTCAGTCTTGACGCCTGGGCCTATGAATCCTAGACCACCCGCACCTGATACAGCGAGAGCAAGCGCTGGACCCGACATGACACGCATTGGCGCGGCGACTATGAATGGGCTGGTGGTCCATGGGTAGCGGGAAAATAGTTTGGTAGCCATGCTGGGCGAGAGTTGACAAGAAACAGAATTGACGTGATTTGTATCTCTTTCCTCTCTTAAGAAACAGAAGAAGAATGAAGAAGAATGAAGGTGATATGACGGGGAGAAGTTAGACTTGCATGAAGCGCGAAAGAGGAAGGAGCCGAGGGATGAAGTCATCCGGGGGTCGCACTTTCCGCCAGAACCGCCCAACTCCCGCAGGATCCGCTGCTTCCCTTTCTCCCTCTCTCTTCCCACCCAAACTTCCCTTTTTCATCCTGCTCCACATCCATGCAAGCCCCCAAGCGCAAACGAGCACGGCTGGCTTGTAAACCATGTCGGGAACGGAAGAGGAAATGTGATGGCGGTGATCCATGTACGACCTGCACCGAATGGGGTTACCAGTGTTACTATGAGGCTCGGCGGAGAAAGTCTCGCGCTGCCCACCATGTATCTCCAGGTCCTTCTGCATCCTCGCCGATCCCAAATCCTTCTGGAAGCACTACCGCTGAGGCTGATCCCGGTGGACTGGTCCGTCGTTTGGAGGCCAATTCGGGCGCTGCGTTTGTCCGAAAACTGGGATTGAAGATCGACCCTGCCAAAGCCCCAAAGCTCAACCTATTTGGTTGGAATATTGGAGCAAGGCAGTTATCAGCTCAGCCTCTTGTATCTTCGGTGTTTCCAATTGTGGAAATAACATCTTTGGAACACATGCAGACCCTAGCCCAAATTTACTTCCAAAAGATCAACCCGTGCTATGGATTCCTCGATCAGCAACTCTTCTTCAAACAACTCAACCAAAGATGGCAATCCCCCCTCATCCCGGATATATTTGACAGTGTCATCGCTGGTGTTGGTGCACTTGGCTGTCTTTTTTCCCAGCGGAATGCTACCATTACGGAAGTTCATCTGGTGCGCACGGCACGTTCGGCATTAGACATGCACCACCTATCAGGCCCACCATCTATCGATCTTCTGAATGGATGGGCACTTCGGTCGATATATCTCCGGATGACTGACTCACCACACTCTACCTGGATGGCGAGCTCCACTCTAATGCACCTTTTGGAAGCTTCAGGTCTTCACCCTGAGTCGCATTCAGTTCTTCCGCCCCGCATCCAGATTGACCCAGACCTTCAAAGACGTCTTGTAGGCGTGGCGCATCATTTGAATGTCTGGACATCCTTCGACTTGGGCCTCTCTCGGGTGTCCTTCCAGAAAGATGATTTGCCTTCACCCCCATCACCTAAACCTGGTGATTTTACCGCCGAGGTATTGGGCCTTCTGCCTGTATCTCTTAGCCTAGACCCGGGCCGATCTAAAGATGAGACAGATTTGGCAATGACCCTAGGTAGCCTACTAGATGGCGTTCACACTCAACCACCATCTGTGATGGCGCAGTGCAATCTAGTGCTTTGTATTCTACGTCGAATTCATACTCAAAATCTTGACATTTCACCAGGTCTAGCAGAGCGTGTGCTCGCCTTGCTGAAGAGAGCTCTTGACTCTGCACAGAGCATGGTTATGGAATGCTCGCCCTGGCATCAGGTTGCTAATGTCCCATTCCACATAATCTGCGTTCTTTTGGTACTTGACACACGTCCATCACTCTCGATGCTCCCGGAAGCAATGAGAACCCTCCGATTGGTCGCCTCTACTTATGATACTGAAACAATGAGAGAGGCATACAGCGCCGCTTGCCTGTTGGTTTTGTTACACCAACAACGCAGGAAAGATGATATCGCCATCCTAGGAGAGGCACTCAGTAGTCAAGAAGGAGCCCAGTTAGAGCTATTGTCTCAGCCAACTCCTAGCGCGGAGGAATATAACTGGCTGGGGGCACTAGTCGCAGACTTGCCTGGGCTACAAAGGGTCGATTTAGACCAGTTTTTGAATGCGGACGTGATTGATGTTCCATCTTTCATGGGCGAGTCTACATAAATTCATGATTTCACCGCAAGAGCTTTAATTAGCGTTTTAATTCATTGGAACAACTCGGCAAAACTGACAACGAAGAAGCAGTAGCAAAATTTTATGGAAAATCACAAGCCTGCCACCATGTGGAGTATTCTTTGTAGTCCCTTCTCCGGGTGGAGCGCATGGCCTGCGCCGACAGGTCGCAATCCCGCCAATCCCGCAAGTTCCGCAGAGAACAGCCAAGCTCAAGCACTTTTCTCGACAAAATATTTCAGACTATTACGCTTCCTATCTGAATCTTTGTTTAACGCAAACCTACGCTTGAAGTTATCGTCAAGCCAAGTTTTCTTGGGGCGTGGGCTTTTACCAAATCAAGGTAAATAGAATAGTATACGAGTCAAACGTTTCGTGGCTGATACAATTAACACTCAATACAGGCGCTAGGTGCTTTGCACTAAAGGTTCTATGGATGAAAAGATTTCGATGGGAAGGGGTAGATCACTAC
Organism: Penicillium sp. S1701; assembly: GCA_023626415.1. Taxonomy (NCBI): domain Eukaryota; kingdom Fungi; phylum Ascomycota; class Eurotiomycetes; order Eurotiales; family Aspergillaceae; genus Penicillium; species Penicillium sp. S1701. Next base: position 664,944 of record JAMAGY010000006.1, on the reverse strand, counting down.
CAGAGCCCCTTCCAGAGTTAGAAGACTATGCTGTTGATTTCGACGGAGCTGACGACCCATCACATCCTTACAATTGGAAAGTGGCCACCAAGTAGGTGAATAAGCTACAAAGAATGGGATGTGGAAAGTTGCTGAGACGAAAAATTTCAATAGGCTCTTCACTGCTGTCTTAGTCTGTTCGGGGACTTTCATAGCCGCCTTGTCCAGCGCCATGTTTGCCCCAGGATCCGACAGCGCTAGCAAGGAATTTGGGGTTGGAGCAGAAGTTGGAAAACTGGGCACGACACTCTATGTTTTGGGATTTGCTTCGGGACCAGTGATATGGGCCCCAGCATCTGAGCTGCGTGGGCGCAAGTGGCCCTTGTCCATTGCACTACTCGCTGGTGGCATATTCACCATAGGATCTGCCGTGTCAAAGGATATCCAGACACTTCTCATCTGTCGTTTCTTTGCAGGCATGTGTGGTGCTAGCCAGTTCACCGTCGTCCCGGGGGTACTAGCGGATATATACGACAATACTCGACGAGGTGTGGCTATATCGTTGTATGCGTTGACAGTCTTTGTCGGACCGTTCATTGCGCCTTTCCTCGGTGGCTTTATCACGTCTAGTTATCTGGGCTGGCGGTGGACGTTATACATACCGGCTATCATCAGTTTTGTCGCAGGGGCCGTCTCGGTCGTATTTTTGCGCGAAACCTACGCACCGGTACTTCTTATGAGCAAGGCTGCTGACATGCGACGTCGGACGAATATCTGGGGTATTCATGCGAAGCAGGAGAAGATGGAAGTGGACTTCGGAGAGATGGCCAAAAAGTATTTTACCCGTCCATTACAGTTGCTTCTTACCGAGCCGATCATTCTACTTGTTTCGCTTTACATGTCATTCATCTACGGGCTTGTTTATGCATTACTTGAAGCATACCCATATGTGTTTGGGAATGTTTACGGCATGAAACCCGGAGTCAGTGGATTGCCTTTTATCGGGCTAATCATAGGAATTCTACTGGCACTCACTCTCATATTGCTGGAGCATGGCAGTTATTCCAAGAAGCTGATAGCCAACAAAGGCATACCCGTGCCTGAATGGCGTCTAACTCCTCCCCTTCTTGGCGCACCTGTGTTCACAGTTGGCATTTTCTGGTGAGAAACAATATTAAACTTGGCCCTTATGAAAGTAGGTCAGTCGAAGTACTAATACTCTTACAAGGTTCGGTTGGACCGGTTATAATCCACAAATTCACTGGGCCGTGCCTACTGTTGCTGGAATATTCGTGGGGTTTGGGGTTCTTTGCGTGTTCCTCCCCTGCTTTAATTATCTGGTTGATGCATATCTACCTCTGTTAGTTTCCGACCCGTGCCAAGGACTGAATTATGGAATCACTAACTATCAACAATAGCGCTGCCTCTACAGTTGCCGCAAATATAATTCTCCGGTCGACCGTTGCCGCTGGATTTCCTCTGTTTACCACCCAAATGTTTGAAAATATGGGCGTCCAATGGGCGTGTACTCTGCTTGGATGTCTAGCTGCCATTATGATACCGATTCCGCTGGTGTTCAGAGTTTATGGTCCTTTTCTGCGGAGCAAAAGCAAGCTTTTCATGTGAACAAAAAGAGAAAGGCTAAAGTCCGAATTATCTTCACCCATCCACCGAGATCTTAGACATTTTACCTCATGTATATCAAAAAACAATCCTCAATGCATAGAATCCATCATCTGCCTAATAACTTGACTGGGCCCTGGCTCTCAATCTCGCGCCGTAATACCAAAGAATCAAAGGAGCCGGCAATCCGATTACCAACCCTATAAATGCAATTGTCGTGTTACCCCAGCCATATCCGAGCACTTTGTACATAGTAGGTGCAAAAAGCGGGAATAGGAACGCTGTCAGGCTGCGCGCAAATTGCTGGGCTGCTCCAGCACTACTAGTGTGTTCTGGATAGGCCTCGATGATATAGGCCTGCAGCGGCAAGCCTGTGATCTGCATCCCAAGCATGGTAATGAAAGCACCTAGGTCGACAATTGCCCAGTGAAGACGATACTGGGCTGCCCAGCCGTAAAGAAAGAGCCCCAATGGCCCAATGAAGGCACCTGGAAAAACTGACGGTGTTCGCAGCTCGGGAGAATGATCGCCGTTCGCACGAGCTTTCAGCCGGTGGTATAATGTGTCCATGAGCATTCCACAAAGCTGGGCTCCCACAATTTCTCCCAATGCAACTGCGATATAGTGTAAACCACTGATCTCGACCGACTGACGATATTGGTGAGTCCACAGTTCTGAGAAGGTCGATAGAACAATATAAAGGATTCCGTAATAGAATGCCGCTACGAGTGAAGAGATTTGAACAATAAGATGGAAGGCTAAAAGCCGCACTGGTCTAACAAGCGCGCGTCCCAAAATTTTCGTAGCGGACTTGTCAGCATGGAGACGTTCATCGACAGTATAATATCGCGAGTCCCCGGTTTCCTGGCGAATACGCTCAGCGCGACGTCGCAGAATCAAAGGCTCGTATGTTTCCTGGAAGGCAGTGAAGGAAACCAAAACCATGATTGCCTGGAAGATGGACGTCGCCCAGAACATCCACCGCCAGGTCGTGCGATCGGCCATAAAGCCACCAATAATCGGACCAACGGCGGCCCCCAGCAAGGGGATAAGCATGTAGACCGCAAGAGAGCGACCGCGCTGTTCGGGCCGCCACACATCGCCCAGAACACCGTTAGCCAGAGCGTAGATAGCACTTGCACCGAAGCCGGCGAGGAAACGACAGGCAATCAGCATTTCCTTGTTGATCGCAAAGCCGCAGGCAATGTTCCAGACCAGGAACCAGATATTCGAGGCATGTAGAATTGGTTTGCGACCGTAGACCTCGGATAAGGGTCCAATGACCAGAGGACCAAAAGCAGTTGCAAGAAGGTAAATCGATAGTGCCATCGCTGACTCTGTGGGGTTCATGTTGAATTCCGCAGATATCGTTGGCAGGGCGGGGGCGATGATGGTTGATACCATGATGCGATTGAACCCGGTCGCTGAGAGTACATCAGTGACAGCCCATTTGCGACCAGTCCGCCAGTCCTTGGGATTGTCCGCATCGAACGGGTCTGCGAAAGCGACTAGGAATGGGTCATCCTGTTTGCTGCGGCTGGTGATGGGTGCTAACTCAACATCGGTTGGCGAGATTGCGGCGATATTATCGCGGTGCTCGTTTTCTGCAGCATTGGAGGCCATTATGGTAGTTTCATCAGATTGCGCTGTAAAATAAAGAAGCAGAAAACATCAGAGAATAGAGGATAAATAACAGTAAAACGAGGCCTCCAGACTAGGCAGTTCGAATCACTGGAAGGATCTGAGAATAACCCAGGTTTATAGTATCAAAGTGCGGGGATCAGATAAATCGGGTCGGATCCGGCCGATGAGGTGCCACGCCACCAAAAAGAGGAGAGATCTCGATTGCAGGGAAGACAGGCTCATAATACGAGCTTCTGTGGTGGTCCTTCTGGGTATTTCTAATGCCGAGCGAGAAATAAAGCCCCTTCGCAAAGCCGAAAAGCCGAGAGGAAATGCGTAAGTCCGAAAGCAAAGCCGAGAAGCACAAAGTGTTTTGGAAATATCTTTGATCAGTCGCATCTCGATTAACATCAACTGAGACTTTTACAGGCTCATGAATATCGTGCAGCTGTGCATATAGAGGGTTGAAGACAGCTTCCAGAGCTGGTAAAGATCGTAATTATCATTTTTTTCTCGCTCAACTGCATTTTGAAGGTATGAGCGACCAAAGGCTAACTTGAATGCAACATGGTATATTCTTTAATCCACATCCCCTGTCCCGCTGCACTCCAATTATTATAGCTGGTAGCACTATGCGACAGTGGCTTTGCCGAACACTGTGCGGATTTCTTCGAGGCCCTTGCCCTCTGCTAACAATAACCCAAGCAAAACCCGTGCTTGCTGAGGGTTATACATACCACTCGCAATGCGAGACTTTGCGCTATTGCTCGTGATATCAGCTGTGGGAACTTCGCCATTCACAGTCCGGTGACTCAATATGACAGGGATATTAGTCTGCGAGACGACATCGTCGATAGCATCACTGAAATCCGTCGATATGCCTCCTGCGCCCTCACCAGCAATCTGATATCCTTTGATTAGGTCTGGAAATTCCACATAACAAACTCGGGTGAGAACTTACCACAATACCCTTGGCGCCGTTCTTGACGGCACTGCGAAGAGAGTCACTGTGCATATCCTCGTACGCGTAAAGAATATCCACTCGGGGAATTGCATCCACACCCTTCAAATCAGCAAGGTGCTTAGCGTTCGGTTGCACGGCTGGGTAGTAGAAATATGGCTTGTTTGAAACAATCATTCCAAGACTACCCTGTTCGTAAGCCTTGAACGTATCCATGGTATTGGCATTTGTCTTTGTGGCGAAGAAAGCTGAGACGATGCGGTCGTTCAACACCACGAGTGCACCACGCTCCTTGGCCTGCTTGTCTGCAGCCACGGTCACGCCCTGGAGAAGATTCATGGGCCCATCGGCGGAAATGGCAGTAGAGGGACGCATGGAGCCGACAAAGACGATTGGCTTGCCACAATTCACAGTTGTATCAATGAAGAAGGCAGACTCTTCCAGGGTGTCAGTGCCATGGGTGATAACAGCACCAGACATTGTGGGATCGTCGCAAACGGTCTTCTTCAGGGTATGCGTCATGTTGAGGAGCAGGGATGAAGAGACATCACCGCTGTTGACATTGTCGAATTGCACTGCGTTGACATTGGCAATGTCGTATACTTCCGGGATGCCGGAGAGGATCTTCTTGATCCCCAAGGCCCCGGATTCGTAGCCTGCAGTGGCTGTTTTGTCGTCGCTTGTACCCGCGATGGTTCCCCCTGAATATGTATGTGTTAATATACTGGCATTTCTTTTTATAAAAAAGATTCAGGTGATGCTTACCGGTTGCCAGTAGAGTTACATTTGGCAAAGATGCATTGAAGTGGTCGAAATTCAAGCCATTGGAGTTGGTATAGGATGTGTTGGAGGCTCGGGTATGAATCAAGGGAGAGGCATAGCTCGTAGCAGCTAGCACAGGGATAAGTAGAGAATTGAATAACAGCCCCATTTTTCCTTCCTATGACTTTCACTGGTAAAAAAAGAGTCTGATAAATCTTAAGCAGAGAGTTGCTCATCTTGGGAGCTTTATACTAAACTAGCAACGGGAGTTGCGCCATCCGGTTTTCGTGTCGCCGAGACTCTAGGCATCTAGGCAGCTCTGTTGGGCGCTATGGATTAATCTACTTGGCAATTCTTGTCAAATCAAGGTTTCGTCAACAGACGCAGATCCGTCCTCCACGAAAGCGTGTACAGTAGTAGTGGATCGATGTGGACCGAAGTGGAGACAGATAATTGGAGTATGCAGAATGCGGTTATGTACAATATTCTCAACGTTTCGGTTCTCCAACTACAAGGACTAGTCTAGAATTCTAAATCCAAGACTGTAAATGAGATATTCGCGCTTGAAGTAGAGCTGGTGCGTACAACCAAGAGACAATACGAATTTCTCATTGTTCGTCCATGTTGGGACCGTGTCATAATCTTCAAAGCCAACACGTTTAGGTACTGGTAAGATTGATGAGCGAGGTTATGCCTTTATAGTTATCCGTAGTAAAGAAAACGTATTCCCTCGTTCATTCGCCCTGCTGGGGTGAGTTGGGGTGTTATGAGGCAATTTGATCATACATATCTGATTCTGCAGATCGTCAATTCGGTTGAAAGAACGAATAGGAGCCTCGGTTCGCTATCCCGAAAATTATTCCGACGAAAAGCCGATCGTTTTGTGCTGTGCCACGCTTGGCTTGGCTTGGCTCTGAGACGCTGTGTCCGATTAACTTTCTTGCCAAGCGCAGTATGATTTAAGTTAGTCACCAAATGAGGCTTTTTTGCTCCGCGATCTCAACGTGATCTCAAATTAATACCTGAATGGTGATCCGCTTTGGGGTCGACTGAATATTGAGCTTCTGCATCTCGCAAAGAAAGTTGGCATTTTGTTGAGATCTATGGTGGTCATAGCGAGGATGCCTTGCGTTTGATTTGCGTACATTGGAGTGCCTTTCTATTTCAAAACTTGCACTCTCTATGTTCATCTTTCTCTGGTCCAGTCGGCTGTACCCATAATCGAGTTTTCAGGATGTGTTGCTTGGGATTTTGGAAGCGGTGTATGTTAAATCTCTGTGGCATCGCATATTAATCCATCTCGATAAATATTAATTCTTTACCCAGCATTTAGGGTCTAGAGAGTAGCATGGTGCTCGCACCGCACTGGTTTTGCTTTCTCCACTCATTTTCCTATGTCTTTCTCTCCATGAAGTATGGACCCGGGCGTCTGGATTCTACCTGGAGCCACTTGCGCCACGAGTCTTTCAAGATAAATTAGCATAGTTTTGACTGAATACCAAGTGCTAGGCCTAAAAGTCCAAGCTTGAACAAGATACAACCACTTTGCGGTCATCTTTTAGCATCCACGGCTCAGCATTTCGACGGTATGATAATCAGTCCACGTTTTTCAAGATAAGTCCTGACAATGTTGGGAATTTGACCAAAAGAATTCTTGATGAAATCTGGCATATTGGCATGTATCGACTCGCTGCTTCGGGCATTCAAAAAAAGGTCATCCTCATCGCCAGTGACGTTTGGTCTTGAGAGTCAGCTTTACTCACCTCTGTCGCATATTTATTACGCTTTGCCTAGTACGTCACCAGAATTCTTCTACGCTGGAAAAGGGGGAGGGGGGAAGGAAGCGAAATTATACAGATTCAGATTGTCGTATGAGATCAGTCACTAAGCATTGAATTCTCGATGACGATTGAGCCGAGCCGTTCGTATCTTGTGAACGAGGGACCTTCGTCTGAATTATCAATTGACATCCAGTTATCAATCTGGCAATTTAAAAGTGCATTGTGAGTGCTCTGCATATCCAAGACCCTTACAATGCTGTGGTATAATATGTTATTTTAGTCGAGGGAATCCTGAGGTAGGCTATAACGGTAATAGTGGTAGTCAAAACAATCCCATAGTTCACCGCGGCCGTCTTTATACTCTTCACATAGTGAACACTGTGGTAGCTGGAGTCTTTCTATCTGAGCTGCATTAATCTCCTCCATCATAGATGTTACATAGAGGACCGATCGTAGATGCGAAACAAGTATTCCTTTCCGAGATGAAGACTAATGATAGCTAGATTCTGGGCACTGAGATAAGTCTCGAAAGCGTTTCATATTGATATATTATTTGAATTGGTCTCGTGCTGAAGATTGGATTGGAATTTTTTTTAAAAAAATCATTCTTCAAAGACTGATTTCCTCAACGTTGCGAGGGGCATTGCGGAAACTTTTACTACCCACCTCAGCTGGCAACAAAAATGTTACTTTACCATGGGATCTCACCTCGACCGAGACATTTTTTTCGCGAAGTTTGATTTCAAATTAGGAAGATCATCCTATTCATACGCCACTTTGTAGCAAAATATACTCGCCATGGTCAACTTTTAGGAGTTGAGAAGAGCACGGAGGAGGGGGTGCTAAATAAGGCGAGTGGTCGGGGGCTAGTGGGGGCGGGCGAGGGGCGTCGAGCTAGAATTTTGAGGAGCGTTCTAGACATCAGCTAACAATGTTGGAATTTGGCTGAGATTAACCAGGGAAAACTGTACTACAAATCGCGGTAGGAGTTCAGTCGATGTGCATCCCACAGATTTCTCTTATTTTAGATGATATTAATCCATAGATTATTCTACTAAAGGCTCGGTGACTGTCAGACTTTTGGAAAGAACGGTGGAAGGAATAACGCAATGGCAGTATATAGTACGACGACAAGGTATAGGTGATTGGACACCACGTGCGCCCAGCCGTAATCAAGCCACAAATCGCTCATGAGGGGAATTCAGGCAATAGCCATGGCTGTAATGTTATTAGTAAATGGAATAAAGGTGAGATATTAGAGTCATCTGGGCAAGCAGAGGGACTAGATGAACTCGGACCTCAGACAGTATTTGGATGATCACATGCGGCCACTTGCTTTTTTCCAAGGTTTCCCTTTGCTCGACCTTACATCTTCGTTCTTGCTAGTATTCAATCCCGCAGAGACCGAGAAAAAAAGGCCCGGTGGCGTGTCTATGCACGGCAATTTGATTTGAGTAGCCACAAAATATCGAATACAAATATGAGTTTTCCTCGGAAAGAATAGGGAGTAGAAAGAACTAATTATTCTCGATATCTTGCTCCTTGCTAATTTGACCAAATTCACCATGAATTCGACCCAAGCCCGTCAGCCAGCGTGCTCTTGGCGTCGTAATTCTGTATTGTATGATCGTCAGATTACCATAGAAGGGTGTCACAAATGTGTTGAATGCTGCTACCAGAGAAAAAAGTGATTTCATCGGGTTCTGCCAAATTGCCGATGAAACAAATGATATTACAACACATTGGCAGAAATGCCTTTTCATAATTGAAGCATTTTTGCTGTGAGGGGAGCAATAGTAGTGACAACTATGCTAGCTCATCGTTTTGCTTGCTTTTATTACAAGACCCTTGTCTCTTGGTGGAAAGCCTCCATAATCTGAATAAAAGAAAGAAATAGTATATTACGTACCTCGTTCATATGAGCCTTTCTGCAACTTGTCTTCGGCGTTTTCCATCAATCATATACAACGCCATATAATCATACGAGGCACTTCCACTGAATGTAAAGCCAGTGGCGGCTTATTCTGGCCCTATAATAAATATCTTATTGCATTCAAGAAGTTGATTCTTGTCATTCTAAGCGAAACTTATGCGGCAGTCGGGGATGACCTGCCTAGGTGATCGGGCACAAGCTACTAGTAGACCAGATGAAAGCTGGGAGCTGAATGTGATGATAATAATCAAGACCGTGGGCGTAGTCTGAGGTTACATGTACCTAGGTATAGAGACCCACCGAGAGATATATAGTTCCGCATCATCTTACTTCCTAGGCATGTCTTAATCTCCAAAGGAGCTTTTTCCTACCGTATTCCAGAGCTCACTTCAAGTTCTTCAAATCAATTTCTGCCACTAGAAATACCATCTATTATCATCATGTCGGATACTGAGACACCATTTCCTGCTTTGTTCGCCAGCATACAAAATGGACAGAGCTACTCGCTGCATGTGCCAGGGGGTGGAGCTCTCAGTGTCGTTCCTGGAAGATACCTCCCCGAAGAGGTTCATATTAGACCTTGGGAGACTGCCCGCAATCAGCTTTGGAAAGCGGAAGCGAATAATGATGGATTTGGATTTCGAAACGCGAGCACTAGGAAATTACTAGGAGTAAATAAAAATGGGGATATAGCCTGCGTTGCTAGCAACTTGGATGATTGGGAAAGGTTCAAGTTTCAAAGCGGCGACTCGGGCACTCTGTTCTATGTCATTTACAAGGGCAACCAGCAGTATCTTTACCAGCCTGCTCAGTGGGACTCTCTGCAGGTGACTGAACACAAATCGAGCGCCATCCAGCTCATCATTAAGAGAGGATAGAGAGGATAAGGTTAGTTAGAATTCCCGTGTCTATAATAAACGACGCCGAAGTTAAAACAGAAACAGTATTCCCGGGTAAACCAACTGGTATTATTGCCAATTCATAGTGCTATTGATCACACACCACTGATTTAATCGTCTTTCAAGTGCTAGTGGTAGATCAAGGGAGCTTTGAATGTCGACCAGACTTACCATAATTGCAAATAATACTTGGTTCTTTGTATTGTTGACAATCCCCTTCCACATATAAAGTGACATTAACACTGCCTCCTCAGAGAGCGATCGGCTCCCTGGGAAAGCCCTGTCCCCTCTCTCCTCTCTTAAGCCCGTGGTAACACACTGGAACTCGGTCCCGTATAGTATTGGCTGACAGGGAAACAGGTATATATCTACCACAGGGCGACAATGTACGTCCTGCCCCGAGACAGTTTCTGCGGGGCCGACCAGGAGGATCAGAAGGGCCTGGAAGAACCTTCCGAGGTTGTTCCGGGAAATCATTTATTCTTCATAATTTGGGTAGCCCCTGAGGCCTAGAAACCCTACATAGACAATCAACACACTTTTAATTCCTTCTTTCTGGTCCCTGCCATAGCGTGTATCTACCATCTATAACAGTCCAATAGCCCTGGGTGCTGGATGCCTGGCCCATGGGGCACCTCACAAACTATAATTTCCCCTCGGGCGTGGGGGCCGAGACCTTGGATCTTTCCCCCTTCACATGTTCGCTCTCGCCTCCTAGCGTCCGCTCAATCCGCTCAATCTCAATAAATACAGAATGGGTGGCATGCCGTGGCAATCCAAGGGTTGTCTAAATTGTCGGAAGCGAAAAATCAAGGTTGGTGTATGTTCTGGAGACCCCAGGCGACATTCTATTAACGACCAAGGCAGTGCGATGAAGAGGAGCCAGAGTGTGGCCGATGTATAAAGCGTGGACTCAAATGTCTTGGATATGATAAATACCGCAATTTCATCGACGGCCCCAGTCACAGGGTTGCGATGAAACCTGATGGTCCAGTCCCTGCTGTTCGTGCGGTTCATGCTACCAGTCGCCCCAGCACCCTCATATGGCCAGTCTCCGTTCACTCGGGACCGGCGATACGGACTCAGATACTTTCATCTTTCATTCAACTTCATTTCCCTGCCGAAAGGCCCATGTCTAATGTGAATTTGGGGCAGTTTCTACACTCAGGCATCTGTGGCCTCCCCTGGAAGAATGAGATGATGGATAAGGCTCTCACCGCGATATCCTGCATTTATTTAGGAAAGATACAGCGTGACCCACCAGTCTTTTACCATGGGCTCCGTTTATACAATGAAGCTATTGGTATCTTTTCTAGCCTAATCTCTCGAGATACTTATTCTGACGAGGTCTTATATGCTGCATTTATTTTTCAGGAGATTGCTGTATGAATTCCACAAACCCCTCAGACATACAAACGGCCAGCTCACATACTATAAATATTCAGGGATGCTATTGTCCTTCGAACATGCAGTCATGGAGTAGCCATGTGTCGGGTTTGAATGCAGTTCTAAGACACTTTCGCAAAAGGGCATCTAGCAATCCTTTGATCGATTCAATTTACAATCACCAGCAAAAATTAAATACGGTATGGGAGTTCATCGAATCCACCGCACGAACTGGGCCCTATCTGACATTTTGATGTAGGTATTCTTGTCTAGAGGAATGGATCTCTCACAGGACGAGTACGAGCTTATCATGGAACCCACTGGCGGGAACCCATTACTCAAGATCCTGCAAATAGCAGTCGAAATTGGGCAATTACAGACAGAAATTGGTTCAATCGACTCTTCAAACGAGATAATCTGCCAAGAATTTCTAGGCAAATGCTACGGAGCTAAAAGGAGACTGATGGATTTGCAAGCCAATGGAAGTCTTGGTGACGCTCCATCTGAATGCACATCAGCTCGATTCCTGGAACCCTCCAAAGTGAAGATTCCACCCACAGAACAATTATTCGGCTTGGCCTATCGTTTTTCATCAAAAGATAATGCCATGCTACATATAATGTTCTGGATTCATCTCCTCGTCCTTCAACCAGTGATCCACCGTGCCCGCTCTATTGTCGATGGCCATAGCAATGAAAAGGCTTCTATCCACACAATCGAGGACTACGAATATTTGCTGTCGGGAATGTACGCGAATAAAATAGCGCGTGCAACTCCATATTGCTTACAGCAAAGTATGAAATCCTCATGTATCCAAGTCATGCTATTCGCGACAAGCGCAATCTCAACAACTTTCTTGGACTTTAAACATCGTGATAAGTTTGATTGGTGTCAGCATGTATTCCAGCATATGGCCGACAGCGGATTCGATGCCGCTCTACATCTCACCACATTAGCGAAGGCTCGGTGGAATCACCGGGCTTCCGGTCAGGACAAAATCACCTATATATCACTACGACGCCAGATATCTTAGCTCACTCATCAGAATGCCATTTCTCTGTGCATAGTACAACAAAATTCCTCGCCATAATTCAAATTCGCAGTCAGGTAATGAGAGGGCTTTCGTGTCAACTTGGCTTTCCCAGACAAAGTGAAAGGTACCAGCTTGGAGTGAAGGAAAGTCCAAATCCTCAAGAAGTCGGCTTACGGAATGTGTACTTGACCGACTTCCATTGCGAGAGTCCCCATACATATACCCTGCAATCGTATGTTCTTTTCATCAAGCCCGTTACGCAGCGATATTGCTTTTGGTGCAAGAATTTTCTGTTCGAGAAGGAATGGCGAGGGCGACCAGAACTTATAGAATCTATTGCAATGCAGGCACTCAAACGCGAGCACAAAATTTCTGTGATTCTGAGTGGAAGGCAAAGCTACAGACTTTCGTTCTTATTAATCTAGAATCGATCCACTACTACCTTAATTCATAACACCACTAGGGTTCAAGTCAGACATCACCAGAGTCTCCAGATGTCTTTCGCAGGGGAGTTTATGTGAAAATCAAGCTTCAATATATGAATATCTTGAGGGGGTCAGAGTAATTTTCTATCCGAAAAAAATCGTCATTATGATATTTTAACATCAAACATTCAGGGTGGGCATTTTTGAGATTGCGCCAGGCATTAAAAAAACAAGATAAGTTTGAACCGAGGTATCCGGAGGTATCGGATAGAAATGTAGGAGTCCGTCAAGCTGTTTCATGAACAATCCTCGAATCCGCCTCCATTACGCCGTTGGAGCCCTCCACCTCAGAAAGTACTGCTTTCCTGCCTGGGGTTAAATATGAACCATCTGCCTCCAATATGACCTTTGAATAATCTGCCTCAGCCATACCCACATTTTTCGCAGTGGTTTCAATATTGACCGGTGATCCCTCGACCGCTTTCGGCAGTAGACCAGTACGATTGACGACATCATAGTCAACTTCAGTGCCTTTCGGTTCTTCAAACTCGCTCTCTGGCTCTGGGAATCGCCAGTAACAGAGTAGAAGCGCGAAGGAGTATCCTAGAACAAAAACAAACCGCAGAACCTCCTGTATAACTAATGCGCCCTCTCCCGCATCTGAAGAGAGCGTCCCGTCTTTGAGGTGAATCATATCCCAGATAAAAAATACGAAGTTCACGGCGAGGAAAAAGCCACTTGCAGCGATGAAAAAATAAATCGACATCTAATCCCTTCAAGTCAGTGATCTGGCCTTGGAATAAGAAGATTCTCATCTATTGATCGGCGCGGCAGGCGTACCTTGATATTCACCTTGGATGAATTCCGCGACGTCATGAGGCCTAGGTATAAAGCCCAACCCATGATCTCCAATGCAGCAAACCAAAATAGAATACATCGGGCACTGTCAATTTTTTGGAAAATGAAACTCTGTTCGATGAAAATGAACTCATCGTGAACAACGGAGTTGATATAGAGGAATGCCCAGCTCCAACCAATAATGATTAATGCTGCAAAAATGCCGACGATCACCCAATGGATGCATTTGATGATGGAAGAGATCCTGGTCGTCGTCTTAATGATCCGATCCCGGAAGAGATGAACGATGGTATAGAAAACATAGAACGATATAGCGTATGAGGCAGGCTCAAGAAGTGCGGTGATCAATGAGGTGATGAGATAGTACTTCTTGACCCTGGAGAGTTCGCGTCTGACAACGCAATAGGCGAATAAAGCTGTCATCGATCTGTAAAGAAGATTAGTGACGCCTTATCAGAGATCTAGATGCAGACGTACCCTATCATGGAAAACATGGCTGCTAAATTAGTCATCAAAGGCATTTCCTTGAGTACATTCCTTCTAGACTTCCTCAACAAGAAAAGAACAATGGAAAGAAAGAGCAGTCCAGCAAGTAGCAGAAACGCAAATGCTGCCTGAACGGCCTCAGGGCTGTCATGACCGCTTGCGCCGAGTTCCACGACCGTATCCCAGCTATCATCGCCCCACTTTCCGCGGCCATAGGGAGTCACAGTGTCAGCGGACATTGTCTATTATGCCAGGCTACTTGGAAGGAGCGCACAGGCTGACAGGACTGTAGGGCTGAGCAGCGACGCGGTGAGATGTTAAATATCTGAGAGGCAGAGGGCCGGAAAGGGTCAAGGAAAAAGCTTCTAGTATGGCGTGGGGGCCATGCAGCTTGTGCTTCAGCTATGTCTCCATTTGATAGGCCTTTATTGGGTGGAAATGCCCAAGTCAGCACCCAAATTTAGCTAGTCTCCATTTGACCAGCACTTAATTGCCAAATATTAGCTAGTGGGTACCTCAAGTGGACTCCTTTAAACGAATTGGTCACGCTTCGCACTTGTAGCCTTAAGAGTAGTTAGTTTCAACTTTCGGCCCCCAATCCATGAGAGCGCGGCGACGTGTCAGGTCAACCTAACTGTAAATAGCACAAATTTACGGACTACAAAATATGAGAAGTTGCCCTACATCCATACTATAATAAGGCTCTAATGGCATCTTGTACCGGCGAAAATGCGGTGGCTGTAAACTATCTCAATTGACGAGTATGCCTGGTTGCGACAAGATATTTCAGGGTTTCCAGATGCATCTGCTTGTACGGGATTCCGTTGAATCGAACCACGTCAGTATTTGTGACTTTATCTAATCAAATACTTTTTAATGTTATAAAATGATCAGTCCGAGATGCATACGTAGGTAGATACAGTCTCGAAAGCACGGAGTGACCATGACCCTGGAAAGCTTTAGTCATCGTCATAAGCCCGATCTGGGATTAGCTATCTCCACCCTTCGAGAATATAAGAAGCCCCACGGTTGCTCTCTTTTTGGCCTTTCAATCTGACATTCTCCTTCTATAGCCCCCACTGTTGCACGTAGATTGGATCTCTAAAATACACTAGTGGTGGGAAGTCATTCGCAACCATGCAAAGCCTAGAAGTGTTATCTTTGGGCATGTCGAGGACCGGAACGGCCTGTAAGTCAAACCAAGCAGCTTAAATATGCGATCATTCTAAATCATCTTGTTATTTTGACTAGCAATGAAAGAAGCTCTTCGAATTCTCGGCCATGAACGAGTGCACCATGCATATGAACTTTACAGTCACCCTGAACAATGTCGACTATGGCTCGCTGCATGGGATGCAAAATCAAAGGGCCTTAGTAAGACGCTCGATCGTCAGTATTGGAACGAGCTTTTGGCTGGGTATACTGCTGTGACAGACATGCCGGCTGCATGTTTCGCTACGGAGCTCATCTATGCCTTCCCAGAAGCGAAAGTAGTCCTTGTTCAGCGGAAGGAAGACGCCTGGCTTCGAAGCTTCAAAACAGCAGTCATAAATACTTATTTCGACAATGCGCTTATTACAGCCTCGATATCTCTCTTCGATCGCAAACTGATGCGACCGCTACATTTTCTATGGAGTCGCCTACTAGGTTCGAAGGATGGCTTTTTAGAAAGCACGACAAAGGAGCAGGCAGAGGAAAATGCGCTCAATGTCTACAGAAAGCATAACGCTTCAGTTATTGCCCATACTCCTTCCGAAAATTTGCTATTATTCGACCTGAAGGACGGATGGGAGCCTCTGTGTGCCTTTCTAGGCACGGAAATCCCACAAGTACCATTTCCAAACGTGAATGAGGGCGACGCTGTTAAGGATATTGTCGCAGCTTTTACCCAGAAGAGCATGATTCGAGCTGCACGAAATTTTGTCCTTGTTTCTATCAGTTGTGCTGCGGCATTTTACTTATGCTTTTGAGGGCAGGACTGGTTGGGCCTATGTCTTACGACCTTAGACTATGTCGATAGAATGCCGCCAAATATTCAGATTAGTTACAAGATTGAGCTGATAATGTAACTGACTATGCCATGGTCACCCACCACTGTTCAAAACATGGGAGACTCCTCTGTGTAGCAAAAACTTAGCCATTGATGTGAATTAATTGAGGATATTGTAAGTGTTTCGCTAGTAACCCCCGAATGGGTTTGTACTGATATCATTGCAGCACCTCTCGATTTATGAACGTCCGGCATTGGCCTGTTTATCTTTTCTACGATTCACATTGAGTCAATTCTAGTCAGAATTAATTTATGCTTTGTATGCTATACACTAAACTGGCTGACTAGCTGGTCCAGTATGTTGAACCCATCATGATCCTGCGAGATCTTGCTACCATGGCGAAGGCCTTCAACGATGCCCTTGCTCTCCAGTTGTTTTGACAACCCTGAAAGCCAAAGGCGGCAGTGTTCTTATTCCCAGGACTACGTTATTGAACTTTCGAATTATTTTGTCTAGTTCTAGAAACAATTCATTTATTGTAAATACGGTCGTTAAATAGAACAATTATACATCACGAATGTCAACAGTCTTTGCGGCGTCGGGCCCGAGTTTAGATTTGAACTCGGGGCCCTTCAACAAAGTCGGATTCGATGGATAACCTTAGAATTGATCTCCTTCGGTGGTTCATCTACCACAGACTCAGAGTCATTATTCGTATACAAACAGTCCATACCAGTATATAGCCCCAACCAGCTGATAGCACATGAACAGCAGAACTAGTCTTCGATTTCCATGAAATGCTTTGGTTGTCACTTTCAATTTCCATAGTATGAGTGGAATTAGCGTCATCAAAATTCCCGGAGAAAGTGACTGTGAAGTTGACTTTGAGGTCCTCATTGCGACCAGGATAACGTTGATATTGAGTTGAATTCATATTAACAAAGCCGGTAAACTTCAGCTCTAGAGTGGTATTCGTTACGGATCCTTGCATGGTCGTTGTATCTGGCCAGCGCATATCTGTGTCGTGTAAAGCACAGGGGCCTGCACGAAGACGGAACTGGCCCTCGTCGTCAGCTATCGAGTGCTCTAGACCAGTGGCTGTGGTGGCGTTAAATTGAATAGCATCTGGTGTCGCCGAATTTGAGGAGACGTCCAATATCATCGTATCCGAGGCTTCATCATTGTTAACGGAACCTCTAGTCGTGGCAATATGGAAGAGATCCGGCTGCGATGCGCATGTGTCTCCTTCCCATATGATCTGTGTATAAGCCGTCTGGATCTCATTGACGGGTTTGTTGGATTGCCACGCTTTAAATCCAATGATAAAAGGGTTCTGAGCTCCCAAGGGGTAAGGGGGCTGTGGCCCGACCCATGCATACCCTAATACACGAAGCTCCTTCGAACTTTCACACTTGGATCCAGTGGTTATATTGTAGGAGAGGGTCCCTTCTCCTTGAAAGTATGATCCATCATATATTGTTGGATTGTCGGTCGAGTACGCACCACTTTGGGAAGTCCAGTTCCAGGAACTTCGAGGGACAAGATATGTGTTACCCAAAGCGCTGCTTGGGGTTTCACTTCCGCACACAGAACCTCCCGAACTGCTTCCACTACTGCTACCATCATCGTCACTTCCCCCGTCACTGCTTCCACCGGTGTCGTCACTACTGTCGTATCCTCCTCCACCCCTTCTGGCGAGGGCCCCCTCGCCGAGAAAGATAAACAGAAGGAGGATCTGAGTGGTAAAAAGCCGAGGCAGCATGAAGACTGGATTATCCTTTATGGGAAATGTTTCCAAAGGAGATCTCAGGGGACATATTGGAAGGCGAGAGCACTTCAGAAAGAAAAGACAAAAAAAAAAGGCCCTCCGTGCCAAGAACAGCGGACTGCCAAGCCTCAGTTCTCGTATTCCTCAAGTCAGGGTCTAGATATATTGGCGCCCATTGGTGCGCTTGGCCCCTCACATGGTGTATACTACGGAGTAGTATACAAATAAGTCAAGGCCGAGCGGAAGATTCCTATGGCGCGCAGATCAGTACTTCTTCGTCATCAACATCCATGGATCATGAGACCATATCCCTCGCCGCACAGCTTGTTCCCACAAACGAGATGATTCAGTGGAAACAAGAAAATTGATATACAGGAGCCATAGGTTTGGCTAGAGGATTCTATACATCAGTATGAAGAGAGATTTCCATCCTCGCAAACTCGAAAGAAGAAGCTAGAAGCAAGAATAAAGAACAGCGCTTCGAGCTAGGCTATCAGTATGTGACTGATGTTCTCATCAGCGTTGCAGTGTCTTTCTGGTTTTGATAGACAGCGTTGTACCGGCAGTCAGAGCCAGCATGTTCAAAAAGCCAAAAATGAAAGATAAAGACTCCATAGCTGATGGATCATAGGCTGAGCTTCCCAATGCAGTCCAATGACGGCAGCGCCCACGTGACATATTCACGGAATGTGACCATACCGTATCGGATGGTACCATATAATACTAGCGCGGTAATTATGGGCCAAATAAAAACTGCGCTGCAAGATCCCTCTTTCTCTTTTTCTCTTTCTCCCCCATCTACAGTTTACATTGCGATGTAAATCCATTGGGGCTCCACAATGTGGCTTGCTGAGAGTCATCCGATCGCTTCGGCTTTCGTGGGTTTCTTTCCGTTCCCGGCCCTGGAGAGTGAAGGCGTGTCTCTTTCCTAAGCACTCTCTACGCTTTGTGTTTCTTCCCAGAAGCCATCGGGTGTTGTCTGGAGGGAGAGCGTCACATGCTTAATCAACTTTAAATGAGTTAATTTTTTTCCGACAGTACGGAGTATATAGGCAATCGATTATCTTCTGCATCTTGTTGAACAGTCTCGTCCGAGCGATATATTTCTGGAATTGTGCGAAACGCAAAGCGGGTAATTTTACCGCGCTTTGAGTGCGTGTACCCGACATCAACCATGAAATAACTTCTAGATCCCTGAAGACTGTCATCACACCGCAACAAGAAGTTGAGGTTGAAGGTCTGCAGCTTCGTTTGGGCCTACCTGAAATCTGGAGCGTGCTTGCTATAAATTTCAAAAGCGCAGGGACTTAAAAGTTATCAGCCTTCAAAGCTCTCAATTCTTGATCTACTGTCTAGCCGACTATATACTAGTATTAGTAGCATCGCCTCTAATCGGTGTTGCTATCGTAAAAGCTATTCGCCGTCCACCCATTCACAGCAGTGTAATCTGCAAGAGGGGAAGTGCCATGGAGAGTCTCATAATGGCGGCGATCACCACACTCCTTCAACTTTTTCGATTCAGGGTGAACGCAACGATTTTTCATAATGGCCGCGATATTTGTACCCGCATCGCGACCCTCGAACCAAGCACCGTGCAAGAATCCGAAATAGGTGGGACTAGTCGCTTCGCCGGCAAACCAGAGACGATCTGTGTTGGCGCGCAGGTTCTGGTGCATCTCCAGCGTTGTGGAAGGTGGCCAGTTGGAGTAACTGCCGTGGGCCCAGGGCTCTTGACTCCAGCGTGGGTAGAGGAAAGCGGTTGGTTCGGGGATTTCCTTCTCGGGGAACATTTTACGCAAAACGTCCATGATTTCGCTCTTGGTTTGCTCATCGGATTGTCGCTCTGCGCGCCAGGCTAGTTCGTTGGTGACGGTGACGAAGAGGATATTAGATTCGGGCAGGAACTCGGGCATCGAGAGGGATTGGAAGACCGGGTACCAGCCACGCATGATGGGATCAGCGTAGAGGAAGTATTGCGTGTCGGTTGGCCAGAAGGTCTCGTTGAATTGCATGAAGATCTTGGTGTAAGTGCCCATGGTGAATTTCTGGATCGCGGTCTGCTTCCACTCTGGGAGGGCGGGAGTGAATTTCACGGCTTCGCTCTGCAGGACGCCGAGGGAGAAGGTGCAAATTGCGTAGGCAGCTGTGATACAGCTGCCGTCCTTGTTGTGAACTGTGACACCATCTTTGTGATACTCGATCTCGGTGATCTGGGTGTTGAGGTGAAGACGGGGGTCGTTACCTCCCTTCAGGAAATCGGACGCCATTCCTTTTATGATCGTGTTAAAGCCACGCTGATCAACAACGAAGTTGTCATGATCGCTGAAGACATTGGAAGTTAGGTTATCTCCAGCACAGCCGTAGACAAGAGAGCTTTCCAAGGGAGTGAAGTTGTCCTCAAAGTCTATGGGCATCCATTAGATTCGAATCGATAAGAACTTGAACAATATTCAAGTAGAGTTGAAACATACCCCATTTCCACCAGTCCACAGCCTGAGCTTCCATATCATGTTTTCTCGGATTCCAGCCAGCCAGAGCCAGTCCGGACTGTGCGGTTTGATCTTGCAGGTTTCTGGTCAGAATCTCTCCCGCCTTCTTATTAGCAATATCATAGGCCTTGTCATAGTCGTCAAGGAGATTGCTATAGTCAGAGTAACCATGCTGATTATAGGTCGAAATATTATCATAGTTGGAATAGTGGGTCTTGAGGTTGTATTTTTGGGCCTGTTTCAATCACCATGTCAGGTTCAAAGGACTCAGAGGAGCAGTCACACGGGCTACGATATTTTGAAGAATACATACAAGAGTCCAGATCGGATTCTGCGGACCCCCTGGGTTTCCAAGACCTTGAACCTATTTTAAAATTTGTCAGTCGATGTAGTTGGTAACCATGCTACAAACCTACCCAGTTCGCACCCATCTCGATGGTATACGGCTTTCCATCTGGGCCTTTGCCAAAGGGTTTGTGCCAGGCTCGACCACCGATGGTATCACGATACTCGATAATGGCAAAGTCATGCATCGATGCATTGCTTAAAGCTTGCTGGTGCTCATTAATATAAAAGTTTCGCAATGCACGTAAAAGAGGATGTAGAGGCTCACAGCAGCTGAAATACCAGCTATTCCACCACCCCTTGATCAAGTTAGTTTCGAGGACCATACTCGTATCATCACGACCCAGGATATTTTATGTAGCTTACAGAATAGCAACATTCGTCTTCTTGCACTGCCCATCCTGGTTTCTAGGGGAATGGGGCACGCCCAAAGCTGGCTGGATCGAGCAGCCAGCCAGAACTGCCAAGAAAGGAAGATGGTGTAACTGCATCGCGCCTGGGAGAGTCAAGCGGAAGTAATGGAAAACTGTCTGCTTCGAAGATAGTGCAGCCGGGCTCAATAAATAATTCTGCTTCTGCTAGCGACCATTCCCTTGATGTGCCTAACGACCGTCATATTGCAGAAAGCCAAGACCAGAAAACGGCAAAGCGCGATGCCGATGATCGACAGGGTCATTGTAACACTGCACGATGCGAGTACCATCGCGATATCGGGCAAGTCCACGCGGGTGATGTGGTCGCTTATCGCGTGGCTTAGATCGGCACCGCGACTAGCTTACGGTGCTGTTCTCCTGTTGTTTCTTTCCTTCTTGGTCATTGTGAAGGGAGAGAGTGTGGAGACAACACCCCGCATCCCCGGATTGAAGGGGCAATGGGGAAGTGGGTGAGGGTGGTTCTCATTACGTGAAGATTGCAATTTGGTTTTTAAGCAACAGCAATTGCAAGCGAGGAGAAAATGACGCAGGGTGAAGCTATGGAGCTAGTTCTGGGGAGGTGGATATGGCAGTGAATATGGATATTATGGTAGTATTGGGTTGGAGGACAGAAATCATGCTTTTCCCCATAGGTAAGGCTTTGACGTAAACAAATGTCCAAGAAAAAAAAAACAATTAGAAAATCGAAGATAAGAAGAAAACTAGAATCTCCACCAAGATGTACAACAGTCAACCCTTGGGGGACCGTGAAAAATATCCAAGAAATATGCAACGCCACCCAGCTATGCAAAGAAACCAATCGTCATGTGAAAATGCCATTGTGCATACATGGGGCACAATCCCCAAATCTGACCGCTAGATAAAAATTGGAAGGCAGAGACGAGAGAAGACCCAAAGATCTGAAGCAAATCATCGGAAAGTATACGATGGACGAACCATTTTGGGAGTATCTGGTTTCAGGGACAATTGTTGATACGGGGAACTGCCAGGGTCATAATACAAACCTTCAATCTGTCCATCCTCACGACGGAGGGAAATATAGTAGAAACCAGAAATAGTGAGACCTTGACGCGAGTCGGTAGGGGTGATAAAGCACCGCTCTGGTGGAAAAATTAGCATAGTGTCATCATCGTGCAGTGCACATGGTACTCCCGAGAGGGGAGAGAGCCTAGAGGGCTTCGGCTCACCTTTCCATCGCATGAGGATCCACCCTTTGGCCAATTCCTCGGTAATCCACTTCCTGCTAACTAGATTCTTGGCGATCTCCGAATCGGTGAGATCCTTGAATGGTTGGAGTTCTCGCCAATACGTGCTGTCGATATCGGCATCGGCCTTGAAATTTTTCGTCTCTAAAGTATGTTGGTTGAAATCGATGATTTCACCTTCTAGGAAAGTGACTATGTGGGCATCATGGGTGGGCGAGGTTTTGTCGGGGATGTTATATGCCTCCATGGTGCCCGACAGAGTCATCTCCGAATAGTTGATGTTGTGAATGGTGACCTTCACGGGCCAGTTCTCATCTCGGTTATTTGCAAGATATCGTCTTCCATGAGTGGTATACACACTGATCCGAGGCTCGTCACCACCGTTGACAATCACGGGCTCACCAGGAGTTCGAGAATTTGAAGTTCGCTGCGAGAGTATGGAGCAGCCCGGGTTTGCAGCACGTTGGCAACCAGAGAAAACGACACCAGGTCGGAGCCAAGAGCAAGTCGCCGGTGGAGCGATCGTGTTCGTATCCAAAATGAAGTCGCTGTCTTTCCAATGGAAGTTTTCGAAGAGAAAGCCTGTCGCAGCAGCAGAACTGATACTCTCCTCGAAAGAACTGGAATATCGCAGACGATCGAGATATGTTATTGTATTCTTCAGTAGCGTTTCCCCGGAGCCAGCTGAATGTAGTTGACGATGCGCCGAAGCGCGAGCGCGCAAGTCGGTATGGGAGAGTGGCCTCGGGTTGTCGCTACGGTTGGAAGGTCGATATCGGTAAGCTCGTGATGAGGAGGATGAGGACGAGCCTGCTGCACGATCGGCTTCGTCAGTTTCGTCATTTGAGCGGTTTGTATATCGATCTAGCAGGTAATTCTCCAGGGTACGGGTTCGCGACAGCAGCCTCGGCTGTCGCCTGGCTGATTGTAGCAGAGCCTCCATTGTCGCCAGGGTCGGCGTTCGCAATCGACCGGTTCCTTCTCCGTGATCGTCTCCTGCTATTATGGGTGGAGTGCGACCGGTGGATTCATGCCTTCGAGGTCGGCTAGATGACGGAGCGCGGTCGGAGACAGCATGCAGGAATGGTTGGATCTGGTCGTCGTCGGATTCATCGTGATGTCGGGGATCATCTTCGTCATCGGAGCCTGGGGCCCATCCATATAATGAGCGAGGATTTGCTCGATGGGATTCGTAGTTTGGCATATTGGTCATAGTACTGCCCGGATCTTCACGTTGTCGACGAACGATGGGGATCCGACGGTTGATCTCGACGGACAGGCGCGAATTGCTGTTATTTTCAGGGTCATCCACGTCCATCCGGTCCGTTTCCTCCATCGCTTGAGGATGGGATGTTGGTTCTTGGCGACGACGATGTCGACCGAGGGGGGTCAAGAGTGGATTATATGGACTGTAGAGAAGGGAGCGCGAGCGGAGGAAGTTTACATTCTCGTCGTGGATGTTATCGTCGTCGGCAGGGACGGGGGAGTCGGCGTGGGAGGATCGCGACGATGAGCCACTGTGAGAAGAGGAGTCCGCTAGAGGAGTCGAAGCTGTAGGTGATAAAGCAGGAGTTCCGTGCTGGCAGAGGAGATCGCAAGATTAGTTCGCTGATCAATGGAGGCAAATCAGGAGTCATACCGATGCCGAGTTGGGAGGCGGCATGCTCGGGAATTCATGCAGCAAGGGATCAGACACGAAGGCGATAATTGGTGGAGAAAGGGATATGTCGAAGTGGAAGTGGAGGAGGAAGTGAGGTTGTGAATATCTGAAGGTGGTGAGTTCTCCGTTTCTCCGGGGAAAGATGACTTGCGGTGGTGGGCCCAATGACGTCCGGGCGGGTTACCCGTTTGGGAAGGGTGCAGTGTATGGAATAGTATTGAATAGCAGGGCATAACACTGATAGACTACTCATTATCTAAGAAGGTTGTAATAGTTGTATAATTGAAGAAGCTAGTATGAACAACGTATGAAAATGTATCTGTCTCGTTGTCTCCAGAACAATATCTTGTACTTTTATATGCGGTGGTTGTCTTTATACTATATGCTTTTATGCCTCATGCTCAACAATGCAAATACTGGAAGAAAAATAGAAAGAAAGAAACTATTAAAAAGGACTTGGACAATGCAAAGACCACGAGGATGAACATCGCAGTCACCTTCACGTGTTCAAGATCTCCAAGGTACGGAAACCATGACAGAAACTTGAATGCCCTTTCTTATTGCGCCTTTTTGGATGACTTCGTCTTCAGTTTCATGAACAGATAGACGAAACCATAAGAACTCAGAACAAAAATTATAAAGATTGCAGCATCTCTCCATCCATAATACCAATCATTCAGATTGATAGTGCGAAGATAATCACTGCCCTTCGTATACTGGCAAACACGGCAGCCGGAAGAGTCGGCTGGGTTGAGCAGATTGGCGCCAGAACTTTCAAGGTATGTCTCTAGGTAGCTCATGCATGTCGTGTTTGAAGGAGGATCAAACACTGCAAGCTCAGCTTCAGTGCAGGTGACATCCGCATCAAAAAGATTAAAAGTGAGCATGCTTCCACACATGTAAGTCAAGGGGTTGAGCCAATACATCCAGTATTTCCAGAACGCGACCAGTTGGCTGTAAGGCACCAGGATTCCATTGAACGAAACAAGGATTCCAATCACCAACGGATTTACCAAAGCGGCTGATGTTGCGTTTGGTGAGTATGCTGCGATGAACTGGCCGAGTCCGGTGTAAAAGAATTCATATGCCAAAACCACGAAAAAGGCTGCGCCTGCCTTGTCCGAGTCACTGGAGAAACCGACAGTATAATACCAGCAGACAAAGTAAAGCACACCACAGACACACAGATATGGCATCTCCGAGACGATGAGAGCCGTGACAAATGCTTTCCATGAGTAGATGCGGGCTTTCTTCTCGCGAGCATCATAGATATTCCGTCTCTCGATGAAAAGTGGCTGCAGCTGGTTGATGACTCCGGGAGCGACGAACATCCAAACAAAGATCGTGAATAACTTAAGCTGGAGATCGCTGACGGTATTACCAATTTGCCAGTATGTAAATCCATTGAATAGACCGAGACCAACATGGAGAAGGAGTTTGTTGTTGATATAACCGGTGTTGCGGAAGATCGCGAGATTCATTCGATGAAGAACAACGCTTGTTTGTTCCGAAAGTGGCATGGCGTACTCGAAAGTGTCCTCCTCTGACTGATTTATGGATTTTTTAGTGCAGGAGAGCAGCTCAAGCTCATTCACAACAGCACTATATTCCACAGAATTGAGCCAAATTTGATTCCAATCCTGGCTAGAAGCGTGACCAGAGACAACGTCGATGATATGCTCCGCTGGGTTGGCACCTGGGGGGCAATGGGCCCCTCGTTGGTCAAAATAACCGTTGATTGTTTGGCAGCCCTTTCCAATATCTCCAAAGTAGACTGTTTTTCCACCACGCTGCAAGAGCAAGAGTCGGTCGAACTGTGCAAAGAGTTGTGCTGATGGCTGGTGGATAGTAGCTAGTACGGCTTGTCCAGAATCGGCCAGCTTTCTGAGGAAGCGGACAGTGTTAAAAGCCGATTGACCATCTAAACCGGATGTAGGCTCGTCAAGGAAAATGAGAATTTTTGGTTTCGATACAAGTTCTACTCCGATAGTGACCCGTTTTCTTTGTTCAATATTGAGTCCGTAGCCTGAGCCTGGCGTTCCGATCAAAGTGTTGGCAATATCATGAAGCTCCAGCAAGTCAATAATGGTATCAACGTATTGTAATTTCTCCTCTCGGGGGACATGGCGGCCTTGGCGTAAGAGAGCAGAGAATTCCAAAGCTTCTCGAACAGTCGCGTATGGCTCATGTACATCAAGCTGCTCGACATAACCAGTTGAACGTTGGAATGATATAGGCAGTGGTTGACCGTCAACCAACACTGAACCTTCTACCGTTCCTTCTGTCTTTCTCTGAGCCAAAACGTCCAATAGTGTTGTTTTTCCTGCCCCCGATGAACCCATAAGTGCAGTGAGAGTTCCGGGCTTCACCCAACCTTGGACGTCGTCAAGCAGTACTCGGGGACCAGATGGTGTCTTGACCGTATAGGTCAAATTTTTCCATGTGAACACAGAACTGTTAGGAACCAATTGCTGTTCAAGATTAACCGAGCTTCCAGGTGAACCATCTGGGCGCGAAGTCTGAAGTTTTTCAGAGTCTTTAGTGATCTGGGACTCTTCGTCCAGAGCTGTCTTTTGCTGGTGGGAAAGGAGTCTTTCGCGGGGAATAAGTAGCTGAGCTCCCTTATCAGCGGCATCACGCCACCGAATCGCTCCAAAAATGTTGAGGCCTGTATAGAATACCCACCACGCACAGAGAATGCCGAAGTTTCGCCATAGATTTGCATGGCTGTATGACAGGGAACTGAGATACGCATCACCAGTCAGGGATGTTGCGCCTTGTACTGCACCGCCAACGCCTGCACAAGAAGCAAATTGACCATCTGTGGGATAACCATCTCCATGAGGAACAAGGTTAGGACCAACACATTGCATGTGCTTCAGGTGAAATTCATTTCCCATCAAGGCCTCGAAGCCATATGCAATCGGATTCAACCAGTAGAGCCAGGCAAACCATGGGTGCATTTGTGTGTGATGAATTTGATACCCTGCATACATGGCCATGATCGAGATAGCGTACCCAGAAATCTGGGCAGCTGCGTTGAAGGAACTAAAGACAGCCCCAATGGCACGGAATTGAGAAGATGCACACATGTTTGTAACGAAGAGGATAATCCAATAGGTGAAAAACTCAGATGCACCGGTAGTGAGTCCCACCATAAAATAAACGATGAGTGACCAGACAGTGACCTGTATAAGGGCCATTGGGATATCAGTCATCACTTGGGCAATGCAAATGGCAGATGGATGGATATACGCGAATGATTTGTGCTTGAGAATGATGGGTCGGCCTGTAAACGAATCCACAACTTCAGACATCATAGTCATGTTATTGTATAGAACAGACCAAAATAACGCGCCACCTTTGAGGAAAATTCCTGAAGAATCATTCGGTGCCATATAATACATAGACCCAGCGACGAGCGCCTGGATGAGATTCGCGCCTTGTTTCAAGAAGAAGGTAGTCATGTCTCCGCCAATGATCTGATATTGACGCACCATGCATATCCAAATCTGTGCAAAAATGCTGACTGTGAATTGGCTCTTTTTCGAATATCTCTCCAGGTTGGCGTTTTCTTGAAAATCTCTTGTATTTTGGTGCGATTCTTCCGTGGTTGGATAGTTATACTGAGTCGCCGCAGCTCTGTAAATATCAGAGTTTTCGTAATGTGAAAGAATAGAGGTCGCATCGCGAGGGAAGGTTCCCTCATATCCAGCGCGAATTCGACGCTCAGTGGGAACAGTCACGCCAGTCAAGAAATCAGCAATATTTCCACCATCCTCGCAGCAAAAGCCAAGATCTTCCATGAACTTCTGAGCTTCATTTTTCGGTCCATAAAAGATCTGCTTCCCTTCGTCGAGCACAAGAACCTTGTCGAACAAATCGAAGATTCCATTTCCAGCTTGATAGAGTGTCACAATAGTTGACAATCCATACACATCAGTCATCGTGCGGATGCCTCTTGCCCAGTCAAGTGCATTAACTGCATCGAGACCGCGCGTACTATTATCCCAACAATAAACTGACGCTCTCGATGCTAGACATTCAAGGATGGATACTCGCTTCCTCTCTCCACCAGAAACACCACGAACATATTCATTTCCAACCTTCGTATCTGCTGTATGTCCAATACCGAGGGACTCCAGAAGGAATTCTGTAGTCTCAGTATACTGCTCTTTCTTGGAAGTGACACCATTGGGAAGGTGAGCAGGCACCTTTGATCGAGTGGCACAATTCATTGTTCGCCCAACACTCAAAGTCGGGAAGAATGTCTCCTCCTCCGAGTTCATAATGATTTGACCTCGAAAGTTTTTCGCTTCTTCATGGCTCATACTCCCAAAGCTAACATCGCCATCGATTGAGTGGTAGCCCGCGCGTTGGTTGGAAAGCATTCTAAGCAATGTGGTGCATCCAGAGCCTGGTCGACCCAAAACGAGCAGCATTTCACCGGGTTTGACACAGCCATGACTTTGATCAAGAATTGTATGCAACGAGGCTTCCTTCTTGCGACCGCGAATCCACCGGGCTGGCGCTGCAAACTGGGAAATGGTGTTTTCGTTGACAGCGGCATCAGCACTGATACCTTTCACGGTCAAGTTGTTCCAAGTGACGCCCAGTCTTCGAGATTTGTAGCCGGAATCAAGATCTCTTTGGTGGGACTTCTCAATATCTGATGCCAGATGCCATTTCTGAGAGCTTTCCAGGGGATTGGTTGCTTCGGATATAGGGGTCGGTGGAGTGGAGCTCCCCGAAACAGCCATATTGAAAAGGTTCGAGACCCTCGCAGGCTGAGTGAGGTTAGTGAGGGCCGTAGGGAAAACCAGTACTAGTAGTCATCAGGCGCGTATAAGGTGTGGGTGGGGAGCGCGGACTTTTATATTCGTAGATGATGGGTGGGTTCAATGCCGGAAGAAATACATTTGCTGTTCATCATTCGGAGGTTTGCCTAGAAAAAAAATGAGACCCATTTGCGGAGATTTGGTTTAACTAGCAAATCAGTTTTGTCCGAACGGACTACAAGTGGATAGAGATGCAGATATTTAGTCGGCCTCGGAAATACGGTCGGAAGTTGGGTCCGGCCCCATCGCATCAACAAACAGTCAAATAATCCATGCCAATAGTGAATAAACAATTTAGCAATCGTGCAAGATAT
The DNA here is from genome assembly GCA_023626415.1 of Penicillium sp. S1701. NCBI lineage: Eukaryota > Fungi > Ascomycota > Eurotiomycetes > Eurotiales > Aspergillaceae > Penicillium > Penicillium sp. S1701. The sequence goes on along the minus strand of JAMAGY010000006.1, from coordinate 636,151 downwards.
AATGGTTTGATGAACCTTTGAAGACTGCTTGAAGCAAATAAATAGAATCTCATGGCAAGCCTTTCTACACTTTGTTCTTCCGGTCCTGCATTACGGAGGATTTCTCGGTTGTTAGACATAACATGGCTGCAGTATATTCTCGTTCATAATAAAGACATGTATATTATGGCTCGGGCGAAGCTAAATGATGATATGAATTTTGCTTCTTGAAGGTTCACTAAAGGAACATGGCTCTGCATAAACCGCTTGATAAAGAAATATTGGAGTATCATGGAAGTTCAATGTTGAAGTTCTGAAGCTGGTGGGTCATCGGAGAATGACGTGGGTGGATTAAAGCGATTTAATTGGTTCTTTCGGCATCTTACTGCTTTTGGTAACTCCCGAAAATTCCGCTCCAGCATCATCTTTCGGCCAGCAGTGGAATTAGTCCAGGCTCACACCGTCTGTTTAGGACAGAGCCATATCGCTTCCTTCATTGGTCACTTCAGTGCATGAAGGTAGGTCAGTGCACATGTCAGGCAGTGAGATCTATCATGTAAAGCTAACCATCGTTCCGGGCTCCGTGCCGCCTCGTGGCTGTCAGGATTTCGAGATCATGTAACTGAACCTGTGAAACTTGAACCGAAGCGCAAGACTATGCCACGTTCTATAATATTCCGGGATGGGGCTGTAACAGCTGCCGGAAATCCCCAAGCTGTTCGTTTCACAGATTCATCGCCTCTACCAACAACTTGTATCTCTAACTCTTTGTTCAGTGTGACTTGTGCCATGCAAGAAAAGTATTTTCACATCATAACCCCCTGAGTATTATTGAGAAGTCTCTTATACTTGGTATAGACTAAGTGCGACAAAGAAGCTCAATGCCGAAGTTGTGCTTCAATCGGAGTACCATGCACTCGAGAACGCCCAAGAGGGCGTCGACCTCGTCGCAGATCGCAATTATCGTAAGCTGTGCCTATCTGAAATGCCATGGATACGTTTGTAACCTGGAAGTGAACAGTGTCTTGGAAAACCAAAGTTCAAGTCACAGACTGCAAGAAGGAAACCAGAGGCCTGGTATCAGGACCGCTCCATCAACACCTTCCGGCATTTTTCACCGAACAATAAGATCGCATGACGAATCGATAAATGCTCCTGAACATACGGACAGCCCAACGACATTGATCCAACAAGAGCTATACACGAATTCAAACCTGTCTGTAGGGCGAATGAAGGCACTAGAACATGCCCTGACCATCGTGAAAACGTTCGCTACGGCTTCTCAGCAAGGTGACCATGTACAGCACGACGATAATGGAGACAGAGATGTATTCATACTCGAGAGAATTCCATCCGAGTTCTATTATATGATGGCTTACGGTAAGTTCCTTGCCCTGATTCTCTTATTTTATTTCTCTGGCTAATGGGTGTAGGCTCAAGCAAGATGGAAGCAGAGGGCCTCATCTGGTCAGATCATCTCTCGTCTCGAACCTTGGAGAACATGTCCTCGGCACTAATGAGAGACACCGTTCATGGCGAGATAGCCCTTCAATATAAACTATGCTTATTCTCGAAGGCGACCGTCTATTTTAGTCGCTGGCTGCGAGTCTGCCCATCGGGGCAAATGTCAGAATACCTGCTCAAATCGCGCAAGCAATATGCCGCTGCAACTTTGGAATGTCTCCGCAGAATTGACCTTTCTCGCTCACCGAGTCTAGCAATGTTACAAGCGCTTCTTGCTGCAGTAGGTGGTGCCTAGTCATTTCAACGATCATTTTGCTTAACTCTTAATCAGGCAGCTGTGGTACAGCTTCAAGGTGAAACGACAAGATCATGGTTTCTCATTGCCCAGGCATCCCGTGCCCTTGTTTCTCTGGGTTATCATAAAATCACGAGTTTCAACCTTGGCACTGACGAAGAAAACGAAATCCGTCGCAGTATCTACTACTGCTATTACATGGACAAAACGTTGAGCATGCTTCTCCTTCGCCCGTCTTCACTGCCCGAACTGTTGTTAAATCCAGCGGAATTGGTACACACCGACCCTCAACTACCAGTCTCAATCCATGTCAAAATGTTGGTGAAGCTTGCCCGCGTTCAAGACGTCGCATTGTCTTTGATGCTGAAGAGTCCGCGCCAACAAACACTGACAACCAGAGGAAATTTGGTGAAGGATCTCCACGCGGAGCTTACATCTATTGGCGAGGAAATCCAGCAGGTAAGTACTACTCATTACATCCAGATCGTTATATCAACAAACTAATTTTTTTTTCCTAGTTGCGGAGTCGCCCTAACGACGATCCTTCTGTCATGATTGAATGGGACTCAGTCGATTTCACCTTTTTCTCAGTTGCAACTACAATCCTTCGGCTCGACTCTTACTCCTTGCAAGATGACATTAGGCGAGAGGAGTGCTTGCAATATGCACGAAAGGCTCTACATTCGATGCAAGCATGTCAAAAATATATTCCTATCAAGTCTAGTATCACGCCCGACTATTTATACTGGTAGAGTCTTCACTTCTCCCAAAAAAAACTGAAGACATTCTAATTCAATGATGAACAGGACTGTGCTATTATATCCTTTAACTCCCTTCTTTGTGATTTTCTGCAACGTCGTCGCTACTTCAAATCTGGACGATCTGAAACTTTTGGAAGAAGTCACGGTGACCATATCCAGACTTAAAGAGGACTGCACCATTGGCAAGAATCTTCATAAACTTTTATCTGAATTGATAGCTCTGGGCGCCGAATTACACGAATTTCCTCCCGGTGGAAATCCCCCTCGAACCGATAGTTCCGATTGGGATCATTCTTCTCGCAACCGAACAGCACAAGTCCAGGTACCTCCGACCCGTGATGCATTTGATAACGATATGAATCTTAGTAGAGAAACTGCACTGCCAACCCCTGGACAAGATGAGCCGATTCCAGCTGGAGTTTCTTCATTCCAAGATGGACGATCAGCCTATCAGGAATTTGATGATCCTGCAGCAAAACGGTCCTCTATCTGGGACGATGGATTGATGTCCGAACTTTTTAATGTCCAGCCATCAGTCGAGTGGCTTGATATTGAGTGTGTGGATATGATCCAAGGCTTACAAAGTTAATACAGGGGTAGTGTAGTCGCGCACTGCTTGGAAATTCACGCCATGTGGCCTCAGAAATCGTGTATTCATGCTGCTTACTCTTTACATCGGAATCTCATATACAGATAGATTACAATCCTACAATCTATTCGTGACTAGACTCATTCTTCCATTTATCGGATTTGTGCCATGTACTGATTTATATCATCGTGTTTTGTCTCTCCCCCCCGCGGGCAATTGGAAAAGCCATACGAATGCTAGAAAAATTATTGTTCGAATCCTTTCCGAGGTCAGGGTCTCGGAGTGGACCCTGGATACTGCGGGGCCGTGGCAGCGGATCCAAGCAATGCAACCACTTTGTTCGGCAATCCGCTTGTGCATCGACATTTCCGACGGAGTAACTCCGAAGGAAACCCCAGCTCTAAAACTCCCCGCAAACACTTTTGTTGCTTTATTCTTTTGCTTAAAACACCAATTGTTCTTTGCAATTAACCAGCATCGGCAAGCTTTTCGCCTAGAGGCAATTGAACTCAAAAATGGTCAAGATCAAGAGTATAGAGTACTTCCGAGTCCTACCCCGATGGCTGTTTGTCAAAGTCACCGACGAGGAGGGGCGATATGGCTGGGGTGAGAGTACCCTTGAAGGCCACACCGAGGCAGTGGAAGGCACTCTCAATGCACTATGCAAACGCTTCGAAGGTTATGAGGCAGAGTATGTCCAAGCTCTGCGTCTGTTTGCGAAGGCTAAGCTAAGATAGCGCTCTTTAGTGACATCGAGCATATATGGCAGATGGCCTGGCGTCTTGGCTTCTACCGTGGTGGCGCCGTTTTCATGTCCGCCATATCCGGCATCGACATCGCCCTATGGGACCTGAAGGGTCGCCGACTTGGAGTTCCCATCTACCAGCTACTCGGAGGAAAAGTCCGTAATAAGTTGTCCGTTTACGCCTGGATTGGGGGTGATCGACCTTCCGATGTAGAAGCTGCCGGTAAGGCCCGTCTTGTACAGGGCTTTAAGGCAATCAAAATGAACGCTACCGAGGATGTTAATTGGCTTGATTCTCCTAGCATCCTGGACTCAAGTGTTGAGCGTCTCAAGGCCATCAAGGCAATTGGTCTCGACGCAGCTCTTGATTTTCACGGTCGTCTCCACAAACCTATGGCTAAACAATTAGCTAAAGCTCTGGAGCCGCATCGTCCTCTCTTTCTGGAGGAGCCCCTGCTCTCTGAGCACCCAGAGGGCATCAAACAGCTATCAAGTCAAGTATCCTGCCCGATTGCTCTTGGAGAGCGACTTTTTAGTCGGTGGGATGTGAAGCGGTTCTTGGAAGATGGTAGCGTCGACGTCCTTCAGCCTGATATTAGCCACTGCGGTGGTATTTCCGAACTTCGACGCATTGCTTCTATGGCAGAAACCTATGATGTCGCCATCGCACCTCATTGTCCCTTGGGTCCTATTGCCCTGGCTGCTTGTATGCAGGTTGACCTCTCGACGCCCAACTTCGTCATTCAGGAGATGAGTATCGGCATCCACTACAATACAGAGGCTGGTGAATATGACATCACAAGTTATGTGAAAGATCCCAAGGTATTTGATGTGAAAGATGGTTATGTCGATGCGTTGACCGCGCCAGGTCTTGGTATTGAGGTCGATGAAGATATCGTGCGAAAGGTGGCCCAGAATACGCAACCCTGGCAACCAAAGGAATTCTTTGGTCCGGACGGGTCTATTCGGGAGTGGTAGATATTTTGTTCTGAAATTATAAGGGCTCGGATTGCACGATGAGACTTATGAACCAAGTATTGCAACAATATAATGATTTGATAAATTTCCTTTCAAGGATCAGTTTCGCTTCTCCAACCTTACCAGAGTATTGTACGGCCTGTTTGGCCCACATTCAATCTGCCTCGCGTAGAATTTCCTTGACCTCCTACGTCGACAAACAGCTTCAGGTCGTTCTTGCCTTCCTGTACAACGGAATATCACATCGAAAAGTGTCTATATACCATCTAAATACAACGGCTAGACAGTAGGGTTCCAAGCTACTAATCTACCAAAAATAATTCATGACAGTCGGGCAGCATTGCAGTCGTCAGCCAGCTGCATACATTGAAGAATAATATTCCAGAATGCATCAAGATCCACTCCTCTGGGGATTGCAACCCCGGGTCCGTTGGAAGATGTAGCGATGGATCGTCCCAGCTGACCAGTCACGGACACATCCTTGCCATGATCCCCATCTGTGACAATTTTGACATTAAATCGCTCGCCATCCCTATCGTCAAACTTGAGTACTTGATCGGGATGAGTCTTGGCAAAGGCAGGGTTCAGGTTTGACAGGATAAAAGCAACTGCTAGTGGGTCGTGTAGCGGAGGCCCGGTAGCCAAGCCAAATACATTGTCATATGTTGTAGAGAAGAATAAAAGTAGATCGTGAAAGATCTGTCGAACGACTGTTGGGGGCTTCGAGGGATCACTGGATCCGTGCAGGATGCGTGTTTGTACCGCTTGCGATGCGAGGACCTGGTGTGTCAAGTCCAGGCTGGCAATTGATGTCTTTGGGGCGACGATAGGATTGCTGAAAATCGATTCAGCAGATTCGGGGTCACACTGAACAGGAGTTAGACGGTGATCGGTGACCCTGCAACTGAGCTACTCACATAAATGTTAAACTCTGCCCACGGCGTCACATTTCCGATGCGAGCCTTTTCTCCGGGTAATTTACTCATGGCGGCCTCCGTGAAACCCTCTCCGATGGCACCTCCCATGATAGTTAGGCCTTGGATATGCTCTGCCACTTCGGGGAATGTTGCAAATAGCAAGGCCACGTTGGTCAATGTGCCGGTTGCGACGACCCACGAAGTCCCTTTTGGTTGGGCAAGAAGGGCATTCCGCATTGCCAGAATTGGGTTTTGGTCGGTAATTGGTGGTTGTGAGGGCTTCGGCAGTAGATCCGTGCCATCAAGTCCAGAATCGCCTTTTTAAGTCGAATCATGATCAGTATGCAATATATATATATATATATATCGACACAGGGATATCCAATGCCACTGGCAGTGATTATTACTAGGGTCATTCCTACCGTGAATATCAGGGGCATGCAGAGCAGGCCGAGAAAATGGCTTGCGACTTCCAGGATAAACAGGGACTTCTGGCCTTCCGATAGCCTCCAAGATACTTCCTGCATTGTAGGTGGTCTTCTCTAGCGAGGCATTTCCATGGATAGTCGTGATGCCTAGAAGGTTCAATGACGGATGATGGGCTGCAAGCAATATCGCAAAGGCATCCTATCCTAGTTAGTCCAGACATTGGCGCATTATGAAGAATCAACTATTTACATCGTGTCCTGCCGAGCATCAGTATCTCCAACTACTACAGGTGATGGTATTTAGAATAGCAGCTTACCAGGGTCGCAATCCAGCCACATAGGAGTGCGTATATTTGTACTTGTATTGGATATCATGGTGGATCTTTGTTTCTAAGAAGAGTCGGGGATATGTACTTGAATGACCAGAGAGTTGAAGAAGCATCCAATCCGCGCGGACTCCAAATGCCATTGAAATGCCACGCGGCGGATCCCCGCATTTGCGATAAGCCCCTTATCGCAGGCCCTAAGCCCTAATGTCCATATCGGGTAACCAGCTATGGTCATCCAACTTCGCGGTGACTTGGACAGCGACACGTCAGTGCTATCTAGGAGGGTTGATCCCCCTGCACACCCTGGTACTGTCTGAACTGGATTAAGGAGGGAAACGGCGTTTCTTGGTGCCATGGCTGATCCTTTGCGCCCCGGTTTGCAGCCAGTTTCCCACCTGAAGGCTAGCCCGACCACCTCTAGCTCCAGATCAACGGCACTGCCTTTGACAGGTCAACCACCACTTGCACGACCCTCTTCTCGACTAAGGACGCAGCGACCATCAGCTAGAGAGGAGCCAGTTGATCCGACAAGCGAAAAGGCTACTATTGCCTTGATCCGACGCGTGCTTTGTCCGCAGACAAGCAATCATGGCGCATCTTCACCACAGCCTCCAGAAGAGCTCCTACCTCCCCTCACGAGCTCCAACGACGTTGACCGTCAACTCTACGCATTAATAGCTATCATAATCAAGGAGTTCCTGTATTCGTGGTACTCAAAGATCACCCCTGACCAGGCACTCGTCAATGAGGTACTACAAGTCGTGGCACACTGTACCCGCGCCTTGGAACAAAGGATACGCCAGATCGATGTCGCACAACTGGTTTTGGATGACATCCCAGCGCTGGTGGAAGCACATATACTTTGTGAGACCCCCGATTGCCTGGATACCTTGGAACATCTCCACTACGGTGGCAGCTACTGCTACCGCCGCCGCTGCTGAAGGGTTTCGATGAACACCAATACTGACCGTAGAATTCATCCAGCCTACAGACAAGCAAAGCAACGGTCACATCTTTCGGGGCTTTCGACGTCACATCGTGCCCTTTACCATCAACTGAATCCCCATCCTAGTCTCTCGCCAGTCCCGGATCCGACAGACCCTGATACCATAGGCGAGCAAAGCGAAAATGAAGCTGTCTATAGACGACTTCTCGCCAATGGAACCTTGGCGGTACTATTGCCTACTGAGGATCTTGAGAACAGCAGTCTCCGTACTCTGGTTAGCGATGTGCTGGCCGATTTGATACTGGGAAAGGCAATTGCGGGGCGTATCTGCGAAGGATTGTTCTTCTGGGAAACCGTCACAAAATTGATCACAGTAGCTCAGAACAATCGATCTCACCAGGATCTCGACTCAAAGGAAAAATCTCCCGCTAGCCAACTGGAACGGTTTGGGCTGCTTCACAATCAGGAAGATTCAGGGGAGTCTCAACATCCTATCCAGTTACCAATGACGGCCTGGATATGGAGTGTACTCCAGGGAATTTACCTTGGTTACGTCGCCCTGCGTTTCATTGCAACTGGTCTCTTTCGCGTCGCATCCTCGCCAGGACCGGGAGCCTCGCACGGAGCCAGTGTTTCATTTCCCGCTGCAACACCGGGAATTCAGAAGGGGGGGATCGAGTCGTCGTCAGACGGCGTCCCGGGTAAGCGCCCAGTCCTCGACTACCGAATACCATCTATGGCCTCGCAGCTGCTTGGCATCTCGCAGCGGATGCCATGGCTTACCGGATTATTCGCCCTCGTCCAACATCTTATTGTGGCAGGGCCAGGTAGGCTCGGTGACACAGACAGTGTCCTTGACAGGTGAGTTTATATTTCATTTCTATTATCATACTTTTGCATACTATACATGGATCCGCCTGTCCGGACTATTTGTCCTGCCCTCCTCGTGTACGCCCTCCAGGGCTCGAGCCTCCCGAAACCGCATGAACTCACGACGGTGGAGAAACGGTGCGATCTCCGAACTGCGATCTACGAAAGTCAAGTGTCACCCTGTGCGAGTCATGGTGGGATAGCAAAGCGTCTTGCTCGCATACTGCATCGATCACTTGATCTCTGTTTTGATTACGGCCCTTACGCTGAATCGGTATGGTCATCTTACCGTGTGTCATACCGGTCGTATCGTGGTTACAGGTCATACAAAACCGGCGAATCCGAGATCAGATTGGCTAGCTCAACTTGGTCCGAGCGAGATTTGCGAACAGGGATTCCCGTTCCCTCCTGCGTCTCATTTTTTGTTCTTGGTGTGATAGCGCCAGGGCCCGGCCCTTTCCGTGCCGCTGTCCTTTGTTCCTTACTTTTCTTTCGTGGTGCTAGAAAGGTTGGATGTGGAGTGGATTGATGAAGGTCCTCAAAATCTGGCAGGGAGGGGAAAGCCAAGCCAGAATTTTCTTTTTCTCGACATCCGATTTGACCTCGACACAGCCATGCCGCTAAAGGGAAATGAAATGCATCCCACTCGAAAAAGCAAAGAAGAGGGAAAAGAGAGTTTTTTGGCTGCCGAACCACGTTCAAACTGAGCAAAGCAGCAAGAGAGCAGCAGAGGAGGGGACTCCGAATGGCGCATGAGCAGAAATCGTCTGATGCCGATCTCCTGCGACGATGGATGACCATGCCCCTTTGGGAACCTGCATGAAGAAAACATCTTGCCCGAGGCTAGTGATTTTCCCTTCAGCCATCCAATCAACGAAATTCCTCGCATGCGATGTTTCGAATCTGCATTGCGACCGAGGTTGGCGCATATGCCCGCCTTGTACGCCAGGTACGGCTGACTGGGATGTTACCGGCCTCGGAGAGCATCTGCTCCTGTGGCTGCGCCTGCGCCGTCGCCTTCGTCTAGGAAGGCAAGCAGGGGCAATCAAAAGGCATGAAATGAGGGGAGAAAAACAGCAATCAGCGATGTCCGCCTCACTTTTCTTTGAATCACTCATTGAGGTCCCTGGTTCGTGGAGGATTGACCTGTTGCAGCCAGGATTGGCCCAAGCTCCTCCTCATCTTCCACGGGGCCGATCGGGCTCCGCCTCCCCCACTTCGCAATCGTTCTAAAATGGCGGGAGGATGAAGCTCTTTTTCGCACTAGACAATCGAAATGGGAAAAAACGCACCCCGACCGCATGACGCTACCTCAACGTTGCCGGCAACCCACCTTCGTCGCGAGGCATTTTTGTTTGCATTGTGCTTTCAGCTTGTTCATAGCTATTCGGCTTTCCCAATGCCATCTTCAAGATTGTTTTTTTTTAAGATCTTTACTGACTCCACAGATTCCTCCGAGAAACCATTGAGGAGTACGTCCTGACCCCCACTTTGTTGCCCAACCTTCTCCTCGCAACAAGGACGGCTCTCTTCCCAGCCAATGCCCGGCCACAATCTCTAGGTGTGCCCGTCGTGAATACTGGGGTACCCGCTCCGGCTCCGCAGGCGTCCGTGCAGTCTTCGGCTGGAGGCAAACCCCTCGCAACCTCAACATCCTCGTCCCCAGTTTCTATCTTGGAAGGAGATAAGGACACTGCGACTGCCCAAAATGATCGGGGTGGGAACAGCAATGGCGATAGCAACCTTCTTGGAAATATTGGGGATGGCGGTGATAACCCGCCGCGGACGTTGTCGCCAAACCCGGCAATAGGAATAGCCCCAACACCATCTCGCTACTCGGCAGTCGACACGACTCAGGCTCCTGCCAGTAACACGCCAATAACGGGATCGGAGAAAAAGCAAGAACTAGCTCGTCCTAATTCGGAGATCGCCGCTATCAAGCGGCGATGTGCAGCTAGCCTTCTCGCCGTGATCCCGCGCAGCGTCGCACGAACCTTCTTCGCCGCTCCGGCTTCCTCTAGCAGTGATGGTTCCTGCATCGCCGCCAGTGATAGCTCGTCCTCCCTCACCACCATCACTCCGTCTCCACCCACATCACAAGGTGAGGAGACAAGTGGGGTCCATCCCCCATCGTTTCAGGGGGCCATGCCGACGTCACCGTTGTCTGAGTCAACAACCTCCACGCTCTCTGGCCCAAGGATGAGTGGTTGGAAGAGCAAAACTGATCAGTCGCATATCAGTGAAAGGGATGACGATCAAGTAACTCTCGATTCCGAGGAGTTATATCTGCTTGAGACTATTGAAAATGATCTATTAGATCTTTTCGCTGACGAGTACTGTAACAAGCATCTGATCTACTCGATCATCGAGACGGCCTTGTCTAAGATCCTGCCGGAACTGACGGAACGGAGTGTCCTAGATCTAATGGAGGATCGGGGGGTGACCCCCATTCCTGGTGGTTTCTAAGTTCTACATCTCGAGTGTTCCTGCATATCGTGGAACCTTGTAAATACACTTTAATGAAGAGGGCGCTAATCTTACTCCGTGCATTTACCTTATTTGTAACCAGAGTCTGCCGAATTCGCTCGAGATAGGTAGATAGGTGCTCATTTGGTTGTGAAGAGACAAATAGCATACTATTCAGTGACTGCGGGGGTATAGTGTAATATATCAAACCATGAACACGATTCCAGCGAACTGAACTTGAACTTGAACGTTCCGCTGGTAAAGTAATTAGTGTAGGGAAAACTGTGATGAGAGACGACGAAATCGAAGATTGGAAAATTGATCAAAGACAGAATTAGTCGGACAGTGAAGAGTAACTGAACTCGTACATTCGTGAGCCTCAACGAATTATGTTCTTTCCGCGCGAGCGGCCCAGTTTAAAGAAGATTGTCACAGAGCTTCAAAGGAAATAGAAGAAATATAAAAGGACGAAGGAGTGTAATGAAGTTCACATGTCAAAATAGAGCTGAAGGGATATAATAAAAAACATCAATGGGGTGGGTATGGGTATGAATCTGGAAGAGTGCAAGGGAAAGAGGGGAAAGGAAAACCGAATGAGAAGGGGGAAAAAAGGGTCAAACTCCGTGATGGATCCTGTTGGTACCAATCCGACAATAACCATCCCGTCCTCAAAACCAAGAATAACCGTGTGTGCCATAAAATTTCCCATGTTACCATAAAGTGCTGTTGGTCTTGCGGACGGAGCGTGCAATGCGTCAAAAGAGAAAAAAAAAAAAATTCCAGCGCCGAATCCAAACCCCATTTCAAAGCATGTGAGGTTGCCCTCTGGTTGTGTATATCTGTTGGTTGACAATTTTGGCTCCTTCGCCAACGAGAGTTCCCATGGGAAGGAGAGTGGGTTTGTTTCGTACAGAGTGATGCAAAACGAGATGTGGAATAAGGGAAGAGGAAAACAAAAATGGCCAAATGAACGAAAAGCGAAAAGATGAAGCCTTCCAGGATAAAGTAAACAACGAGATGGATGGGGGAATCACTAAAATCAACAAATGCATGGGATAGAGGTGGGGGGGGGGAGAGAGAGAGAGAGAGTATAAATGTGAAAAGGGAAGATGAGGGTAATGAAAAAGCAATTGAGCGAAATAGATAGACGGGGAAATTCAGGCAATATTGTGAATGCTTCGCTTCTTGGTGACGCGAGGAGCATCCTCATGTTCATCGATTCTCGTCAGCCCGCCGATGAGTGGGTTCTGTTGAGCTTTGGCCAGTTCGAGGCGTTCCATGAGCTTTCCGATGGTAACATAATCCTGGGCCGCAAGACCGGAAGATTGGTGTTGGAAGTAGTTTAGAACAAGCTCCAAGGCACGGTGGGCTTCATCCTCAGTCGGAGAGGCCGGTGCAGTAATCGGCGAGGTGACAACAGATTTGGGTGCTGGGACTGTGGACGGGGGTTGCATTGAGGTAGTCTTGATCTCCGGATTGCTGCGGTTGCGCTTGAGAATTTTGGTAGGATCAATATCCTTGGTAGTACTTTGATCCTCTTCATCGCCCAGTTCCAAAGGAGACTCAAGGACAGCTCCTGATGATTGCTGAGACTCATTCTTGGCGCATTTCTGGTCCATGGACTCGTCCGCGGTCAATAGGGTTGGATCGATGGGAACGAGCGGAAACGTCTGACTGCGGGGTCTGGACTGCTTTCCCCCCGATGATGGAAGGCGGGATTGGCTTGTTGGAGTAAACGGGCTATCAGAAACCAACGTTGACGTTGGGCTGGTCATGGTTGTCGATGTTGTATCCAGCGAGGTGGTGCTTTGGGAGTGGCCATGCTGGTAACCACCAGTGAGTTCAGGCAATCCATCGATCGGCTCCCTCTTTACGCCATCCTGGCTCTGCGTTGGAGATAATGGTGATCCAAATCCATTTGGAGGCGACAGAGGTGAGTGGCCAGTAGGGCTGTGAAGAGTGGAATCACTAGTTGAGTCGGTATTGATACGGCTCGGGCTGTTGGAGCCACTACGAGCTCCTTTGCGAGTCTTTGCTCCTAGGAGGCTGTTCTTTTGCTTGAATTTATCCAGCCAAGCTTTGGTAAGCACTTTTTCTTTGCCTTCCGGTGGGCATCCACAGGTGATGGCGAAAAAGTGGGCTTTTTCCTTAATCATTTCATCGTTGAGAGGGAATCCCTGGCGCTGGTAGTTTCTTGCCCAGTTGGATAGAGCTTTCTCGATATCCGGGACTCTGCCCTTTGGCCGCTTGATGGGTGAGCGGTTTCCATCATCAGGGTTGAGGTATTTGTCTTTTTGGCGCAGAACCTTTGATACAGTGCTACCAAAGTATGATATGTTAGCAGCTCATCTATGAAAAGAATCGTCGGTTCGTTCCGACTGGTGTTCGGATTACCTTCTCTCCACACCAAATAATGCTGTAGACACCATCGTTAGCCCTAACTCTACTTCCACAGACCAAAGCGAACAAATAATCATGGTGGGTGCCTTACCTCCGATGTCCGTTTGTTTGGCTGTCTTGTTTTCCTCATGGTATAGACACATTTGACGGCGATCCTCATCGGTTAAAGTCCTGCGTGGCGTCGAGCTACTCGTCGAAGCTTTGCGACCTGGGGGTGCAGGAGTGGAGGGGGAGACAGAAGTCGGAGCCGGGGCGGAGGGCATGCCATTTTCGTGGAAAGGCGATTGGGTAGTCAGCATACTGGGCCACGAATGCGAGGGCATGGGTAGCGGTAGCGATGCATAGGGCGGCGGTATTGACATGCCGTATGAATCGACGGCCATGAGTGTCGAGTGACCATAATCAAAGCCACTATATTCCGGCATCGGGGGTGAGTGTTGGGGAGAAGTGAAATTTCCCAGTTCCACCCAAGGTGAATGGGTGAATTCACGGTCTGGGGGGTGGTGGGATTCCGTTTCCATGGCGTTTGAGTCCTCCATGGGCTCAATACCGTGTTAATTTGGGGATATTTGGCCCCAGAGCTGATAGGCTCAGCTTGGAACAAAGAGACAATGAATGCTCCAAGGAGAAAGAGAGACAATCCGCTTTTCCCGGGGTTGGAAACAATGCAACAATCTAGAGGTGAGACAATGAGGGACTATGCATGTTCCACACCACACAACCACGAGATGTATAGAATTATCAACAGCGGTGTGTGTGGTTTTGTTTACCCGGATTCAAACCGTTTCCACAAGCGAGGTAGGGGAAGCGTTTAGCAAAGCGGAGCTAGCGAGGAACTATCCCAGATGCCAGAGAAGAGGAGTCGGATTGCACCTTAAAGAGGTATACAGATATGCAAGAGGTAAAGAAGGGGAGAGGGTGCGAAATGCGGGTAAGGCAATGGACGGAGTTAAAAGGAAAATCAGGGCTACCAAGACCGCAGATCCTAAAAGATCGCGTGGATTGACAGAACGAGTTCAATCTCGATTGCAACTGGCACGAGAAGGGCACAGTCCGGAGAAAAGTGATAACCTTCAACTTGCCCCGAGAGGAATCCAGCCGATCGAGGGCTTGATTGGTCACGGCGCAAGAAAAGGTCGTCCAAATAGGACATAAAACTCTTTTTTGTAATTTGTAATTTTGTCTTTTTTTTGAAATTTAATTTTTGAATTATAATATTCGAGTAGTAATTTTTCTTTTTTTTTAAAAAAAGAAAAAGAATAAAAAATTCACCCCTGCCAAACGGACGGGGAAACGTAATGTGGTTGGTCCATTATGAGATAGATTTATATTGGCTGCGCAGGGGTTGCATCTCCTCAGGCCTGTTCGGTCCAATCGGTAGGTCTGTTTGTGTATTACATGGAAAGGTATTGTCAAAGAACAGACTCTGAGCTGTTCTGTTCTCTACCTAAGAAAAGAGCAGTAAACGCGGGCATTCTCTAGATGAGGGATATTCTGTGTTGTTAATTCTGGCCGGGGTATTTCTTATTTTCTTATTTCCTTTTTTTTTTTTTTTTTTTTTTTTTTTTTTTGCTTGAATCCGCTTGATCATGATTCCCTCCCAACCCCCTCACTTTTCCGACTCGGCCGGGATTTGCCTTAGGTACTCCGTATATTGCTAGGGCATGCTGGATACCCAATCTATACTTTCCTAGGATACGAATTTTCCTTGTACCTACTTGTAATAGGACCGACCCTCTTTACATTTCGAGGTTCCTTGGAACCGCCATGGGGCCGGGCCTCCTCGGGGCGTCCGTCATGTTTTAGTCTCTTCAATGCACCTACAAAATTGGTCGTTCTGCCTCACTATGAATCTTTTAGCATGACTGGTCGTTGTTGGTGGAGGGGGGCCTCGTTTCACGAAATTGCACGACGACATTATGGGGCTAATAAGACCATCGGAGCACAGTAGATCATCCGCGGGGAGCAGACAAAATTCACTCGACGGGCAGATATCCGTGATGATTTGCTGGGGGCTGGAGAGCGGATCGATAAACCGCTGAACCTAAAGGCCGCATGACATCCGCTGCGTACATACATCGTAGCGCAGGCTAGGCCGATCAATGTGGACCGAGTGTGGATGTGGACAAGGCGATTGCGGCGGTGCCGACTATCGTTTCATGCCGCCCACTTTTTTGGATGGAGGTCCAACGGTTGAGATGAAAGTGGCCTAAGAGTCATGTCATGACCTTGAAGAAGGACTCTAATCTGGAACCATAGGTTCTGGCCCATTCCATGTGATGTCTTTCGCGAGGGCACGGTGCACCGGGCGAGGAATTGGAAGAGAAACCCATCGAGAGAGAAGTGAGTGGAAGGTTGAGAGGAAGACCGAATGAAATGCGGAAAAGCACGATCTCGTCAACGACTGGAGACCACACGAAAGTCAGACCAGCCGCGAAAAGGGAGGATGGGAATATGGTAGGGTGGGTTGGGGGGTTGGGGCACATACCACGAGCAAATCCCTCTTTCCCAGGGACTATTACCGGATTTAGCATGAGGATCTCTGAAGGACAGTGCCGATCACCCTCGTTTTCTGCCAGGATCCGAACGCATCAGACATCCTCGAAAGATGACACGGCTAATAGGCAAATGAGGAGCTGCAGGGATCCTCTCCATCTGAGCGAATCCCCCGCGACCATTTGCCAGTGATTGATACGGAATCGATACAAGGGCCAAACTAGGTTGCAGGCCATGCCCTATCAAAGGGCAGAGCGGGGAGGGGGGCTTAGACCAAGAGGGGGAACTCCATGATGCGATTGTGCTTGGGCGCTAACAGCTCAGCCCTCATTTTCTGATTCTGCTCCACCCGCGACCCACAGCGGTCCTCGCCGGGCCGGAAACCTTCAGTAAACAAGAGTGTCAAAGAACGGTTTTTGCAAGTCTGCACGGATCTTCCCAAGGCGTCCCATGGAACGATGTGGAGAGAGTTGGAGACGAAGGTATCTACAGTAAATCGATTTGTCTGTACGAGAGTACAAAGCGTCCCATGTCGGCAGTAGGCTTTAACTGGGTCCTTTCTGTAGCGGTCCTCATATTGATCGGGGTTGAAATCAATCATTTGAATGCGGTCTAGGTCGCAAATTCCCAATGATACAAGCGAAGCAAAAGGAATTGTATGCATCCTCCCCGCTTGTTCGACTTCACCACGAGGCAATGCGAGTGTCAAATTGGCCCGGTCGTTTCTTTTTCATATTCTCGAACATATTTTATCGGAATGGAACGATGAGTTTGTTCAGTCGGCAATAGAAGGAGAGGTCTGACAAATCTCCTGTCATCTCAAGGTACGGAGTAGACGGCCAGGAGAAAGTTTGCAAATCACCGTCAATGCCCGCGTAATCGATGACTCGATGACAGCACCAATCATCCTGTGTGCTGCCGGCTTTTTTTTAAATTGAGAGGGAAAAAATGACTAGTTTGCGCCAGTCAGAATCGTGGACGTCGAGGGAAAAAAAAGGCGAACGGGTAAGGAGACATGGAAAGGGCCAAGGAGTTGAATCCACCGCGAATCCTTTCCTGTCCAGGAGAGGAGTTAGTCGGGAATGCAATCGCATCAGATCGGCGGAGCATGGGCTGACGCCATTTCCTAGAGAAGAGAGGAGTGGGAGGACAAATCTTGGATGGTCTCTCCAGTCTTTCTATTCAGGCTTGACGGAAAGGATTAGGGCAAGCCATGAGGGGGTGGCTTCGTCCACAATGCGACTGGGTCTCACCTCGGAGCAGCAGAAGAAAGAAGTCTAGACTGGTCAAGATCGAAATTACTGGCATCCTATGGACGGACAGAAACATCCATAATTGCTTCTGCGGCGGTTCCCACTGAGGATTTTTCTGACCGCGTTGTGCGAGCCTGTGAGGGTACACAAGCGTACCAGGAGAAGACCGGGGTGTGGATGCTCCAGGATGGCCAGGTTCGAGTCAGGTACCGATCGACATGAGCTTTCAACGGGCAACGCACACCCATGCTGGAGGTATTCGGGCGAGGACAGTTCGAGTGCACGTCTTCCGGACCGCGCTCTGTCGATCAAGTGGAGACGGGAGGATGAACCAGCCTTACTATTCAACATGGCTGTCTGCTATGACATAATTTAGCAGTAGGAGCTGCCTTTTTAGAGAAAGTTTACTAGCAGAGGATCAAGCTAGCTAGCTATCTTGGCCATGGACCAAAGAACTCGGATACAGATGCGGTGCCTGGGGGAAGCTGCCGCTGCAATGCAATGCAACAAGACCACGAGAAGGGATCGGTGCCGGTGCAGTCACCTGATGGGCCACAGATACCTGCAGATGTATCTGTACAAGATAGCAACCGGATGGTACATGTCCAGGTGAGATGTTTACACCGAACAAAAAGGCATTTAGTGGAGAATCCACGGGTATCCTCTCGGGTATCGGGGGTATACAGACTAGGGTGTGTTAGCGAGTTAAACCTGGTCTGCAGTAGTGCATCCTGCCGATCTGCCACCTGCGGACGGACCAGATCGTGCCCCCCGAGGCCTGGGCTATCGTATCGAGATCGGCGATTTGCGGGCGCTGCTCCACTTGGTCTCCGCGAGACTCCGCTGCGGTTCCCCTTTTTGATGCGAGGAACTGCCTCAAGTATGCCATCTACTGTAAGATTTTATATCATGGGGTATCCGGTGCATTGTCTGTGAACACAGTTGAGCGTGGTGGACTTCATCAGATAATTGTATTACACACTCTTTCGCTATGATATTCTTCTAAAAACAATAGCCCCATCGTCAACGGGACTGACTTTTCACCGCTTGTTTCCCCTCTTCTTCAACCATGGATTCGTAGAGACCGTCTTCTATACTAGACCCTCTCGTATGTATGTCTGTATGTATGTGGATAAACCTGTATACTTCCAGTATGCAGTATACGAGTACCCCGTACGCTGTACCGTACAAAATAGCAATCCCTCCCACTTTGTTTTCTATCATCGCAGCCGTCTTGGTCCTTTTTCGTGAGATGCAGCACGTCAATCCTATTGTATGCAGATCCTTCAGTAACAACAAATAGAAGGACAGCATAGTGAAAAAATGAAGGAAAAGAAAATGCAAAGCTCGAGCCCAGTACTTTTGACAGGCCGATCCAAATTTTGGTACCGAGTCCAAGCAGGGCAGCAGTAAAGAAGCAGGGACACGGTCCACACTCTGGCAGGGGCACAACGTGCTAAGCCTGACAGATCCAATTCTGATTCCCCTCTTTTCTTTTCTACACGAAACCTGACCCTATCGGATCCCAATGACATCCATCGGAATCATTAACCCCCCTTCCAGCCATATGGCGGATATACGCATGCCGCCGAATATGGAGCTTTCCCACAATTTTCTCCCCCCAAACTCCAACTAAGAAACTCGTCGTCATCATCGACAAATGATCTATCTCCTGAATGATTTAGCACCGGTCAGTGCACTGGGTCGTTTCCACCCTTCCCTCCGCCATCTCATATCTGTAACATACGCATGTATGGAGCATGCACACCATAATTGCCTTTCGGACCCCCTCCCAAAGCTTTCCAGGGAGCTTTGACCGGTCTCAGATCTCCCAATCAACTGTGCTTCGACTGTCTTGGACTGAGCTCGGGACTTGCTCAATCGGTAGATCGACTAAAGGGTTGAGGGCCATCGCCCCGTCTAGACCTGTGCTGGACTATTCCCAGTAAGGACTGGGGCTTGCTGACAGGGGGTGCCCCTTACTCGGCAGCCTCGGCGGGATCCAACCTCAAACCCCAAGGGGGGGAAACCCGATGGTGAAGTGGCAAGAGTACGAAGTATAGACACAACCTTCTCTCAAAGAGCTAGCAAGGATCGCCTGGGCAATGCGACCTCCTGTCCGAAGTAGGTGCAGGGACGGCACAGACATGGCCCTCGTGAAGAGGCGACATACTCTTTACAGGAAAAGCACTTGCCAGTGGCTCGAGTGAAGTGCCTTCAGCCAATCCATACTCTTCGTCGGTATTGGCATCTACAGTAGTATTAGCATCAGAATCAGCAACCCCAGTACTTCTGACCTCGTATGCGCGTAGTGCCTGATCCTGCGTACAAACTGGGGCGATAAGAATTATCGGCCTCGAATGTTTGGACACAAGCGTGTTCGCTAGTATATACTGGGCTAACTATTGGCTTCTCCGGCAGTACTTCGATGCATGCCGTATGCCGGGGGAGACCTCAGGGATGCAGCGTGGCTTGTCATTTCTTTGTCCATGCTTGCAGTTGCAGGATCGATATTAAATGGCGAGAGGGGGGGGGGGGGGGGCAAAGGCATTTAGGGCAACAAAAAAAAAAAGAAATTATTTATGAATCAGAGGTATAACAATGTGTTCA